>JAQFVV010012412.1:12535147-13141595 GCA_028023455.1 Epiperipatus broadwayi
CCATTTAATTTAAAATGTTTGATCTAGATCAAAAGTATTTTACATATCTATATATAAATATCTTATTCCTTCATCAGAATGAAAATTTGTTGGGATATAAATCTGAATTATTTGAATTTATTATCTTTCATTAAGTTAGATAAGTTAATCACCAATCTGTGTAATGCATCATCAGTCTTCACCATTTGTTCTTTTATCTTTTATTTATAATGAATTCCATTTTATTCCTTTGTCCAATAACTGTGTCTTTATAGTAAAGTACATGGCCACTTTTCAAATCAGTTGTCTTTTTTTTTCTAACCTTATGAATTCTAATGATATTCTATTTAATGAACTAGTTTTTCTTCCAGTTTATTTGGGTCGTTGTAATTTTAAAGTTATATCTATAGTTGTTAATATCTAAATAAAAGATCATCATCAAATTGCAGCTAAATCAAAAACCTAATAATTGTTAACATTCTGTCCATTCAATCATCAACTGCTATCCTGATAATAATTTTATATTGGGCTATGATGCTGCATTTTTTATCAGTGGTGACTGTAAATATAAAAGAAAATCAGCATTTACATATATACACTGACTTATTCTACCTTCCAAAACTCAAAGTTGTTTTATTTAGAAACTATTAAGTATCTGAGAAGGATGACCATTGAATAAAATCAAATGAATTCAGTAAATTTCCTGTGTGGTTAATATTGGTGACATATCATCACATGATAATAATTGCTGAAATGATAAGAGTGTATAGTGGATTTTTAGATTTTCTCTATTTTGTTTCTTTAACACTTCAAAAAGAGATTTAAAAAATTTTTTGCAATTAATAAAAAAATTGTTTTTGTAGCCCATAATATTTATCCTGGATATATCACAAAGATCTAAAAGTGGTCAACAATATCTAATGCTCTGACAAAAATGGTAAAGTCCCATATTATGGGGAAGCCAAAGCATCACTGGAAACTAGATTATCTCAACATAAATATTCATATACTAAAGCACAATCTGATCCAGCACATAATTCTATTTTTTCACAGCACTAAAAGCTTGCAAGACATCCATGCAAACTGCAAATAATCAGCTTAGTCTGCAGAGAAGGAAACAATTTAAGAAGAAAGATAAAAGAGGCCTGCTTTATCGCAATTGACAGCAATGCCATCAGCAGAAAGGAAACGTGTTATTCTATATCCAGGAAATTGCTGAACTTTGCACAGATTTGCATAACATTAGACAATCAGTGACTTCACAAAGAGCTATGATTATGAGAGCTGTGACTCTTGAAAGCGCTCAACCTATGGTTTAATAAGATATTAAATATTAGTTTTGTGTTTATGCGTTTATAGCGCTAGTATTGAATTACAGAATATTAACCAAACATGCAAAGTTTAAAATTAACTTGTATTACAAAGATCTATATAGTGTGTGTGTATATATATATATATTCTTTTAATGAGACATACATAATTATTTTTATAATATTTTGTAATGAATGTGACAGATGTGTGATTTCTTGTTTAACTATAAATTTAATTTGGATTCCATCATATAATTAATCCCAGTTTGATGATTAAAATGTTAAATGTTAGAAAATGTTTTTATTACTTCTCGAGGTGATATATTTTGGTCTCAGTAAAGATTGTAACATTTTATTATCTAAATAGTATCGGTTATGCTTGCCTTCCCGACTTTTACTTTATATAATCAAATATCCAAATTAGTTTTTTTATAATTCAGAGAATTTAGTCTATCACTACTTTAAGAATGAAGTTCTTAAGAAAGAATTTTGGACTTTTTTCCTTTATATACTCGTGATATAGACAAATTGGTGTAATATATTTGATCACTTAAGATTGCAAAAGTTGATAAATAGCTTTATGATGTAGTATAAAACAAATCAGATGATTTTTACTATTGAGAAAATATTCTTAGTTTTTTTAAACAAACAAAACTTTAACTGAATTTTTTCATTATTCTATTAATGATACTCTTATTTCTAAAACAACAACAACAACAACAAACAGGTTAAAAGGCTTAGGAGTCTGGTTTTGTAATACTAGTCTATTTTCAACACACATTAAATTATTTTTATATCTAATAGAATTGTTGAATTCATGCATAGCTTGATCAAAAATGATTTGCATAAAGCTATTATGTATTCATCTGTTATATATACATTGCAACAATTAGCATTACCTTGTTTTAGAATTTATAGGCGAAATATTGTAATTAATATGCGTATTGCTTTTACGTCAGACAAAAGCACTTCATGTCTGAATGATTAAAATCATTTTATTCAAATGGTTTAATAAATACTGATTTTTAGTTATTCTGTTTTTCATAAAAGTTTGTAAAAGTAAAATACTAATAATAATTAATTTAAGTTAGGTTTGAAACAGATAATATTTAGGGAATAAAAATTAAATGTATCATATTTAAAATTATTAAAATTGTCCTTTTTACTTTCTTAAGTATTGATTTTTAAAGTTTTTTTTAACTAATTAATATTCATATTTAATAAGTTGTAAAAATGCTAAACCAATCACTGATTATTATTTGATTTATAATGTCATGATTTATGTTACCTATAAAAGCAAGATATTGACAGATGATGGGGGGGGGGGGTTTGAATAAAATCTTGAAAGATAAAATCACATAAATTTGTGTCAAGATTTTAAAGCATAATTTTTTTCTAAAACATTATTTTGTAATAAAAAAGTTATAAAGTATTATTAAAGTTGCAGGATAAAATTAAAAAGATATTTATAGATAATTAAATATGGAGTGAACTTTTTAAAACTTCTTCATTATAACAGACATTTCAGTAATGAACCTTGAAATTTTGGCTGATGATTGGACAAACTGCAATTCTTCAATAAACTATGCATTTTTGTAAGAGAAAGTATCTGTTATTGGAAATCATGTGTTCTAATGGAATACCTCAATATGTAAGGCAATGATTTATTGATTCTTATTGTGTAAAATACTGTTATAAAAAAATTTTAATTGACTTTATATTACAAGATGATAAAAATAATTACATAGAATTTCAAAGTGTGGAAGGATTTCAGAAAAGTGATCCATTTTACTTATTATTAAGATGATAAAAGACTAAATGAATGATACTATAATTAATGTGATAAATAAGGCTTATCTTATTAACAATTAAACTCTATAATATTTAATTATTTGAAAAAAATATTAATCTTGTTTAAAGTGTAAAACAACTTGATTATCCAGTAGATAATATAATCTATGTGTAGATAAATGGATGAATGGAAATATATTGGAAAGAAAGACTGATGGGTCAATTCAGAAGAGATTCTGAATAAATTTATAATATTTATAGAACAGATGGAAATGTGATACAGATGAAATGTTCATTATTTATAATTATTTTAAATATATTAAATATATTTTGAAAAAATGTTATATGGATAAAATGTTAGTAACTTGATTTATTAGAAATTAATTTTAAGATTTGCATGCAGAATACAGGAATAATACTATTGACTTTATTTATAAAACTTATATAAAATAGGAAGAAAGATTTATTGCCATGTACATTTCCTAGAATAAATGCAACCTAATTGCATAATATTTAATATAATGGAACTCATCTACAATATATAAAATATTGTTATGATTATTAACTTAAACTGTGAATCCTATAAGGATAGTGTTTATATTTCATCGATGATTTTCTAATGAGAATATACTTTGCAAAAAAACTTATATTATAATTTCATTTTTTTAAGTGAAAACACATATTTATTTGTTATTTGGAGAAAGATTGAGGAACAGTTTTATTGAGCTGTTATTATGGGAACTAGCGTTTTATCTTTAGTAGGAGTTTTTTTTTTTAAAGCTAGAAGTAAACTAACAATTGTTGATATCTTATTGTTTTAGTTATTTGATTATAACTAAACTTATATTAATTTTGGTAAATAGAATTTAGATTTAGTATAAATATTTTGGTTAAGTGTTAGATTTAATCTTTAGACATAAAATATGTTTAAAAACTTCTGGGTAAAGTTTTACAAAATGTAAGTGACTATTGACCATAAGATATATTTTACTATTATAAAATTGTAATAAAGTTTGCAATTTTCACAGAAGTGATTAGTATCCAGTTAACCTGTGGATCAGGTAAAAATAAATATTATCTTTATTTTGTTTATAATATTAGAGTAATAATAATAATATGAAAATATCAAATGTATTTTTGAATTGAATGTATAATATTTTTGTTTTTCATAAATTAAAAACATAAGTTGATCTCATGGTTTGATAACCAAAATAATCTAAAAATATAACATTATTATGTTATTGGTGTTTTGTTTTGTTTCATTAATTAGCATTAAGAAAGATAAGTTCATAGTAAATTTTGATATTTATAAGTTTTCATAGTATTTGTATTGGATGATATTGATGGGATAATGTGGTATTTCATACTATCATATTATATAATGGCCCAATTTTATCAATGAAAGGTTTTATGGAATCTTGATATAATTGATCTTGTGTTCTTTAGATATCAGTAAGTGTTTGAAAGAATAAGCCATGATCAAAATGAAGGTCATTTCATGGACATAATAAAAAATGCCTTTTGGACATGCCTATACAAATTAGTTAGTTATTATTATAAACCTCATTACGTAATACATACATGATGAAAGATTTTTGGCTAAATATACTGGAGTACATATTGTTTGCATTTTTGTTGTTTAATATAATAATCTTATGCCCAGAAGTATGAATTAGGGAGAATCTTAGAAAGTTATAGAATAATTATGCAAAACAAATAGCCAATGTTTTAAATGTCTTTTTATTATGAATAAGGATCATGAAAGAGATCAAGTAAAGAATAATTCGTATTTTAATGTATTTTCATAAATATTTAATATATATGATATTTGCCTGATTGATCATAGATACAAGGATTACTTAGATTTGATTACAGTTAAATTTAGAAGCTTATTGTTTTATTATTACTTATAGGATACTATAAATGTTTAAATTACAAAATAAAAATTATAGAATTTTTATATTTGGTACTCTATTGCACTAAAGATTAGATTTAATTATAACTATGGGATAAGTAATGTTATCATGATTACAGGTACTTTATTTTAATCTTATATATATAATTTGCATATTTTATAAATAGCATATAGTAAATAATATTTTTTTTTATTAACTGTGTTAAATTTTAATATTGTTATGAATTATAATTTATGTTATTTAAATTTATCGTAAATAAATTATAAATTGTTTTAAAATTAAAATAGTGAGTAGTTTTATTTCTGGTTAATGCTTTTCATTGCTTATCGTAGTCATAGTATAAAGTTTCGAATCACAGCACAAAATAATAAATAAATGTATAATGATTATCGTGAATATAATTTATATCATTTTTATGAATGCAAAGATTTAGTAAGTGATATTATTGTGGAGGAGTAATTAAATGTATAAAAGATTTAAATAGTATTAATAAAAATACTCACCATATTCATGTTACTGATTTATTTAAACTTGATAAATTTTATTGTGGATGATTATAAAAGTTTTATGTGAGGAAATACATTAGAAATTTGAAATGATGTTAAGATAAATTGCTATTTAAAATACAAAAACCATTTGTTATGTTTATTTATTTATTTTAAAAGAAAATAAGGAAGAAGTTAATTTGAAATTGTATTTTTAAATTTTGTAAAGATTAATGGATAGTGTTCTTGTTATTTGAATATAATATTAATAATATATTATTATTATTTTATAAAGAAAGGAAAGGTGTAAACTGAGTAAAGATAGTAAAATTGAGTAAATATTTATTATTATTTATAGTAGGAAATTATTTTAAATAAGTTGTTGTTATTATTTGATATTATGGTAATTCATAAGTGGTTATAGTCAAATCATTGTTTCTTAATTATTGATTAAATTGGATATAAGTAAAATCCCTCGTTATATTTAATTGGATAACCGAGTTTATCAGACTGAGAAACAATCTTATCCTGAGAAATTTATTTAAAATGTATTACAAAAGAGAATAGGTTAAAGATAAAATTAGAGAGATTGGAATGAATAATAATGTAATTTAATTAAGAATGTTAATTATTTTAATAAGAATTTATTTTAATGTAGGAATTGTTAGTCATTGGAATATCATTCATGTTGTTAAGGGTTAATATTGGTATGATATTCAGTGTCATTGAAAATGTTTTTATATATACTTAATTTTAAAATCCAAATGCCCTTATAGCTGACTATTAAGTCTCATGATTATTGGAGACAAGTAAATTAAAACTTAATATTAATTTTCATTAATAAGAAACCTTAAATAGTATTGTTATTGGTAAGTTGGAACATTCTAATATAATTATCATGTTTGAGCTAGGATTTTATTTCTGTGTTGGAATATTCACTTTTAGCATTACGATACTATATATATATGTATTATGATTCGATATCTGTATTTTTAAAGCAATATACGTAATTATATAACTCCTAAGTGGATAAAAAATTTAATTATTTAGTTACTGTATTTACCAAATATTCAGTTATATAATTATATATATATATATATATATATAATAATATATAACTGATATATATATATATATATATATATATATATTGTGCCCTTTTGTAGGGGTCTCCATAAATTGTTGTATCCATTTATTTAAAAAATTTTAAATTTAAGATATATTTAGCTATATGATGTTAATTTTGTTTATAACAATCTTTTAAAAAGTGTAATTAAAGTAATCTATGAATATTTGATAGGTGAAAATTGTGCTGATGTTTGAGAGAGACGTTTCAATGGGGATGATAATAGTATATGGTTGGGAAAACTGGCCATAATCAATACTGCATTAATAAATTTAATAAATAAATGTTTAAAGCTAAAAGTTTTAAAAAGACAAGTTAAAATTAAATGCATATATTTATTGTTGATAAAAATTAATATTTAATAAATGAATATAAATATTTTAATTATTAGTAGTACATGATAGAAGATTAATATTTGATTTTAATAATATCGAAATGTTATTTTAAAAATTGTTATAAGATATTATTTATTTTTAAAAATATTTATTTTTAAAAAATGAATTGTTAGTTTATTTTTAGATTATTACAAGCATTTGTAGCTTTGTTGTAAAAAAAACAGATGTTAATTAGACACATACACACATGCTTGGGAGTTTTTTTAGTAAAGTTGCAAAACTATTTTAAAATTCTGTTATAAAATTTATAAATATTATATTGGTTATCACGAGATAAAAATAAAAATAATTAATGTGAAATATTAAATCTGATTTTTAAAATACTGCTTAAAAACATAACGAATAAAAATAGACTTAATTGTTTATAAAAATAATCTTATAAAAGTTAAACGTGAAATAAAGTAAGAAAGTATATTTTAAAAAATGTTTAATGGATTTAAATAAATGATAAAGATTAATTTAAGAATTTAATAATGTGATAAATAATAAATATTAAATAAGTCATTATTTATTTTTAATTCTGTCTTGTTGGTAAAATATGTAAATAAGCTAGCAAGTTGATTGTTTAATTTACCAATCAGGTGGGAGTTTATTCCGGTATAAAACCAAGGTTCAATTGTCCAGAGGGGGAATTGTGATTGAAATTCTTAAAGTAAAGGATGCTATTAGAAATAGCTAAATAATTATAGACGCTCTCAAAATCGTTTAAAAATTATAAGAGAGTAATTTTTAAAAATAATTTATAAAAGTTTATCGATAAATATGCAGTGTTAATTTTAACTATAATTTCCTATTGATCGTTTCTTGAAGCTCAATTTACTATCAAATAGTCATGAAGACATCGTATAAGGATAAAATGGATTGGAGACTTTATACTAAAAATTTAACAAACACTGGATTAACTAGGAGAGTTACTAGATGCATAAAAGTAATACACTGGACCTTATATAAATTTAAAAGCTGATGGTAATTAATTTTTATAAAACAGATATTTAAAAGAATGAAAAATACTTCTTTATGAAGAAAGTATCTGTAAATTATAAATTTAAGTATATATCTTGATAAAGATATGATAATTAACAGTAATTATATAAATACTTGCCTTGTTAAGTCTTTATGATTTGAAAGACTAAATTCTGACAGTTTTAAAAGGCAAATAAATTAGAAATTTAATGGGTAAAGAAATACTTATAAGTAAAATTATGATATTATTAAAGTCTGAACGCTGGTCGTACAGAATAATCTAAAAGTAATCTTACCTAAATATTTGTTAAGGAATGCGCAAATCAAATATACATGGATATCCAAATCAATTAAAAATAATTAAATAAGAACTTTGTAAACTATAGACTAATTCTAAAAAAATAATAACTTTTAAATAATAATATTTTTTTTTTTTCCTTTAAAAAGAAATGACTCCGGATTCCAGAAACTATTTTGATTATTGTTTTATTCTTATGGTGGAACTGACTTTGACTTTTATTTTTTTTTTTTTTTTAAAAAAAAGAACGTTTTCATTTATTTTATAAAAACTTTTTAAAAACACGTGATGTACCGGAAAAGGAAGTAATGTTGGTGAAAGTTTGTGCCTAGGAAAAAGAACAATTATGGTGAAAGAAGACACCGTTGGATTTTATGTAATATGTTTTTTATTTATTAACTAACATAAATATTTAATTAATTATTAATTTATTAAAAGATAGGAAAGGTACATTTACATTTTTTTTAAAATAATAACTAAATATTAATATAACTTTTCATTGCATAAAGTTTATTTTATAATTATACAACACGTAATATTTTAAAGAATAATTGTTGAGTGTAAATGTGAAATTATTTGTAAAACTGAAATCCTGGAGAACATCGTAGGATGGACTGTACATTAAAGTATCATTTATGGTAAAAATTATGTGATAACAATAATTTGATGTATTTACTATGTTTTCTTTAGATCAACCAAATGTTATTTGATTGTTGAATGGATGGATAAATATTTAAAGAATATACATGCATAATATTAGTAATAGTAGTTTTATTTTAATATGCATACTTTAAATTGATGATGTAAATTTAGTACAACGTAATATGAGAACCTAGAAATAATTATATGATTCTTTCGTGAATAAATTTTAATGTTTCTGCTACAATATTAAAATTAGATTTATTATATTATTGTAAGTTATTTATTTTCTTTTCAAGTTAGTAAGAGATATAATAAAGATCTATATTTTATTTTTTTATTTTATTAGATAAGTAAGTTAATTTTATGTAGAAATTTATATTTTTGATTGAAGGTTTATCGTATATAGATGATGAGGTATAAGAGATTTTGGATAAATATTTTTTTTTTAAAAAATTGGTTATCTATTTTTCTGAAGTTAAATAAGGTTAAAATGACTTTTGTAGATAGAAGTTTTTTAGGAAGGAATAAGAATAACAAGTAAAGAAGAGTAATAATTTAAATAGAAAAGAATCATAGAATTTTATTTGATATAATACTTTATAAAAATTTGAAATTGTTGAATAATTTTAAATATTATTTTAAGAGAACATATACGTATTGCATATTCTGATAAGACATGTAGTATGACATTATATCGGAATGAAATAAATAGTTATAATCAATAATTGTTATTATATTACAAAGTTATATCAGTTTATACATTAATTGATCTTTGAGTAATATTAATAGTAAATGTAATACATACTAGTACATTATAATATAAATAGCAGTAAGACTTAAGTGAAATAGCATTTTAATTATTAAAGTCTGTTTATTTACATATATGCTACATGAATGATATCTCACATAAAACATTTTCTTGTATTAATTGATGACAAATGATGTTTATTAAAATTAAAGTCATAAACTTAATTAAATGTTATTGATAGAACATTTAGGAAATGTATAAATTATCTATTTATGATTCTGGAAATAGTAACAGTATAAAAATTTTGTATTATCATTTTTCTTATTTTGTTTTATTTTCTTTAGTTCCATTTGTAAATGTAAATAATGTAAATAAGTTATTTGTTAAAGTTAATGTAAATAAATTTGTTAAGTTGTTTTAAAAAATGTGTCGAATTCATTATTTTGCACCACAGCATTTGACAACAGATAATTTGAAAGTACATAATATTTGCACAATATGAATTTATTATTTTATTATTTGAGAAAGAAACATAATATTTTCTTAATATAATTTATAGAAATTGATTGACATTAACATATAATATTACAATGGTCACAAAGTAATTATAATGCACAATATAAGAGTATAATATTATTTATTGCCACAAATTGTTAAATTATAAGACTTTAGTATATTTTAAAATCAAGATACTATATGGAAATGAAAGACATGTATATGATTTACTTATTTTCTTAGTGATTAATAGTATAATCAAATAGATAAGATTAAGCTATACACTAAAGATTATTATTGTTAGTTATTGTTATTAGGATAAGTTAGGTGTATTTAGGTTTGATATTAAATCTCTTATCATTCCTATCTACATGAATTATTATTACTTTAAGATAATTAGAAGAACCTGAGATCGTTTAATTATATTTCCTTAACAAAAGATTAAGATATATTTATCTATTATTATTAAAGATAGTTCATTTATAAAAGTCATAAGAGTGCTGTAGAGTTAGTAATGAGATAATAAAGAGGTAATAGTATTCTTATGCCATTGAGACAGTGTCTTGGAGAGACATTGGCTCAATGTAAATCCAATTACCAATTGTAACTTCACTTCACAGTCTCATGATTTTAATAAATACTTATTTAATTAGTACATAATATTGAACTATATTAATTTTTGATAAGTTTGTAATAAATTTGATAAAATATAGTATTATAAAATATATTAAAGATAGCTATACATATTTTAACCGAGCATAATAATTTAATTGAGCTAGTCATATTTTAAGTTATATCATATATCGAAAAGTGAGGGTACAATATATATATATATATATATAAAGCAAGTCATATATAGCATGACATATATATAGCAAAACCAATTAGTCTGGGTATGGGAATATTCCAGATAGAGATTTTAAATATTTTTTCTTACTGCAGTTATCAATTAAGAGTTTGTTTGAGCTATTAGTATGTTCCCTATACTGCATATATATATATATATATATATGCAGAGATCGGAAGATATATGTTTTGATATATATACTAAATATATATGGTTACAATATGTATATATATATTCAAAACAATACAATAATTAATATAAAAAATCAAGACAAGAGAATGTTAGAAATGATGACATATCACTGTCAGTATTTTTTGATCATAATGTAACATGTAATTATGGTTTTGATTTTGATTTTAATAAAGTTAAGATTTTGTGTATTGAAAGAAATAATAATAAATGCAAAATTAAAGAAGCTATGTTAATAAAAAGTGAAAAGCAACATTTGATAAATAGACAGGCTGCCAATATAAAAATTAATGAATTGTGGGAAAATTGATGTATGACATATTGCTTTTTGTTTACATTTGTAACAGTTTTTTGTAATACAATTTGAATCTAGTTGACAACAACTACATAAATAGTTGAAAGTACTTCTATTAAATTGTTGTATATATTTGTTTTTTAAAATATTTTTTACTGTATTAATTATTGTATTGTTTTGAATAATTATATATATTTTATTATAATTGGAATGCAGACATTGATTAATAATATATATATATATGAATCAGAAAAACAAGTTTTATATACGTAAAACCTGCTATCACTTGTATTAATGATCAATAGATGGAACTTTACAAAAACCTCCAAACAAGTGTATTCTGTTTACATAAACATCAGAGTCAATATTCACTGTCTCTTTCATTTTGCTCCACCCTCAGATCAGCTGATTTCAAGCTGATTTGCTCTCATCAGTGAAGGGATAGAAGTTATAAAACTAGACCTAAAAACTAACTCCAAGCGTTTATGCAAAATGTTTCTATCAGTTTGCAAGCATGAATTTTTTAGACACGTTAATGTCTTCAAACTCAGCCTATCAAACAAGATAGCTATATGGGTCTGATTTCAGTTCAGTTTCTTCACATAGTAAAAGTTTCTGCAATCTATATCATTGCAAGAAAACTTAAAAGGTACATTTATGAAAAAGAAAAACCAAGTTTTATATACGTAAAACCTGCTATCGCTTGTATTAATGATCAATAGATGGAGCTTTACCAAGACCTCCAAACAAGTGTATTCTGTTTACATAAACGTCAGAGTCAATATTCACTGTCTCTTTCATTTTGCTCCACCCTCAGATCAGCTGATTTCAAGCTGATTTCCTCTCATCAGTATGAGTTATAAAACTAGACCTAAAAACTAACTCCAAGCGTTTATGCAAAACGTTTCTATCAGTTTGCAAGCATGAATTTTTTAGACACATTAATGTCTTCAAACTCAGCCTATCAAACAAGATAGCTATATGGGTCTGATTTCAGTTCAGTTTCTCCACATAGTAAAAGTTTCTGCAATCTATATCATTGCAAGAAAACTTAAAAGGTACATTTATGAAAGAAAAACAAGTTTTATATACGTAAAACCTGCTATCGCTTGTATTAATGATCAATAGATGGAGCTTTACCAAGACCTCCAAACAAGTGTATTCTGTTTACATAAACATCAGAGTCAATATTCACTGTCTCTTTTATTTTGCTCCACCCTCAGATCAGCTGATTTCAAGCTGATTTGCTCTCATCAGTGAAAGGATAGGAGTTATAAAACTAGACCTAAAAACTACTCCAAGTGTTTATGCAAAACGTTTCTATCAGTTTGCAAGCATGAATTTTTTAGACATGTTAATGTCGTCAAATTCAGCCTTTCAAACAAGATAGCTATATGGGTCTGATTTCAGTTCAGTTTCTCCACATAGTAAAAGTTTCTGCAATTTATATCACTGCAAGAAAACTTAAAAGGTACATTTATGAAAAAGAAAAACCAAGTTTTATATACTTGTATTAAAGATCAATAGATGGAGCTTTACCAAGACCTCCAAACAAGCGTATTCTGTTTACATAAACATCAGAGTCAATATTCACTGTCTTTTTCATTTTGCTCCACCCTCAGATCAGCTGATTTCAAGCTGATTTGCTCTCATCAGTGAAGGGATAGGAGTTATAAAACTAGACCTAAAAACTAACTCCAAGCGTTTATGCAAAATGTTTCTATCAGTTTGCAAGCATGAATTTTTTTAGACTCGTTAATGTCTTCAAATGCAGCCTATCAAACAAGATAGCTATATGGGTCTGATTTCAGTTCAGTTTCTCCACATAGTAAAAGTTTCTGCAATCTATATCATTGCAAGAAAACTTAATAGGTACATTTATGAAAAAGAAAAACAAGTTTTATATACGTAAAACCTGCTATCGCTTGTATTAATGATCAGTAGATGGAGCTTTACCAAGACCTCCAAACAAGCGTATTCTGTTTACATAAATGTCACAGTCAATATTCACTGTCTCTTTCATTTTGCTCCACCCCCAGATCAGCTGATTTCAATGTTTCTAAACATTTTGCATAAATGCTTGGAGTTAGTTTTTAGGTCTAGTTTTATAACTCCTATCCCTTCACTGATGAGAGCAAATCAGCTTGAAATCAGCTGATCTGAGTGTGGAGCAAAATGAGAGACAGTGAATATTGACTCTTGTTTGGAGGTCTTGGTAAAGCTCCATCTACTGATCATTAATACAAGCGATAGCAGGTTTTACGTATATAAAGCTAGTTTTTCTTTTTCATAAATGTACCTTTTAAGTTTTCTTGCAATGACATAGATTGCAGAAACTTTTACTATGTGGAGAAACTGAACTGAAATCAGACCCATATAGCTATTTTGTTTGATAGGCTGAGTTTGAAGACATTAACGTGTCTAAAAAATTCATGCTTGCAAACTGATAGAAACATTTTGCATAAACGCTTGGAGTTAGTTTTTAGTTCTAGTTTTATAACTCCTATGCCTTCACTGATGAGAGCAAATCAGCTTGAAATCAGCTGATCTGAGGGTGGAGTAAAATAAAAGAGACAGTGAATATTGACTCTGGCGTTTATGTAAACAGAATATGCTTGTTTGGAGGTCTTGGTAAAGCTCCATCTATTGATCATTAATACAAGCGATAGCAGGTTTTACATATATAAAACTTGTTTTTCTTTTTCATAAATGTACCTTTTAAGTTTTCTTGCAATGATATAGATTGCAGAAACTTTTACTATGTGGAGAAACTGAACTGAAATCAGACCCATATAGCTATTTTGTTTGATAGGCTGAGTTTGAAGACATTAACGTCTCTAAAAAATTCATGCTTGCAAACTGATAGAAACATTTTGCATAAACGCTTGGAGTTAGTTTTTAGGTCTAGTTTTATAACTCCTATCCCTTCACTGATGAGAGCAAATCAGTTTGAAATCAGCTGATCTGAGGGTGGAGCAAAATGAAGGAGACAGTGAATATTGACTCTGACGTTTATGTAAACAGAATACGCCTGTTTGGAGGACTTGGTAAAACTCCATCTGTTGATCATATATATATATATCTTTTAAAATCATTATGTTGTTTTTCTTAAATAATTTTTCCTGAACTGAATATGAAACATAATCAATTTAATAAACAACTTTTTGATTTAAATATAGTTGTTTATTAAATTGATTATGTTTCATATTAGTCCAGAAGAGTATATATCATCATCATCATCAACAACCATTATCAATCCATTGCACAATGAAGGTCTCTCCAAATTCAATCCATATTCTCTTATTTTTAGTTTCTCTTTTCCACATCCCTGCACACATTCTTATTTCATCCATCCATGTCACATGTGGTCTCCTTCTGGGTCTTTTACAATCTCTTGGAATCCAGTTTAATATTTCAATTGTCCATCTATTATCATCTCATCTAGCAATATGTCCAGCCCAACTCCACTTCAGTCTTTTAATTTTTTCAATGAGGTCAGTAGCACTTGTTTGTTCTATTACCCATATATTGTGGTTTCGATCTCTTTTTGTTACTCCCAACATGCATCTCTCCATATTTCTTTGAGTGGTCTGAAGTCTCTGTATTGTTCTTCTATTAAGTGTCCAAGTCTCAGATCCATAAGTTAGAACTTGTAAAATACATTTATTAAAAACCTTTCTTTTCAAATACATTGGCATATTTTCTTTTAACATCAAGTTATTTCTACCAAAAGCACTCCAATCAAGTTTAATTCTATTATTAATTTTGTCCATTATGTTTCCATCTGTATTAATCATCTGAACAAGGTATTTGTAGCTGTTAACTTCTTCTAACTCATCATAATCAATCTTTATTTTTATATTTTGAAAAAATCCATTAAACATTACTTTAGTCTTTTTAACATTTATCTTTAGTCCTACTTTTCTACGTTTATCTGATAACTCCTGCAACATTTCCTGCAGCTCTAAAGCATTATTTGCAAAAACAACTACATCATCTGTAAAATATAAATCACTTAAATAATCTCCATTTACCTTCATTCCTTTAGCTTCCCATTTTAATCCACAAAATACTTCTTGCAGCACTGCTGTAAAAGGTTTTGGAGAAATGGAGTCACCTTGTCTTACACCCTTCTCAATGTTAACTTTCCTAGTATCATTATGTAATCTAATTGCTGCTATTGCAGTTTTATAAATATTCTTTAAAATATGGCAATATACTGTATCTATATCTTGATGATCCAATGCTTTAATCACTAAAAAAATGTTTATAGAATCAAATGCCTTTTCGTATTTCTACAAATCCAAAGCATAATGGCATCTCATATTTATTTGTCCTTTCTATAACTTTTCTCAAAACCTTGTTACGATCTATGGTATTAAAACCACTTTTAAATCTAGCTTGTTCTTTTGGTTGGTGGAAATCAAATGTTCTCTGTAGATGAGTTGTAATTATCTTGATAAAAAATTTATATAAAACTGATAAAAGGCTGGTAGTCTGTAATTTCTAATGTCTTCTTTATCACCTTTTTAAAATATTAATATTATTACTGCATTCTTCCAATCATCTGGTACATCTTTATTATTTAGACATTTGTTATATAACTTTCTTCAAAAAAATTATATTTCTTCACCTCCTTCTTTTAATATATCAATTATAATTCCATCATTACCTGGAGCTTTTCCTTTCCTTATAAATTTAATTGCATGTTTTACTTCTTCATTTAAAATTCTGGGAAATTTGGAAGATATAATAGAAATAGGAGGTACTTGTTTTTTATTACTATATAATTCTTTATAAAAGTCTTCTACACATTTCATGCTGTGATCTCTTTTTTTGGTAATAATTCCATCTTTTTTTCTTATTGCAGATATAAATTTCCTACCAATACCAAAATGTTGTTTTACATTCTTGAGACTTTTATTCTCTTGTACAGATTTCCTTGCTAGTTCACAGTTATATTTTCTTATATCATTTTCAACTCTTTTATGTACCATTTTACAAAATTCGAGATATTCAATCCCTTTTAATGCATCATTTTTGTATATCTTCATATTCCTTTTTTTCTTCATAAATTTTCTAATCTCAATAGAAATTTTATTGGTCAATTGCTGTTTTTTTCTACCATCTATCTTTGTTGCAGCTTTCAAAAGTGTATCAGTTATTTTCTTATTAATTTTATTCAAATCTGAATCATATTCAAAATCTTCTAATACTTGAAACCAATTTGTAAGTTCTAATACTTAATAAAGGAATCTCTCTGATCATTTTATTTCCTAAACTCTATTACTCCTAAAGATAATTTAAATAAAATACAAATCATCCTTTTTAAATATATGTAAAAAAAATTAATATGAGCACATTTTTATATAAAAAAAAATCATACCATATATAAGAGTCTGTCCATTTTCACTATTTATTTGTCCATTGCAATTTACTTATCCTCAGTTTCTATGATGCAAAGAGAAGTTTATTTCTCAGAAATAACAAGTCAAACTTTATAATGCTTCACTAACATTCCTTTTTCCTTTCCAAGAAGGAGAGTGCAATTTAATTAGCCCTTTTATGATATAAATTAATCCAGTTGATTCTGAGTGTTTTTTAGCCTGTGATACGATATTTATCCAAATCCAATGGTAGTTATACGCCAAACTTTAAACCAGAAATATCTTTGTTTTTAAAACTAAAATAGCCGATTTTTATATAAAGCATTTTTTTTATATAGGTTTCCTTTTTTTTTTACCTTCTGTTGCCGTTTCCTTTGGAAATCCTTCACAACTGCCATTCAAATGATTGAATGGGCAGATAATTTAAGCTTATTTTTCCATTTGTTTTATGGTTTAACAGTTAAAAAAAATATTGAAGAACTTTTATTTATAAGAACCTAAAAAATACGTCCATTCGTGGCAATCACAAAAAGATAATAGCGTACTCTTATAGTCTTTTGTGGCTGTTTATGTGTTCTCTTTCTGAAATTCTGGTGTCATAACAACGATTGGAAAATACTCGAATAATGCTCAAGCCAAGCAATTTTTTTTACAGCAGTTTTCGCGGTTTGTAATGTAAGTTTGGAGAAAAAGATACATGGTAATGAAATCCAAATTCGATATGATTCTTTTTTTTTCTTTTTTATTTGTAAACCAAAATACAAAATTGATATTACAACCTTTATTCACTTTATAAATATAAATAATTTACATATATATATATTTTAATAATAATATTTTTTTAAATTAATTTATAAACAAATATACATAACACAAAAACATTGAATTATATGTAATAATGTTACTATGGTGACTGCATTAATATAAATGAAAAATGTAAAATAATATCGATCCTATTTAAGTAAACTTTTATAGCGTACTGAATTGTTTTTAAAATTTATTTATTTACCTATATGTTTTTCTTAAGTTTGATTATAGCGAATTTAGTATTTTAAAGCTAGAATCAACAGTAAACAATTCTATTTAAAAGCTTTAGGTTGCCATGGTAATCAATTTAAATCTATATTTCCAAGATCTTCCATTATCTATCTATCAAGCAAAAGAAAAACCAAACAAGATCAACAAACTTCTTTATTTTTTTTTAAATACTTTGATCATTAATCTGAATATTCACTATATATATATATATATATATATATAGTGAATATTCATATTTATAATATATATATATATATATATATATATATATTATTCAACAAATAAAAGCACAATGAAAGCAGTCATTATATAGAATAGTGAATGGACTTATTATTAGATATTGAAATTATGGATTTTAAAAGGGTATTTAATTCTATATTTAAAAAACATGGAGATTACTCAATGAACAATTTAAATAATAAAATATTCATTAACTGACTTAATCTAAATTATATCAATTGATAAAAGTTAATCATTTGAATGTTTGTTAAGTTTGCATCTTCAAAATAACTAGTAGTGGATATAATATAATAACTAATAATTGTTTGAAAAATATTATTATATTAAAGACATTTAAAAAACTTAAGTACATTTTTCTGGATTTCATATTATTATATCCCAAATCCAAATGATTATTAATTAACCAGAACCTATTAATGAATTTTTTTATTTAGGTTTTTACTATGATAATTTAAAAATGTTCAGCTGATACATATATATTTGTTCATAGAAGCCCAAAATTATTTCACAAACAATTCAAAAATAGTATAAAGATTAAAATTCATTTTTAAAAAAAATTATATTTAATGTTAATAAGTTTTTAATTAGGCTATATTTTTTGTGTGCAACTTTAGATTTAGAATGTATTAACAAAAATAACTCAATCAGTGATAAATATTATTTTTATAATGTGTTTAAAAAATAATTATTAGTTATAACTGTTAGTCTTGAATTAATCTCATAATAAAATTAGCCATTTAAAACATGTTTTCAATAGTCAATTTAGATTCTGTATCATCAGTTGAAAATATTTAACCAGTAGAAAAAATTTGGAGTAAAATAAACAATCTTAGGAATTCATTACTTATAGTACTAATAAGAAAAAATGACTATTTTCCAAATACATTTTTATCCCAGACATCAAACTTGATTGGTTCTCTAAAATGTCGTAAATCAAAAATGTGGCATAAGAAATAATCAATTGTAATGAGTTTTTAATGGGGAAAAATTAATTTGTTACCTTAAATTCAAAATATATAAAAGCCAATTTGAAAAATAAAATTTGAAATAGACAAAAGTATTAATGAATAAACAATTTGTTATGCATATTATTAATTAGAAGTATTAAATTATTAAATAACAGTATAAAAACTTCAGTAATGCCTCATTTTCATTCTTACATAGCCAGAGAGTAATATTTTCTGAATCACAATTTATTAAATTAAAGCATATAGAAAAAAAATTAATTTAGCACAATATATATTTTAAATTTTATTTTTGGTGTAGTTATGTTCTATTATCAATTTTTTTTATTTTTGTAATATCTAACCAATAAAATGTTGATTTTTTTTTTTTTTTTTTTTTGCAATGCTGTTCTTTTTTTTTTTTTTAAAAAGCAACAGTTTGTGGATGCAGTTAAAAATTAATTCAAAATTAGATCAAGAAATGCAATTACACAGTTGGTTGCTGTAGTTTTGATATTGTAAATGATTATTTTTTATACTGTATTTCAAAATATATTTGCAATAGAAACGATCATAATCTTGAATAGATCCGAACAAATTATGAGATTATTTTTTAAAACTGTTTATTAAATTGTTCATCAAAACAAATCCATTATATTCACTTATTTAAATACTGATCTAAATATATTTACCCAAATACAGATGTCATTTTTTACATACTAAGTCCTAGTTGTGCTTTTATATAGAAGAAAAATTTTATAACATCTTATATAAACATAATACAAAATTTGTTAATAATAACAACAACAATAAATTACATTTTAATAATATATTATTAATTATATAATAACAGTATCGATTATATAACATTGGATACTCATATAAATTTTTCTATATATTATTTTCCCCTCTTTCATACATTTTTTAATTAGAGTTTTTATTTCCAATTATGTTGCAAGCTTCTTAATTCAATAGATAAATTATTGAACAATTTTAGAACATGGTGACTTTTACTCTAGTTCCATATTTATTACAATATTTTGAAATTGTGTATGTATCTGTTTTTCTTAGACACATTTCTCCCTGTTTTATATAAGGTTTTTTGAAAATACTAACAAAATATTTTTTTCTTTATAATCATATATTCAAAAAGTTGATTGAATAATAAAATGTTATTTTTGTACCCACTTTTTTTTATGTAATTTTTTTCTATTAGATCAATTTTTTTTTTGCAAATCTATTAATATTAGAAAACCTTGCAAAACCATAAAACATTATTACATATCTTAATAAAGATTCACATAAAGATATATTTATAACAATAATAATATTATTAATTAGTATGTTTGTGTGATGTTTTCAAGATATTTTTTATCTAACATCATTTCAAGATATCTAATATATTTTATTTGTTCTACTTTTATACATTTATATGAAAATAAAGATTGATTATGATGAGTTAGAAGAAATTAACACCTACAAATACCTTGCTCAGATTATTAATACAGATGGAAACATAATGGGTGAAATTAATCATAGAATTAATCTTGGTTGGAGTGCTTTTGGTAGAAATAATTTGATACTAAAAGAAAATATACCAATGTGTTTGAAAAGAAAGGTTTTTAATAAATGTGTTTTACCAGTTCTTACTTATGGATCTGAGACTTGGACACTTAATAAAAGAGCAATACAGAGACTTCACACCACTCAAAGAAGTATGGAGAGATGCATTTTAGGAGTAACAAGAAGAAATCCAAAACACAATATATGGGTAAGATAACAAACAGGTGTTACTGACCTCATTGAAAAAATTAAAAGACTTAGTTGGAGTTGGGCTGGACATATTGCTAGAAGAGATGGTAATATATGAACAATTAAAATCTTAAACTGGATTCTAAGAGATTGTAAAAGCCCCAGAAAGAGACTACTTGTGAGATGGATGGATGAAATAAGAACGTGTGCAGGGGTGATGTGGAGAAGAAAAGCTAAAGATTGGAGAAGTTGGTTTAAACTTGGAGAGACCTTCATCCTGCAGTGGATTGATAATGGTTGATGATGATAATTATGATGCAAATGTACATTAATATTTTTATATTTCATGTGAAGAGAGCATATGAATATACATTTTATTTTGTCTCCATTTGTATAAATTCCTCTCTCAAAACACCAAAAGACAATTTTGTTCAGACTTTCTTGACATTATCAATATTGTTATTTGCACTCATAATAATATTATCTCTATATTGATATATTGATCTTTCAATATTAATATTTCCTAGATCATTTATAAAAATCAGAAACAACAATTTGCTAAGTATAGAACCTTGAGGAACTCCATATAATTTTTTTTTACTCATTAGTCATTTTATAATTTTGATACAATATATCTATCATTTAAGTAACTTTTAAGAAAACAGCATTGGTTTTTATTTAAAAAATTATTTTTAATTAAAATTTTAATTATTTTACAAATTGAAGGATATAACTTTATAATTAAAAAATTATTTTTATCACCAGATTTATAACTGGTCTTACTATAGATGTTTTTTAATAATGTAGGAAATTTACTACTTTCTATTATTATGTCTCCCTTTCTGATTGTATCTACACCTGAGCTTATATTAACTCTACATTTTTTTATTATTTCATATAAATATTCTTCATTTAAATTTGGCACAAATATTGAATGAGATTGACTATTATAGGTGTTCAAAATATTACTATTATTATTAATTTTTTAAATTTGTTAATTCTTTCTGCAAATATAGTATTAAACGTATTTGCTAGAAGAAAACTATCATTTATATTAAATTATTTTTTTAATCTTCATTATGTATAGAACTTGATTTTTTTAATATTTCATTCATTTTTTTTCCAGTTTGTTTTTATATATTACATCTATTTTCATTAAAAAATTTATTATAAAACAATTGTTACTCTATTCTTACCATAGAATTAACTCTATTTCTTAATGCTTTATATTTAAAAAATAAATCATGATTTTGTTTAGTTTTTTTTTACATTCTTTCCATAAGTTGCTTTGTTCTTGTATTAATTTTAATATTTTTTATTTATCCAGTTACCATTAAACTTTTTATTACCTTTTCTAATCACAATGATTTTTTTGTGACTTATTGTATATAACTTTAAAAATTGCTACAAACTTCTCATATATAATGTTAATGTCATTTTTTTTTTTACTTCATGCCAGTCAATTTCTTGTAAAAAAAATTTAATTTATTTATTATTATTATATATCAATTTATTTTTCACTATTTCTAAATTCCATTATGTTGTATTTCATTTGGAATAGATATAAATTAAAATATTCTCAGCAATCTTTTCTTTAATAACAGCAGTTAAAATATTATTTTCCATTAGGCTTGTATTCATGTGATTAATACATGAAGAAACTATATTATTCATTATAATTTCTTTTCTTGCGTATGTTTTAATATGACAAAGTAACCCATAATTAGCTAATGTATCTGTATAATTTTTAAAAGTTTTAGAATTTTTATATAAATCAATATTCATATCATATATTAATATTATTTCATTGTTCGTTTGCTTAAAACATTTTAATCATGATTTTAATTCATCTGTAAACATTTTATAATAATTATCTGGTGGTCTATATATTGCTAGTGATATAACTTTATTGCTACTTAATTCAAAAATTACATAAATTGCTTCAAAACTATTAAAATTGACTTCCAGTTTGTCAACAAAAATGTTTTCTCTAATGAAAATCAATATATCTTCATATTTTTTATGATTTATATAATATGCAATTTTTTTAAAATTTATAATATTTAAATATGAGTATGATGTATATACTAAACTTTAGATGTAATTAGGGAGGATTTGAACACAGACTTTCATGCTCCCTTCGGCTATCTACTATCCATTTTATTTTATATAATTTATAATATTATAAAAATTAATTTCTTTATTTTTAATATTTGTTTCCATTAATATGAGAAAATCAATTAAATTAATGGACCATAACAATATTAATGCATGGATTAGCCTTCCATTTACATCCTATATATTGCAAAGATTAAATACAATTTGTTCCAAGGAATTCAATGTTAGCTTCAGAAACCCTTCTAATATAACTCAATTACTAAACAATATTAAAGATAAGTTGCCTCCAGACCAGGCACTCCAGATCCTCTATGAAATTAGTTGCAATGAACCTAATTGCAATTCAATTTATTATGATGAATTCTGAACCAATAGCACCACTAACAGCATAGTTGTATATATAGTCATGTTAAACAAACACCAATATAAAATCAGTATTCATGGAGCATGAGTTCAATTTTGATCACAACTTCAATCCATTTAACATCAATGTAGTTTGCACTGAATGCAACAATTGGAAAAAAATCAAACAGACTTTTGGTTTAGCACCAACAACACCCATACAATAAATAAAAGATTCATGTGTTGCTTTATCATAATAGTGGAATATATAAATTTATCGATTTATATATTAATTACTTTATATGTTCATTCTCTACTTTCTCTTCCTCACTTCCAAATCTGACTTTATCTAATGGTATAAATATGATCTGTCAATTCGAAAGCAATGCTAAGCTGTAGTCAATTTGTAAAATGCTAATCTTTCCTTTGTAGCTGACTATGCTTTGTATTAAATTAAAAAACAATAAGGAAAGAAGTAAAGTTTATAAATTAAGAGTATATAGTTGCATCTAATTCATCCCAATTTTTCTTATGCTTTTAAGATTAATATGAAGTATATTATAACTTTTGTTTTTAATACTACATCCTTTAATATCTATTTCCCAATCTTCAAATGTCTTAAAGTTCTTTACAAACTTATTTTAATGTCTTCTAATATTACAACTTTATCCATTTTGTATTAGAATATAATCAAACAAATTTAAAATATCACAAAATATCAATAATGTCATTTTCATTCATTTTATGTATTTTTTTTTCTTCATCATTTTGATTTAAATTTGAATAAATAAATGATATTTTTAACCTTTGATCATATAAAACTACATAATGCACAAAATCTTTTTTTTCTTTTTTTAAACTCAAAATAACTTACAATTATGATAACATATTTTACAATTGCAATTATTATATTTTTTCTGCAGACATAAAGTTCATGAGAATTTTAAACAAAATTGACTGAGTGAATATGTTTTAACTAATGTGCACACACATTTTAAAATTTGTTATTAGTTCACTTTGTTATTATATGTGATCAAAGTATGTTTTTGATTATGAATTGTACTGAATGAAACTGGCATTTATTTTATTATTTTGTTGTCATTAATAAAGAGAACCTTTGTTATTTTGAATATGTCATAAATAAAAGCAACAATTGTCTTACAAATATACTAGATGAAAATTAAATTTGTACATCAATTATATTTTAATTCTATAATCAAAACATAATACTGTATACTATATAATGACCTATTTTTTCACTATACAGTTTTAACATGAATGTTAACATTTTATCTTCAGGTAATGTAGCTGTAATAAATTGACTATCCTGTATTGAATCAATCATACAAAATGACCATCATTTTTTTAAATGGTGGATGATTTTTAAAAAAAAATCAATGTTTTTTTTAAATGATTGTGTCAAATAATTAATTTTAAATCAGAATACTGAGAATGAGTTAATTATGTTCACTGTGGTAAATTCTCACATAAAGAAGATCTATCGTATACCTGGTAAATGTGTATATCTATAATTGGGTCATCATAGAAGTTTTGGGACATCATAAAAATTTAAGGTATTACTTCAATAGTATTTTTTTTATTTTATGATAAGGATAGAAATGTCTTTTACATCACTACCACTGTATGAATTTATAAAAAAAAATCTCTACAATGTTATTAAAAATGTTGCTAGTGCTTTTGTGTGTGTGTGTGTTGTAATTGAATAAACTATGCACATAATTTGCTATAATAATCGTATCCAGGCATCACTTTTTGTATTAAATCCATGGGCATTAACATGATTCTGAAGTATTCAATTGTGGTATGCACTTGAAACCAAAGTGATAAGACCAATTGAAAGCTGGTGGCCTTGGTAACATTAATTTGATGGTAACAATTTCTAAATATGCTGAATTATCACCAACTAATTATCCAAAAAGCTTTATTCCATGCAGCCAACTTCTATTATTTTTTTATTAAATGGAAGACTGCCTTTATAAAACACCATTCTACAATGAATCACATATTTCCTATTATTACAGTGAGGTTTGTCATCCAAGTGTCAAACAAAAAAACTAGTAAATGTTGATCATACATACTATCATGTATTATAGTATAGTAACATGCATCTTAGAGGTAGAATCTAATAATAAGAATAAAAAATGCTTTTATCTTAAAATTATAACAAAAGTTAAACAAAAAATAAAACAATTCCACTATCTTAAGAAAACATCTTGATAAAGCAAAAAGAAAAATAATTCATAATTTGTAATTCAAATACACACACAAAATGATTCTATATCAGTCTTCTTTTGTTTAAATGATGATAAGCATTTATCCAGGCCTTCATTTCATTACTAATTCGTCAAAAACATCCATTCTCTTTCGCAAATCACAATAATAATAATTGGCAATTCAAATATAGTTGCATCTGCACAGACTGATTTCCATATATCCATAACAATCAATTCATTTCAATTAGTTATTAACTTGAATATGAGCTTATTATGCTGCAATGATCCCACAAATATGCCTAACCAAAAAAAGTTTGAATCAAGAGAAAGAGAAAAAAAAAATGAATTTTCTTATTTTTATCTTTTCCAAATAAAATTACATCTTAACTAATAAACCTAAATCTACAAGTTAATTAATTGAAATATTTCTTTCTGACAAATTATCTCCTTCACATCAAATATCCCCCTCCCCCTTTTTTTTTATTTTTTTATATTTCGTTTCATCAACATATATATTATGCAGGTTTAAAAAGAAGAATTTTCTAATTATTTGAACGGGGGGGGGGGCTTTTTTTTTTTAATATATTTTTTATACGTAGAATATATAAAATATCAAATTGAATCTTACAATATTACCAATTTACTTCTAATAACGTCACAATTACTGTTAAAATTTTAAATTTTACCTTCAAAATCAGATTGCACATATCAATCGTTATTAAATAAGTAAATAAATGAAACATTATCATTGTCTCTTTACCCCTCTTTTCTTTTTCGGCAACATTACATTTTACATTAGATTAGGAAGTTCACATCCTAATCTATTTGCTTTGCCTTTAAATATTCTTTAGATTTGCTTTAAAATTTATTTTATGAGGATATATATTAAGGTTGAGAAAGCGAAAGATCTTATTTACGTTTTAAACGGTCAATTGTTGTGGGAACACTTTTAACTCACAATTAATGGAGTATTATGCTTCCGTTTTTTAAATTCATTTTCATATTTGAATAAAGCAAAAAAAAAGATTTATTTTAGAAAATGAACATATGATTGTGACAGATAATGTGTTTGTCAATATAAATAAAGTCACATTACTTTTTGATTTTCTAAAACAGCTGCTGATAAAATATTAGTGCTCCATCTAAAAATCAATCTGTACAATATTTTTAAACCGAGTTTGTTATTTTCATAGATAAGTATATATTTTTTTATATTTTCTTCTTTATTTTGTATATTTATATATAAAACGAATTGAGTCTTTACTGTAAATTTAAATTAATATTGTGCTTATTGTAACATAAAATTTGATTAATCCAAATTTACCTAGGGTACTGTGGCATTAGAGCTGCGACATGAAGAATTATAATCGTTTAATCATTAAATTAATTAGGTTATTAAATCAAAAACATATTTTAAAATCTACATTTTAAAAAAAAAAAACAATTTAACAAAAAAAAAAATACGAAATAATGTTAAGAATAGTTAAAATGCGTGTTTAAATCAAATTGAGTGTGTGTTTGCACGTGCATATTCTGTATAATCTATTTTAATACATTGTACAGGCTTACCCCTGCATTTATATATGTAATATATACGGGATTCGAACTCAGACTTTCACACGACTTACAACTCTCAGACCCATCTTATATTGCTGACTCACCTGATCACACACATGGTGAAAAGATAAATAATCACCAATATACGTATTTCGTGCTAAACCAGTACTCATCAGTTGGTCCAGATTACCATCTCCACACATATATACAATTAGTACTCAGCTTTATATTAAGATAACCAATCTTCATACTTTAATGGGTGCTAGTTTAGCACGAAATACCAATATTGGTGATTATTTATCTTTTCAACATGTGTGTGATCAGGTGAGTCAGCAATATAATATGGTACTGAAAAGTCTGAGTTTGAATCCCGCATATACTACATATATAAATGCAGGTGTAAGCCTGTGCAATGTATTAAAATAGTTTATGCAGAATATACACGTGCAAACACACACTCAATTTGATTTAAACACGGCATTTTAACTATTCTTCACATTAATGATTTTCGTGTTTTTTTTTGTTTTTGTTAAATTGGTTTTTTTTTTAATGTAGATTTTAAAATATGTTTTTGATTCAATAACCTAATTAATTTAATGATTAAACGATTATAATTCTTCATGTCGCAGCTCTAATGCCACAGTACTCCAAGGGTAGATGTTAATTAGTGCAGGTGTTGTAATATTGGATATATAATTATATGACTAATTATTTCAAAGGATTTGAGATGTTTGAACACTCAAATAGTGGTTGAGCACAACGATTTTCATCTAATGATCAAGTTGAAGTTATTTTCTTAATACTCCCTCAGCTGAAAATTAGCTCAAAAACTGAAAGTTTTTGAATATCCTTTTCTACTTCTGCTATGGAGATCATTACTTGTAGTTATTTGGTTTTAAGGAATAATAAGAATGCAACTAGTAAATTATACCTGTAATTAAATTTTTAGTGTTAATAAAAGTCTATTTTTCTCATTACTAAATAATTTTATTTTGTTATCTGTAAAAACATTCCTTAACCTATCTTTTAAATATAATGTATAGAGATTGGACGAAATAATTTCGAACTTTTATTATTAAGTTGTAAGCTTTCATTATGAGTACCGTTCACCAATATTCTATTAGAGAAATAAATTTATATAGTGTTTACAACAGTTTATTAATTATTATTTTTTAGAAAGAGAGACACTTCCTCTGAAAAATTGAATGAAAGTATTGGTATTTTCCTCTTTCTCAGGAATAGTCTACAAAGATTCCAATAATATTTTATTCAAGAGATTGAAGAATCCATAAAAATGGGTAACATCTTTATATTTCTCAAAGTAATAATTGAATATATATGGATTGCATAAAATGTTTTCCAAGATATATTTGTTATTCAAAAATCAGTTTTCTCTATAGCAATATCATGCTTCCCTTCCTCCAAATATTCAACAATCTGTACTATAACCCATTTATGAAAGAGATTTCTTTAATAACTATTTTTGCTGCTTTGTATATATATATTGTAATCTTTTGATTGCTTATCCATGGTAGGAATAGAATACAAAATGTATATTATAGCTCCAAAATTTTAATTTTTAAATTTAAATAACAGTAATGCTATAAATTTTGTTATAATATGAATAAATGACTTAATACATAAAGATTAAAAATAAAATTCTGTGGAGATTGAGTAACCATCTTTATTTATAATCATTTATATTACAATTCACTATATAATTTTAATATAATAGTTGTCAATTCAAAAAAACATTAGTACTTATAAATTTGGCTTTATTTTTATTACGATGTTTTTTTAAAGTTAAATATATAGAATTGTAGTAAATAAAAGAAGGAACAATTAGAGATTTCAAGATAATAATTTATTTTAAAATTAACAAAGGCAAAACTCTCCATACAGTAGTGTCACCCAGTGCCAACTAGAGTAATCAATGGAAGTCAGAGGCTTGTGCATAAAATCCCCATCTAGTGCCTACTCATACAATTTTCCCAGACTAGTTTCTGGCTTGTGGCCTTTGTCAGTGAGGAGCTTTGGGTCTGAAAGTACTGCACCTAGATCTTAGGATCTAATGCAATCCTCCAGCAGCCACCTTTTATCTCTACTTAACTACAAAACTATGAGAATAAAATTGAAAACACAATAATATTTTCAATCTAAGCTCAATAGCTTATATAGTCATATGGGTCTGAACTCAGTTCAGTACCCATACATATTTTGGTATCTTTGTCTCTTTTACAACCATAGCCATCCTTTTGGGCAGGATAGGTGTTAAACCCCTAAGCATCACATGATCATCATTTTTTATGCTAGCACATCTGTTATTAACAAAGACAAAACTCTCCATACAGTAGTGCCACTCAGTGCCAACCAGAGTAATAAATGGAAGCCAGAGGCTTGTGCATAAAGTCCCCATCTAGGGCCTACTCATCCAATATCCCCAGACTAGTTTATGGCTTGTAGCCAGACCGATATGACTATATAAGCTACTGAGCTTAGATTGAAAATATTATTGTTTTCAATTTTATTCTCATAGTTTTGTAGTTAAGTAGAAATAAAAGGTGACTGCTGGAGGGTTACATTAGATCCTAAGATCTATGTGCAGTATTCTCAGATCCAAAGCTCATCATTGACAAAGGCCATAAGCCAGAAACTAGTCTGGGGATATTGAATGAGTAGGTACTAGATGGGGATTTTATGCACAAGCCTCTGGCTTCCATTGATTACTCTGGTTGGCACTGGGTGACACTACTGTATGGAGAGTTTTGCTTTTGTTAATAACAGATGTGCTAGCATTAGAAATGGTGATCAAGTGATGCTTAGTGGTTATTTTAAAATTATTGGAATATGTTTAAGTATAAATATTTATTATTAAACTTTATATTTAAATTCAATTAATACTATCATATACTACAAATATAATTATACTTAATATTTTAATTTTAAAGAAATGATTTAAATTTTCATTTGTAAAATATTTACTGATTTTAATTATTTTAGAGACAAAAAAATATTTATTTGAAAGTTGTAATAGTTGACTTGGGATATTGACCAATGAGATTTAAGTAAGTAGTTTTCTGACATCACTTGATCCCATAGTTTTTAAAAGAAAGAGAAGAACAGGTGGTCAAGGTATAGATAGATTCATAAAAAAAATAAAGCAGGGAGCTGTTTCAGTTTCATTTCTTAGTAAAAAATTATACAAGTTTTAAAATATTTAAAGTTTTAAATGGTAAAATAATATTTAAAAAGCTGTCTAAGAATATAATATATTTTATAACAATTGTTAACATCATGGAATGAGTTCAAACCAATTTCTTTATTATGACTTAATTGCAATCCTGATTATCTGCTTATAATTAAAATGATATCTAAAAGAAATTTAAAAGAAAAACCAAAGTTACTATTCTTATTTGAAATAATAATGAGAAAAAAAAGACAACTACATTTTCTTAAAGAAAGATATATCTGCATTCATGTATGAAAACATTTGTTTATTTATGTCAAATTAAATATCTTTAGTACTCATGTATTAAAAATGGGAAACAAGCTAAAATCTCTAAAAATAAATTTTCAAAACTTTTAAAAATATTTTATCAGATATTAAAGTAATGACTTAGTTGAGAGTGGTAAGTCTAATTAAAATTAATATTCTGTTTGAATTGAACAATTGACTATAGTATGAAAAATTTTGAAGAAGAAAATGCTTAACATATATTTGATAATAAATAAAAAAAGAGGACAGATAAAAGATAAATTAATATTTCTCATGTTTAAATAGAAATTTAAATCTTTTTATAATATTATAAGAAAAAAAGAGTATGCTTAAAGAGATGAAGAGAGTATACATGAGTTATGATATAAAAGTCTGTATGGGGTATAATATTTTAACTTTATATTTTGACTAGTATACATTTTTAAAAATTGAGTGTGATAAAATGTGTTGTAAAGGTATTTCAAATTTATTATCATAAAGTATATTTGGTAAAGGGGAATGAACTAATGGTAATAAATAAAAATTTATAGGATTATATAAAAATAATAAATATAATATAAAATGTAATGTTATTTATGAGACTAAAAAAACAGTGAATGTTAATATAAAAAAAAAAAAATCATGTTCTCATTTGTTATATAAAAAATATCATATTGATAATGATAAAGATAGACTATTTGTTTTATAATATAATCTCAAATGTGGATAGAAAAATATTTAATGGGATTATGTTATTGGTTCAGACACAGTAGGGAAAGAAAAGTCGAAATTCCAAGATAGGATATAAAAATATCATCTTGAAAAACTGACTGAATATTTGAATGGGATTAATTTCTGTGGTATCCATATAGTTTATTAGAAAGATATGGGAGAATTTTCTGCCAAGACATGAGCATAGTACATACTGTAAGTGCTTGTTTAATAAGCCAGGGTAAAATTGGGGTAAGATTATTAGGAAAATGATTACTTGCCAAAATATGACACCTCATAAATAAAGGAAACCTCCATTCCTTTATTTTGATACAGTATTTTAGATAACAATCAGTTTCTTATCTATGGAGTTTTAGGATATATAAGAAAATAGTAGACATCAAAAGTGGACTAAATATTTTAAAAATTTTATAGTTTTCTTTGTAAGTTTTGACAGATTAGCTGAAAAGTAGTAAGACCATATATAGAACAAATATTTTATATTTGAATATAATCTGAATAAATTATTATATGAATAATGATACTTGAGATCAAAAAGAATTCTTAATTTCACTATTCATTTTGAATACTGTACATTATAAATATTATTTTTATTATTTTTTATAACATTACCATAGTAGCAATAATTTTTATTGAAAAGATTATAATGCAATATTTTTATACAAATTTTGAATATTAAATATAATTTAAATATTATAATTTTATTAAAATATTTGGAGTTACAAAAATATAAGTTAAATAGAGAAAGTTGACTAAGAAGATAATCATCAGATAATTCATGAATTGTAAAACTGGATATTAGTATGAAAGCATACATGATGATAAGAAAAATGAACTTATTATTTTAAGAAGAAATAGATACTGAATATGGAGAAGATTAAAATGTATAGAATAATTATTATGTCTGTCTGTGCTGAATGTAAATAATTTTATTGTGAATTTATAAACAGATAAATGAATTTGTTAGTGAATTATTTAACATAAGGTGTATAGCTGTTTGTTGTTCATTATTATTGTTGTAAATAAATGAATATTTTTAATTTAAATTTGTATTAATATTTTCATTGCGTTTCAGAGTTATTTCCATCACAAGGTCATATCAATAAAGTGCATTATCCACATAGAATTATATATATCATATATTGATTATATGATTTATCTGAAGTTATATTTAATAATTTATAATTGACACATTAATTATCAACTGCTTGTAAATTATAACTATATTAAAGAGAATTTATAGTACTTCATGTTTTTATTAGATATAAAAGAATCTTGAAGATTTATGTGAAAAATACTATTAAATATTACAAAATGGAAAGCATATAATAAAAATTAATAGTATGTTTTAAGAATCATATTCTGATTTTGTAATCTAATTTTGAAATGTATTGTATATCATAAATTTTAAAGTATTATATTATTTTAAAGTACAGCTTATTGACCAAATATATTTTAAGGTTTGTAATTCTGAAGGATCAAATTACAATGGATGAATGTTAAATAATTAAGAGTTAGACTTTTTAGATAATAATTGTATAATAAAGCTTTTGATTATAATAAAATGAGTATTTTTTAGTGATTGTTATTAGTATAAGTATGAAAATAAATCTTAGTAAGATAAATTAAATTAATTAAGTAAAAATAATGAGTAAACAGTGATTGTTAATTTTCATGCCTTATTATTATATTTAGATTAATTTTCAAATATGAGGTTAATCACAGTTTGTAATAGTAAGTGTGATTTTATTTAAATGGTTAGATCCCAGTAAAATCCTTTTTACAATTCAATTATTCAATTATCAAGCTAATGTTATATTATTTTTTAGTGTTGAATACTTATGATTCCTGAGATAGTCATAGGATGGCATTAATTCTTGCAATTTAATGTAATTTTGTTTTAATGTTATTATTTTGAGATTCTTAGATTATAGAAGAGTAGTTAAAGCATTATTTAAATGAAATATTATGTTAGTCATTGTTTGCTATGGAGATTTTCTTAAAGATTATAATATGATGGTAGTAAGAGAATTTTTACAATAGCAATGCCATTGTGGAGTGTATTTTATATATCTCCTTATGTTGAAAAGCTCTATGTTATAATCGTTCCCAAAGTCACACAAGTTTCAAGCCCCATGAAGAGTCTTATACTTTATTGTTGCTATACTTGATTGTTTATTATTGAGCTAGTAGCATAGAGGATAAAAAGAGATGGTAGGGTGTTTGTATCTGACACAAAATTATATAAGTACGTTTTGTCATGACATTTTTATATTAATATTGTAAATATATTTAAAAATAATGCTTTTTCATCTTGTGTCTGACATTTTTGAAATGTTATATTGCTTGCCGATTTAAAAAAAAAATCTAATAAATTATTTTATCGTTTTGATTTACTGTATTTATTCTGTACAATTATGGTTCTTAAGAGACATTGAAATCTAAATTTAACTATGAAACGTTTTTATTGATAGAAATAGCTATGATTAATAATTTTAAAAATTTACTAACAGCGACAATAATAAAGATTGTTCGCCTTTTATATTTGAATAACATTTTGTAGGAGCTTTTCAAATTAATCTTTTTATTCCTATGCTGTGAAGTTTGTAACTTATTATTACTGTAGTTTTTTTTTATTAAAACAATATATCAACAATCATTTTATGGATACAGTTTTTCTGAAAATTTCTTTATTTTCTAATAAAAAATAGCTAAATGTTCATTTACCAAACTATATTACAAGGCAGACTGGTCCAGCTGTGAACTGATTACCTAATAAATCTTGAACCTATTTGCAAATTTCTCAACTTTTTATAACAACTGTCCAAATTTTATATTGGATTTGAACTAATACAATTTTAACTACTTCTGCAAGGTTCTTTACTCTAACAGAGATACATTGGAACATTACATCTGCAATGAATGTTGATTTTTAATAATTTTGGTTTTCTGTAAGCTTTGCCTTTTAATTGTTATATAAGGATACACATTCAATGGATAATAGATAACTAAAAGCACAATAATAAACAAAGCACATTTCTTACCTTGAAACATTATATCAATTGTTTCTTGCATGGCTTCTTTTCTCTGGTAGAGTGACAGACTGTGGAAGATTGCAATCTAATTGTGTCACTTCTGGTGATCTAACTTTTTATGGACTCCTGAATAATAAACTAATCCATTATTTTTTATATAATTTTATGATTACATATTAAGTTTATATTAAAAAATAATAGTCAAGCGTTGGTAGCCGAGAGGTCAGTGCAGCTGCCTTGCAAGGAAGCAGTTGCTTGCAGACAGTTGTCGTGGGTTTGCTTCCCAGCGATGCTTTGACATATGGAAAAAAATAATAATATCTCTATTTTTAATTGATACAATCCAGATTAAAGTATTAGCTTTAATGCAGTGAAGAAATAGAATACAGTCTCTGTAATCCATTGTTATAATTTTGAAGTAGTTATTTTTAATAACTATGTTAGAAGTCAACTTATTTTTTCAATACTTTTACATACTGCAGTCTTTAATTTTTATGTAAATTTTTATCTTAAATCAAAATATCTTGTTCACCACTATTATACAAATTAGGATTGCAATATTCACTGATGATACTTTATTATTTAAGGGACCTTCTCAGAATCTACTTGTTCAAATATGCTTTCTCATGGATCTCTGTCATTTTTAACTATATCTACATTTTTTCAAACTCTTATAAATCTTTACTATTTTTTATATCAAATCATATGACTAACTCATAATATTAAATCTATTTTAGTTTTAAACATTTCAGATTTGTTTTTTATAGGTGCTTAAGAAGTTTTATTAACTGCCATTATTTTTTAATTGCAATAATTAATGAAATTATTTAATTACTATATACTAAATAAAGGTTCCAAACAGATTACCATTATCAATTTTTAGCTAACTGGACTTTATTTAGATAAAAACTTACATCACCCCAATAATCAATTTGCTTTTATTTCTATATTTGACATCTTAACTTGTATACTAAAATAAAATAAAATTGAGCTGATATAATTCTATTCTGCTTTTTTGTACATGAATTAATTAGAAATCATTTGTTGAATTTTGGAGTCAATCTTTAAGTGTCCATTGATAATGGGCTAAGTTGTAATTAATATTAACAAATGAATGTAGTTACTACAATCTTAAGCTTTAATATTAAATATCTCATAATGTCATTAAAGTCATTATTATTTTTAACTCTTTTTTTCAATCCAATTTCTGAAAATGCTTCACTATTTCTTATTAAATGTCCTTAATTTATAACCAAAACTTTTTAACTAACTTCATTTTAACATAATTTATTTTACATTTCTTTGTGTTTTTTTTTTCGATTTTGTAATATCAATTGTTCAGAAAAAAATCTATTAGCTTAACCAAAAAATGAATGGCTTTTTGTTATCACAAAAGTAGTGATTTAATTATTTTAAAGGTTATTAGTATTTGGTTAATATATTTGAAATGAGCAAGTGTGAAAGTATAGCTAAGTACATTAGTTTGCATGATTTCATATGTGTAGTAATCTGTAAAATCATTTTTAAAGATGTATTCAGGTTAAACAATTTGTTATAACAACTAAACAAATTAATCCAAACAGTTTAGGAGATCATAGTTTTTTGTGTATGTCTTAGAAATTTTTTTACTTGTCTTTGATTCATCAGACTAATATTAATAGTTTAAAATTTGGAATAATAGTCATACTTTATCTGGAAAATTCACTATAGCAGTGTCTTTCTTTTTTTATTAGTGAATCTAAAGAATTTTGTCAGTCTCTGGTATCAACTCTGTCTTGATAATATTAAAATATTTTTAGTTTGGCAAAATGAAACAAAATTTAATTTTTGTATGATTAAAAACTGTTATACAATTTGCAATTTTTATAAAAAAAAGCAAAATGTATTCTCATTAAAAAATATAACAATAGAAAAGCAACTTTAAAAAATTTGATTATAATATGTATTAATAGTGAATCTAAACAAAATTTTAAATAACATAATCCTGTTAAAACATTTTATGGTAAATCCATATAAAAGTATACTGAATTTAGCAAGATAATAATTAGATTTTTAGCATTAGAATATTGATAATTGACATGCTAAGCAGGATTTATGATGAAAAAAGAATTTGGCTTTCCAAAATATAGCAAACTTATAGACTGTTTAGATGTAAATTAATCTGGTATCTCATATACTCTTTTAATAAATTAAATGAATCAATTGGATAATAACTATTCTAGTCTATAGGTAATTTTACATTCTAAAAAAGAGAATGTGGCTGAGATAATTTCAAAATTATTATGACGTAATTTTGTTTATTTTAGTATATTAAGATTTCCAACTGCTTGTTTAACCATGAAGATTAAAATTTCAGGATTCCTTTAACAATCACACTTATGGTTCTGATATTTGTAAATAAATTAAGTTTTAAGAATTAAAGAATTTTAAGGATTAAGCAACTTTCTTATTAACAGTTTTGTTTCTGCAAGAACTGGTTTTTCTAAAATGTTTCAGTGAAATCTAGAAGCATGTCTTACTGACATGAAAATCTTTCATATTGTTTTTATCAGAAATACTTTATTGTATCTTTTTGTCTCAATTCATGTTATTAAAATTAATGAGAATCTATTTTTGAACATGTTTGATATGCTGCCAACAAAACATCACATGAATTAAGTTTGCACAATGTTTTCTAGATGTAAAATTTTTGCTCTCTCACTTCTGTTATATCATTGAAAGTTATATATAATTTTCCAATGTTATATTATGTTTTGTTGATATTATACAAATTATGATTATATGGTAGAAGTGACTGTAGTTATTAAAACTCTAACAGCACTATAGTATATTAATACTGAACTGGTATCATGTATATTAACTATAGAAACATGTTATCTTCGATTAAAACATTAAGATGTTTTTAAGTTTGGGATAATACCTTAATAATAAAACCAAAGAGTGAATTAGTTTCAAAACATTCAAGTGCCTTTTTCATAGATCCAAATTTCTCACTAATGAAAGCCATAAGCTAAAAACTTATCTGGTGATATGGATAGGTCAGACTGGATACAGGTTTTTTAAACCTTAGCATCTAATATTTATAGATTTTCAAGCTTACACTATGTGGCATAACAGAAATGAGAAAAAATAATTTTTGCCATTGGAAAATTTGATTTTGATCAATAGTAACTAAAGCATTCAAATGTCTACTGTTATTAAAAGACTACAAACATCATAATATAATGAACTGTTTTCAGATGTGCATAATTGTAAAACATATTAACTTAAATGAAAAACAATCAAGATCTTTTTGAATTGGATTGATAGCTTGATAAAAAAAAAAAAAAAAAGTAAAAGATGGTTTCTGGAGTAAAATCCATTCAATTCAAAAAATCCAGGTGCAGTATTCCCAGATTCAAATTATTGCTGATAAAAGTCATAAGTTAGAAACTAGTTAAGAGATAATGATAGGACACTACTGGATGGGGATTTATTGGACATTTCTAGCTAGATTTTATAAATTTTTTCAAGCTTACTATTGGGTGATATAATAAGAAAAATTATTTTTTTTCTACTGGTAAACATTGTTATAATACGGGATTATACAATGCTTTGTTGATATATAATTTTATTAACAAATGATAAATGCAATGGAAATTATCACTGATTAAAAGAATCTTTTAGATTCATACAACTTGCTTTCCAACTGATCATTTTATATCTACATAATCTAAAAAAGTTGTTTTATTAACATTATTTAAAAGAATTTGTAATCATTTTTTAAAATATAGAATAGAGACTATTAATAAATATTTTTACATGCTATAATCGAAGCTTTTATTTCTCAATATTTGTTACACGCATATATAATGCGATTCACAAGAGCCATTGAGAGATGAGAGCGGTTATTTAATTCTCTTTCAAAAAAAAAAAAAGTACTCTTAAATGAAAATTACATTTTTTTAGGAATATAGATATATTGTACATTAGCAATAATTTAGATCCAACTTAAATAAATAAAAAAATAAGCTTTTAGCAGTTATTCTTTCAAATATTTATTAAAATTTGTTTTCCCCATATTATTATTTATGTGTATTGTTAACTTCTGATTTCTATTACTGTTAGTATTCTAAAAGATCTGTCAAATATTTTATGCAGAGATTCATCATTAAAGAATGTTTTTTTAAAAATAATTTGCTAGGTAATAATTTATTTATGAAATTATTTATATAAGAATTTTTATATTACATTTCTGTTAGGTTAAATAATTAATAAAATAGGTGTGAGATTGTATTAATAATTAATAAATGTGTCATATTCTAATATTAGAATTAGTATTACTGACATTTATTACTCTAATTACTAATAATTTCCTTACATACATAAAAAAACAATTTATGAACGATTAGAACTAATTATTTGCAATCAACTTTTAATAGCTTCACTTTTTTAAAGCGTTACAATTTTATTAAATCTTTCTAAACATTAAAGCTAGCTACAGTAACATCTAAAATGAATAAATATTTTTTGCTTATTAATATATTAATATGTATCAACGTTGTAATAAATTTATAAGCTTTAGGTGTTATAATAAATCTTATTGAGAAATTAACAAGTAAAAATAAACTACCACGAATCATATTAAAATCATGATGCCTCATGCCAGAATTCACCCACAAAATATAAAATCTCACTTTTGCACAATATTATATGCTGCTCTTTTCATTTGTGGAACCGAAGACAAAAATTAAATGTAAGCCTTCATTAAACTATGGGATCCTTCAATATAAAAATATAAAAATGTCTGTGGAAAAGGAAATTTTAAAAAAAATGTCTTTTTTCTAAAAAAAAAAAATGTTGCATTTTTATATAGCTAATGTAAATACATTATAATGAATAGTAGAATGGCCTATATTTTTGTCATGTGTGACTTATTTGTAAATTTAGTTCATTTATTTTTTTCTCTATGTAGTAGTAATAACATGGAAGGTTGAAACCTTTAACAGATGCACCTTAAAAATGCTTATGTGACAGCCAATCAGATGTAATAATGACTGCATGTGAAACTCTCAATTCAAAAACACAAACCAGAAATATGAGAAAAAGATGGAACCACCTTCTTCTCCACTTAAATTTGTATATAAATAAGGCAGACTCAAGCATTCTGAACTAAGAGTGTGAAGTTTAAAACACCTTCATTTTTCACGAGATATTATATATAAATAAACAATGTAAAATCTTTCAATTTACTATGAAGTAATTTTCAAATCTAATAAAATGTGTATATATTTTTTTAACTATTCTCTTGATTGTATTTATTGTTATGATTTTAGATATGAACTATCAAAAAATATTCTGGCACAAAAATAAATGTAAACACAAGCAATATTAATTACAAAAATACAGGGATAAATAATAGTTAATAAAATATATAACCTAAATGCATTATCAAAGGTAACAGTTATAAAATAAAATTTTAAAAACCATGACATTAATTCACCATATGAAAGTTGTAAAATTATCAATCTAATTGCACATATTCTAAACAGTGCTTAACTGAACACTATTAGACTTTCTATTTATCATAATTACCATTACTAATAAACCAAGCCTTTTTAATTTTACATTTTCTATCTTTCCTTCCAATAGTTTGCAGTAAATGCAATGATAAGAAATATCGAAGTAACTTTGTAATGAATATAAAGTTTAATAGTGTTCATTTAAGTACTATTGAGAACATATACAATTAGACGATGATTTGTCTATATGTGATTTAATGTAATGGGTTTTTTTTAATTTTATAACTAAGAGCATTCAGCACCAAAAATACTGTGGTTTATATATTTTATAAACTACTATTTACCTCTATATTTTTGAAATTAATATTTTTTGTGTTTACATGAACTATAAATAAAGAATTTAAAAGCTGATTAATATTGGTTTAGAAATTTAAAAATGTTGAAATCTAAGTGTTAAACATAAAATCACTAACTCTCTATAAATGGACAAATATTTTACATATTAATTTATTTTAAATACAACCATAAATCAAAAGTACAGAATTTGAAATCTGATTAATGTTGATATAAAAAAATTAAATCAAAACTACAAAACAAAGAGACAAAAATCTAAATGTTAAACATGCAGCATCAAATCTCTGGTGCTGAAAATATTATTTATATCTTTTAAGTATTCTTTTAGGTATGTTTATTGTAATAATTTTAGTTGTGAATTATATATGCAGAATTTGAAAACTGTTTAATGTTGATACCAAGATGCAAATAAATTAAAGCATATTTATGTTAAAAAGTTGCTGAAATTTAAGGGCTAAATATAAATTGCTTAATTTTTAATGGTGAAAATATTGTGCATATTTTTAAAAGTATTATCCTAAGTGTATATAATGTAATAATTTTAGGCATAAGTCAAATATACAATTTGAAAGTTCATTAAAAAAGACTTGTGAAGTGAACTTAGAGTAGAAAGATGATGAAAATAATAAATGCTAAATATAGCATTCACTAATTGATGAATGCCATTATTTGTATTAGTTTTTTAATACTTTTTGTATATGTGAAAACATTATTTTTAATTATAAAATAGAAAAACAGAGTCAAAAATTGTGTAGTATTAAAATAAAGAAAGAACATTTCTAAAATAGAAAGCAATAAAATATTTAGTTATTTAAGTTCTGGGTATAATAGCTAAATCAACAATTCCTACTCTTTTAAAAATTATAGATCAAATGGAAACTTTTTCTAATATGGATTATTCAATAGCAGATGGCAGTTCCTAGTGTTAATGAGTTGATCATTTGTGTAAAGCCCAAACAATTGTTTGAAAATTTTTTGCTAAGACTTCTAGTAGTAATTAATTTATTGAGTGCATAGAAAGCATATATAAATACTTTAAACAGGCTTTACCCTGTCTTAAATGTGCTTTAAAATTCATAATAATCAAGCACATGTTGCCGACAGAGGGACCTTCCAAACCACAACAACTTCACACTTCCAAATCAAGATGCTTCAGACTTGCCTATATAAGTGGACATTTAGGTTAAAGATAAGATGGCCACTCTTATCTTTATAAAAGTTGTTATCTTGTGTCATGGTTTGAAAGGTTCCTCTGTTGGCAAAATGTGCTTGATTCTTACAAATTTTAAAGCACATTTAACACAGGTTAAAGCCTGTTTAAAGACTTCTAGTGAAAGTGCTGTTTCTGCCAAATTGATTTTTATCAATGAAGTATGATTCAGAAAAAGAAAATGAATGCATAGCATTGTAAGGTCTGGTGAGACTGCTAGCGTAGATAGTAGTGGCTGAATGTTATATTGGGGAATTTATGACATATTTTTCATGCAAGAAAAGTTCTAAAATCATCTAGCTGTGAATTTTCATTAACCATGTATATTTGCTTATATTTGTATTTTATGCTTTTAAAATATGAATTTTCAATTTTATTTAAAATATAACTGTGTAGTATGTAGAGCAGTTAATTGTATATATGTTTTTACATTTATATTTTTGATTTTGTATAATTTTTTCTGTTAAATAATAACTTTCATCTCACCTTGGGCCTGGAAAAGATTACCTCTAAATACATGGGTTTTTTTTTTTCAATAAAATAATATGTATTCTATACAATTAAAAATAAAATATTAAAATTAATGTGATTCTTCTGATAACTAGTATTTAAAATAATCAAATAAAGACAGACAATTAATAAATTGTAACTTATATTTAATCAAAATAATATAAATTTAATTGCCCCTAAATTATATGCATTCTGTATGCAGAAGTCAATTAAAAACCAAACGTTTGTGGTCGAGTGGTCAGCACAGCCGCCTTACAAGCAGTAGTCCCGGGTTCGCTTCCCGGCCGATGCTTTGACACATGAAAATATATATATACAAAATAATTAGAATCTATGTATTAATTTTAAATGATTAAATCACATTGTACAAAGACTATAAGATGACTTTAGTCTCTCTTCTTAAGTAGTGTTAATTAAATGTATATATTTAAAAATATTAAAAAAACTTTTCTGGGTAATTTTATCAATAATTAAGTCATTAAGAAAAATCCAACTTCCCAGCCAAATTGTATAAATGTTTGATCGATTTACTACATCATTATTATACTAACAAAAACTTACTACATTTTTTTAAAAAAAGTTAAAGCTTTTACAGAATTAATTAAGACAACAAGTTTTCCTCACATAGCAGATAAACTTGAAGGAACAAATAAAAAACCATTTAAAATCCAAAAAATTGATAATTTAATTCTGAAATAGTTTTTTATTAATTTTAATTTAGAAAACCTTCTGCTGAAATAGTAAACGCCGAATTGTTAATAAAATTTTAAATTTTATATAGAAATTTGAAAAAAGAATTAGAAATTTTTGTATAGTATTCAAACAATGTAAAAGAGTTGCAAAAGATCTTATTTAACAAAATATTTTGATTTTTTCTTCTTACTGATTATTTCCATATTTAAGATAATCTCCAGATTTATGCAATGCATTTAAAAATTCATTTTTCCTAAGATATTAAAAAAAAACGGTAAATATCAACTCATCTTCAATTTGTTTGAAATTTGTTCAGTGGATGCAATACCTTAATATACTATTGCTATAGAAATTAAATTCAGAATTATAGGAATATAAGTATTCACCATTTTAACCAACATTTTTTATTGTTATAAGCTTTTTATTTACTTATTTATTTAAAAATTACTGTGAAATACTTGCAGAAATTTACAATTTACTACAGGAGTTAAACTTGGAGATGGATAATTTTATTTAAACAAAGTATGACACAGTTATAAGTAACTAATACATAAGTTCAAATTAACAAAAATCAATATGCAAAATATAAAGCCTATCAAAAAATAGAGGAATAAAATACATACAGTTCAAAACATTTTACAATAAATAAAAAATCCCTAAATGCCATGTGCAATTGTAATTTTTTTAGGATTTTATATAGTTTTTAGAGTGTTTTTCTTCATTCAAATAAACAACTAGAGTCAAATTAGTTAATCATCTGGTAATAGTAGTATTAACAAAACGTGTTTCAAAGCATTAATCATAAAAAAAATATGATGGGGCTTGTGGCTTGATGAGAGAGATTGTAGATGCTGAATCTTTTAAAATATAAAACTATACATCAAGTTGTCTGATAAATATATTTTGTTAATTCACAACTTCTGAATATAATTTTAAATGCTGAAAGTCAACAAATCTTTAAATTTTATTAATATATTCATAAATTTGTGGGAGTTTTTTTCTAGTAAAGCAAACAAAAATTATGATAGATACCTGTTTTGATATTTTGAGGCTAATGTTCTATGGTGACAGTTAAATTGCAAAAGCATAATATGTGTGTGTGTTGATATGAAGATTTTCATGGGCTGCATATATAAAAGACATATTTTGTGGGTTCATCCATGTTAAAAAATTTAAATATTGATATGCCAATGTTTCGACTTGATCACACAAGTCATCTACTGGGTGATAAAAAGTACAAAGACGGTTTTAGAGGTGCTACAATAACTGATTTGAAAAAAAATGTTAAAGTTCCACCAATAGCAAAAATATTAAATTAAGAATGTTTTTTTTAAAAATCTTTCTAAATAGGAAGAAGTTTGCATGTATCATCTCGCTTATTAATACAATCTGGCCTTTTAAGTATCTCAATGGCTTCTCTAACTTTGCACTGGTAGAGATTATCACATTTGGATATGATCCTGGTACTAGAAAAATCAATTTTATGACCTGAATCTATAGTATGGAGTAAGAGCGCTGATGATGATAAATGTTGTTTGACTGTATTACCATGCTCACCTCTCCTAAAACTGATACAATGATTACTCATATCTATGTAAGAAGCTTTGCAATTTTCATATGAGATTTGATAAACACCATGAGATTCAAGAGGGATTGAATTCTTAGGCTTGATTTTATATTACTAATCTTTTGATGAGTAGAAAATGCTGTATTTATATTATAGCATTTTAATATATGATCAATACTGTTTGTAGTTCCTTTTACATATGAAACACAAATCCTAATAGCTGATTTATCATCTTTTTGTTTTCTATTTTATCCACTTTGGGCTTGAAATAAGGTTATAATATAAATACAGCATTTTCTACTCATCAAAAGATCAACAATATAATAACCAAGCCTATGGATTCAATCCCTCTTAAATCTCATGGTGTTTATCAAATCTCATGTGAAAATTGCAAAGCTTCTTACATAGTTATTAGTAATCATCACATTGGTGTTAGGAGAGATGAGCATGCTAATGCAGTTAAACAACACTTATCATCATCAGCACTCTCATTCCATACTATAGATTCAGGTCATAAAATTTAATTTTCTAATACCAGGATCATATCCAGATATGATAATCTCTGCTAGTATAAAATTAGAGAAGCCATTGAGATACTTAAAAGGTCATATTGTATCAATAAGTGAGATGATACCTGCAAACTCCCTTCTATTTGGAAAGATTTTTTAAAAAAATATTCTTAATTTAACATTTTTGCTATTGGTGGAACTTTAACGTTTTTTTTTTTCAAATCAGTGATTGTAGCACCTCTACAACCATCTTTCTACCTTTTATCACCCAGTGAATGAGTTGTGTGATCAAGTCGAAACGTCGGTATATCAGTATTTAAATTTTTTAACATGGATGAACCCACAAAATATGTCTTTTATATATATATTATGGTATATAATAGCAAAATAGCAATCAAAAAAATGATTTAATATATTCAAGTTTTCAAGACTTGAATTTTTTCTGACCAATATAAAAAATTAGAGGGACCATGAATCTTGCGCATAAATAATCTTCATTTCAGTATTTTGATTATAGAAGTGATGTTTTTATAAATTCTCATAAATCAGTGCAAAATAATTTTGTTTATCAGGTTTTCACTGCAGAAATAAAAAACGCAGCCTTTATGACCACTCTTATACAGAGACGATTAATCACTTTTTTTTCCAAAATGATTTTTCACTTTTTCATTTTTACAATGATTGTGGATGTTAACCTCTATTTAACACCTAATTGATCTTTAAATAAATGTATTTATACCAGAATCTTTAAAACAAAGTCTTTTTTGAAAGAATATAACTAATAATATTATTTAATTGTGTTCTCTGAAAGTTCACAGTTACATGACTTTCTAATTTAAGATGCCAAATAAATTTATTAAAGTACATGAGCATGTGAGACTATTTTAAATGTATGCTACAATAAATGCATAAACTTTTTAGATTTCTAATTCTATTTTTATTAAATATATTTTTGATGTTAACTTTTCCTCACTCATCAATTGCGCTTAAAGCATGAATATAAATATTGTGATCTTTATGTCTATATTAATAGCATATTTAATAGATTAATAAGTTTTATTAATTAGCATCATAATAGAATGATGGTTTCAAAAATTACAGTTTTCTGTATTGAAACTCAGTCAGCCATCTTCTGGTAATCAAAATGACTTTTTGAGTGATTAATTATTCAATTTACTTTTTGTTTAATAACAAAATTAAATAAAGATTAGTCTTTTTTATATAAGTTTATATTTTTACATAATTAAATAATGTTACCTGAAGTATTCTTTTGCCACTTTTCAAAGTGTTACAGTGGAACTACAATATCTTATTGTATTTTAGTTCAAATACTTCTCCCAATTGTACATTATATACAATAGTTCACATTGTTGATAAACTTTGATTAGAATAGAATACCTATTGTTTATTAAACTGCAAGTGTACAGTACTTTTCAGCATATATATATATATATATCCACAGATATATATATATATATATATATATGACACAGAAGTATGTATATATAAAGATTACAATATACACAAAATTTAAAAATAATAATAATACTATAGTTAGTAATAATTTGAGGGGACATATTTACATATATTTTACTGAGGGTGTCTTCGCTCATTCAATCATTGAAAAAATAAAAATAAAAATAAAAACTTACTGTGTCATGTTTTTATTTTTTTAAGTAAAATGAATAGTCAAATATCTAACTTTCATGGGAATTAAGTATGATCTGGGTGATTTTTTTTTCAAGATTTTTTTTTTCTTATAGAAACATAATAGTATTTGATCTACTACAGTAGAATTACTTTTCAGTCCTATTTTTTCTTCTGTTTAATTTGAATCCAACGTTATCTGTATGTGGATAAAGATTTAGTATAGAACTGATAAAAGATAGATTGTCTAATAATTTTAATTAGACTTATTATCAAGACACTACAATATCTTTAATTACATTCAAATATCAGCCTTTCAAGCTAAGAATACTTTCTCTCCAACCCCCTTGCCAGTACTTCATATTTTCTCATATATAAGCATTTGAGTCATAGGAATAAGTGGATTCATTTTATTCCTGCATAAATACTATATCTTGTATTGGAGAGAAAGTATTCATTTATTATTATTAACACTTGCAAAAGCGTATGCACAATTAGCTTGAAATGCTGATATTTGAATGTAATACAATTGTAAACATACGCTATATAAAATAAATGCTTATTTAAATATCTTTAATTGTTTTGTTAATTTTTAAGTCATTATCAACTTAAGTATATTTTTAAACTTTGTAAAACTTCTAGCATTATATCTAGAAAACATTTCATTATACAAAATACTTCACATTTCGAAAAGATAATAAAGAAGGTATAAAATCATGTACTTTCAACATAAGCTGAAAAAATTTTATTAATATACATAATCATGTAACTATGTTCCACATCAGAAAAATCACTGCTGGAATATTATAAAATTTATTTACAAATTTTAATTTTATTTTTAATGTGATTATGAATAATATTCAAAGACAGAAAAATGTTTAAATATTGTAAAATGTAATAAATTTATTAATTTTAATGTTGTTTTTTTTGTTTATTTGTATACATTTTTGTTAAGATTGTGTATAAATAAAATTATGTATATTGATATTTCACAGTTGCTAGTTTCACTATACATTCTTCTTTTAAAAATAAGTTAAAACATTGCAGATCTAATAAGTAAAATATTTTTATTTTTGCCTCTATACAAGAACACATAATTTTGAAAAATTAAATTTCTATATAATATTTTCATTTTATTAACTACTATTTCTTTTTGCATTTGATATGCAATCTTGCATATTATATCATAAATAATTTTTTTTTAAAAAAAAACTTTTTTCCTAATGTTTAAAATGATATCTACCTCAGATAATTAATTGGATATATTTTAAGTATTGCAACACCATAAAAAATGCTTAATGAAATAAACCAATTAAATATACTTTATTAAAAGATAAATAAAAACCTGAACTAAGTTCGTTTTAAAAATCCTACAAAAACGATGATTATTATGGAGATGTGACTGATGGTTTAAATATAAAATATGGCTTCTTAATCTGGTTGAGATTTGGAAACTAAAACACACAGGCTTATTATATACCTGTGTCTATATATGTAATATATAACAACAATGGTAAATAAATCTTTATAAAATTTCATTTTTTTTTACATTCTTCACAATGATTTATTTAATTCAACTATCTTACAGTTTCAATTATTTAGTAATATTTTTATAATTAAAGAATACAATTTCTTTACACTATTTTTTTTTCATAAAATTACAATAGTATTTTTTTGATATATTCATATATATATATATATATATATATATATATATATATATATATAGTATTTATTTATTTATTCAGCATTTAATGCATAAATTATGGATATATATGATTATCATTTTTCAAAAAATTTAAAAGCTAAGAATATTTAATTTGTATATACATGCATATGTATGCACTACATTTATCTAATTTTTAGAAAGTAATGAAACTCCAAGAGTCAACCATATTCAATTTAATTAAACAACTCACTTCAAAGAAAAATGGAATCAATTCTATTTGTGACCTAAGTTATTTATTGAACACAATTAAATTCAACATCAATTTGATGTTTCTGTAGCCTAATTCAAATTTATAAAATAGAATTTCTAAGCATTCACTTTTGTACTTGTGTAAATTTCAAATTAATTTGTTAAATATGTAATTAATTTTTAATGTGTAGGTTTTTAGATGACGAAATCTCCAAGTCTGTAGAATCATCTTTATAAAATTGTTGTTAAATCTCACAAATATCATTATTTCTACATCCTTGCTTGATAAAGAATATAAGCTATAGATAATGTTGATTCCTTTGTCATCTGCTTTGCAATTGAATGGTGACATAAGTGAGATGCTTAATTAAATCATTTCCTAAAAATATATTAATTTATATCATTTAAATACATTATTACATATATATATTCTAGTATTCTCATGAATAAATGATGAATTTATAGTATTATTTTTGGGAACTTCTGTGTAATAAAAATATAATAGCTAATATTTAGCTGATATTTCAATATAATAATAATTGCTTTCCTCAGAGCTTCTTTCTCAAGTCATAAGAATGTGTGTGGTGAGATTTAAAATCGTATTTCTTCTCATTTTCAAATTCTATTGGTTAAAAAGTTTTAAAAAATATATTAGCCTCCAATAGTTTTTTTCACACTTTTTATTTATGCTCTTCCACCTTTTAAAAATCTCTATAGCTTCCCTTAGCAGTCTCCGGTCATATTGTTCAATTTTTGCCAGAATATATGTATATGAAATAGAATTTGTACACATGGCTAACTAATTATTCAAATATAAAATACCTATCACTCCCCATCACAGTGCTATCTTGTAAACAAAGATAAAGTTCAAATTTTATCTCTGTTTATTATGTAGTACTGTTGAAAGAATGCAGTAGTGGGGGGGGGGGCTGAAAGATATATATATTTAATATTAAATATTTGTCACTTTTCATATACTCAATACAATGCAATTTCTTTATTAAATTTTTCAAACTGTTAATTGGATTATAGAATATAAAAGAGATATTACAGTGTATTGTGTATATATATAGTATCAAATAATATTACTATTTATAATAGAACCAAGGCAGAGAATACAATATATGGGAGGAGGGGAGTAAAGATTTTGAACATTATTAATTTATTTACTATTTTAAAATATTCTATTTCAATATTAAATTATTCACAATAAAGCATAATAATTTATAAAATAAAATATTTTAAATTAATATTTATGTTATAGAGATATAACTGAAACACAGGCTTATTGTATACCTCTGTCTATATATGTAATATAGGGTATATGAGCACAGACTTTCATATACCCTATCTGTGCTCATATACCCTATATTACATATATAGACACAGGTATATAATAAGCCTGTGTTTTAGTTATTACATTGTAGAGATATCTGCCCATCCTTCCATATGTATTAAATGGATTATGTCCTGTAATGTGGGGTTCAGATTGACCTTAGGTCAACATGGGTGTGACAAGAATCTCAGCCTCAGGGTGGCCTTTGAGCATTCCATCATTAGATTTTCAATTGGATGGATAGTTGGAGAGTTGGAGTGTGTAGTAGATTGAAGCCTGTCCATTAAAGTATGAAGTTTGTCTATCTTAATATATATCTGAGCACTTATAGTATATATGTGTGGGAGATGATAATCTGGACCAACTGATGATTGCTGATTTAGCATGAAATACGTATATTGGTGATTATTTATCTTTTCAGCATATATGTGCTTGAGTGTATCCATGTTATTAGATAGAGTGGAGAGTGATGGGTCATCTGAAAGTCTGTGTTATAGAGATATAATAAAATAATATTTTAAATAGTATTGATAATATAGAAGTTTAAAATAATTTAAAATTGGAATAGCATATTTTGAAATAATGAATAAATTGATAATAAAAGTAAAATATAATATGTGTAGTATATATATAGATATATGTTTACTTATTATAGTGAATATTTTTATTTTAAATGATTATTGTAAAATATAATAATAGTAAGGATATGCATATTATGTGGATATATGAAAATAATGTATGTTTGTGTAAAACATAATGTTGTATAATTGTTTTTATTAGCTCTGAAAAAAACTGCTAGACAATTGAAACTATAATATAATTAAATTAAGTAAAGCATCAAATGCAAAAAGAAATATTTTTTTCTAACATTTATTTAATATAAGAAATATAAATAAAAGTGAAAATAATATTGTTCTTCAGTGATATTATAATTTCATTTAGTTTGTATTTTGAAAACAAAAATCTCTTCTATATATATTATAGTGAAGGTGCTTAAAGTTAAAAGATGAAATTAAAATATATTTTGAGGAACATTATGCAGAAGTCCACAATATTATGAAAAACGTTTCATAGAAATATCTTTTCAAAGATCTAGTTCTATGCAGTTTGTAATGTACCAATCATCCAATATTGGTCAATAAATGGATATCTAGCTATGTTTATCTAGAAAATAAATAAAGACTGAGAAAATTGCTTAATTACTCATCATTTAACAAACTTATACGTAATATCCTTTCCATAACTATTTTGCTCTGCTGTTTGTTTGTTTTTTAAAAATTTTTTACTGCTTATCTTCATTTTTTATTTTTTTTAAATTGGCATTCCAAAATGGACAGCGAAATAAGAATGGTCTGAATTTAAACATTATCGCTTAATAATTTATTTCTTCAATAGCAGTATATTTATAACAAATAAAATTCTAAAGAATAAAAAAGCAGAAAATTTATATATATTATAAATCTTTTTTTATATATATTAAGAATAGTTATTACTTCGCTTTGCTTTGGATAATATAATGATTTATTATAAATAAATTTTGTTTAAATTATAACTAATATTTATTAGAATCTTCATATTTATGGTTTCTAATTTTAAGGTCATGGTCAAAATTAACTCATTTTACTTGTAGTTTGTCATAAAGTTAATATTAGCAGCAATCTTTCTTTTTCTTCTTTTTTAAAATTGCATTTCAATAAATAAATAATCCACTCAATAAAAAAAAAGCTTGTCCTAAAAAAAAATGTAATAGATAAAAAAAAAATCGATACGGTTTTTCTTAAATGTATAATAAGTCTCTCATCTTTTTCAAGTCTTTATTGTTCTCTTTCATCAGATAGCTTGTGAAATTAAATGATTAAATCATTTTGCGGAATTCATTGTCATTATTTGCCAAAAAATTACTGTATAAATATATTATAACCAACATTTAAATTATCCTTTCCATGAACAATAAATAATATTATTCAATATGATTTTTTTTTATGAAGATATAAACAACCTATCCAGTAACTTCTAATAATGGCATATTTTATCATTTCTCTCTTCTTCGAATCTTAATGACTATATTTGCTGGAAATCAACAATTATGATTTTATAGATCATCATTCTTCTCAAATATTGGACTTTGCTGCTAAGCTTCATTGTGTTAGGCCAGCTCCAATTATATTCAATGAAACATCATAAAATTGATATTATATATACATATTGGAATGCATGATCAATATAAAATGCAACATATATTTATATTGTACCATTTATTTATATATGGTACAAATATATTGGCATTTGGTAAAAGTGAAAAAAAAAAGAAAGAATAAACTTAATTTTTTTTTATTAGTATAATTTATTTTCTTAAAAACGCTACAGTGAAAGTTAAAATTGTCTTTTATATGTAATTAAAAATAAAAAGTTAAAATTGGAGAGAACAAAAGACATGCAGATTACTAATCCAGATAAATTAAAAGAATTCCAAAAGAAAAAAAGATAAGCTAAAAGAAAAATATTTTAGCTAATTAAAGATGGCGGAATTATGCTAAAAAAAGAGAACTTTGTAATTTAAAAATTATAAAGAATGTATGAGATTATCAGCGTATATTTTTGATAAACAAAAAGATGTACAGAAGTCCGAAAACTGGACCTCTAGTATAAAAAGGAGGGTGTCAGTTTGATTAATGTCTTGGCTCATCTGTTTTTCCTTTGGCTGGTTTTGGATTATTAAATCCAAGACCACTTCACGATGAAATAATTCTTCATACGAGAGTAGACTGGAGCTTTAGCTGACATCATTACTGAAGATGAATAGCAGAAAAGCTTCCATAACTAGCCTTTAGAATAGACTACAAGATCAACTTATAACCAATGGTCGAGCTCATTCTAATCCAAAAAAACTATGCATAGTAATCTACAAGCTTTGTGAACTCACTAAACTTACTGGTAAGCTATGACTCATTATTATTCCCGATTGTAATTAAATTGTCAACAAACCATTCTTAAAAATACATTTAAACAATTCCAATAGAGACATTCATTTTAATGAACTTTATAGAAGAAATTTGGAAGTAAACTGTAATTGTGAAATTGTTTTTATTAATGTTCTCATGCTTGGATTAATGGGTGGGTGGTCTCTCCAGTTTATTTAATTCACAATTTAACGTTAAATATTTTAGTTTATTAGAATAAAAGAGATTTTTACTTTTATTAATTTTTTTTCATTGTGCATTATTAATAATAATTATTAGTATTTAATATTAGTGTAGTGATATTTAAAAATATAATTTACCTTTGCCAATATGTTTAATAAGTTCCAGGAATAACAATATTTAGAAAATAATTCTAGTTCACGGTAAAATATAATACCAATTTTTTAAAAACATTTTAATTTACAACTTGTGAGACATGCTGGTGACAGATTTCAGTGGATTCTTATATGAATCCTGGTACCCTGATCAAATAAATTAAAAGCTGATTTTGTCAATACCACAAATCGTAACAATTACTAGGTAGAATTGATCAGGAAATGTAGTTATGTTTTTTTTTTAGAAATAGAAATACAATTTTCTTCTTTTTGACATAACTTGATCAACTTGCGCATTTTATATGTATAACAGAGATATAGTCAGACAGAAAAACGTTTCAATATATATATAATGTGCCAGTCAAAATCGTGTATTCATTCAACAAGACCAATAATCCAAACAAAAGTACCTTGAATCCAACCATGTACAGGATACAGATGTCAGGGCAATAGTGAATCCTAACCTATTTGTCTGAACTCTTGTCTCTCTGACTAATGGATAACGTTTGTGATGACACTAGCAGTCCTTGGTTTTATTCCATCCCAGCTGGAGGTCATAGTTCACAAAGAGACTCAAAATAATAAAGGATTTATATGAGAAATTAATGATTTGATAAATTCTGATGCTTGCAGAATGGTACAGAAGTAGTTTGATATTGACTACTAATAGTTTGAACTGTAATAATTATAATCCTTTATGATAACATTACCAAGAAGTGAATTTAAATCAAAGAAATATTACAAATAACTAGGGTAATTAATATTAGAGATTCGGAATAATGACAAACTAAGCTAATTTAAAATAATAATATTATAGGAATTTATTGAGAAATTGAGTTATAGGCAGTACAAAATAAGTTGAGTTTTGTTTATACAACTAGGTTATACTCCTTGAATTCGCAATTACTTATTTTAAATACTCATTAAGTACATTAAATAAATTTTAAATTAAAGAAATATTTGAACATTTTAATTTAGTAGGTAATTGCAATCCAGTTCATAGATAAAATTGGTTTTGATACAGCTAAAAGTAAAAATTTGTTAATTGGTCTGCCAAGAACCAATTAGCAATAAAATATCATTAGCCCTCTTTAAGAGATTACAAATAAATCTATTAGATAGATAGATAGATAGATAGATAGATAGATAGATAGATAGATAGATAGATAGATAGATAGATAGATAGATAGATAGGCAGGCAGGCAGGCAGGCAGGCAGGCAGGCAGGCAGGCAGGCAGGCAGGCAGGCAGGCAGGCAGACAGACAGACAGACAGACAGACAGACAGACATGAGTGATGTGCATTTAAAACACTTATATTTAAATCAGTTTTATGTAATGAGCGTGGAAAAACAAAATAGTTCACCTAGTCAGATTTAACTAATTAATTTGGTTGATTGGTGAAAGGCGTACCATCATGGCAGAGAGCATTTCAGGTTTGTAAATAAAGATATAAAATGATGATGGCAGTATGCTGTTATAGATTACAACAAAAGAACAAATGAGGTCTGTCATGAACCTCTGGGTGGCTTTGCTAAAAGAAATCCCTGGTATATACAAGTAAATGATGAGAAATGCTGGCCCTCCAGCTAAAACATGTCTCTGAATAATAATAAAATAATAATAATAAAAATAATAATAATAATAATAATAATAATAATAATAATAATAAAATAATAATAATAATAATAATAATAATAATAATAATAATAATAAAACATGTCTAATAATAATAATAAAATAATAATAATAAAAATAATAATAATAATAATAATAATAATAATAATAATAATAAAATAATAATAATAATAATAATAATAATAATAATAATAATAATAATAATAATAATAATAATAATAATAATAATAATAATAATAGATTTGATGTGCTGGACTTCCCATACACCTCTTAATGGCAATGCCTGGAAAAGGATCCCTAGTAGAAAATATGTCTACTACTAAGGGAAAGTCAAAGATTGGACTGGTCATATTTAAACTTCCCAAGGTCCTGAGAGATATGTAGCAAAGTAAGATTAACAACAATAATAATAAGAAAAAGAAGAAATCACACATGTTCATACAATGCATAGATAGAGAGGAAAGTATATACTAAGGCAGGTCATTGAAATAAAATAAATAAATTGAAAGATTTTGTATTGATATCTAAATAAGTAGATGAGTTGAATTTGAAGGTTTAAGTAGTTGTTATATTATATAATCATTGAAATAATAACAAATAAATTGTTTTTGTTTTTGTTATTACTAATATATCAAAGGGAAAAAAAATAAAAATAAAAAAGTAATTAATCAATGAAAATTATATCAATATCAAAAAAAAATGGAGAAGCAAATAAAATGATAATCAAATATGCAAAATTGACAGTGCAAATGATTTTAGTAAAGCTGACAGAGCCAGAGTGGAAACAAAACATGTCATTGTAGATAGTGTGAGATTGCATAATGGATATGCTGGTTATGCTTCATGTTGGAGCATTGCATGTATTGATGTAAGAAATACAACATAAAAATAATGCAACATTCCATGAAATGTATACAGAAAATTAAAAAATGATGGAAGAAATGCAGAGAAATACTCTAACACTTCAAAAAATATAGGAGAGGAATGAAAAAATCAGAGAAGTATAAAAAAGTTTGAAGTGATTTAAGCAATTCTAAAAAGAATGGAAGAGTCCATGAAGAATATCAGGGAAAACTGGTTCTACAAGTACAAATATCAACTATAATAGAAGATAAAAATTATAGAAACAAAGATATGTGCTAACATGAGGAAACAACCATTCAAAGATTTGTTTCCAATAATAAAAGTGAAATGCAATAAAATATGCAGCGCATTATAGAATGAACTAAGAAATTGCAAGTTAGAGATGAGTTAAAAAGATAAAGTAAAAAATTAGTTCAGAATATAATATCATAAAAGAAATTAATTAGTAGATGGGGTGAAAAATTGTAATGACACTATATGAGAAGTACCCAAGTTCAAACATCCATGAAATTACATACCAATATAGAAAAGATTTTAAAATTTGAGGTTAATTAAAGATTCTAAAATGACAATATGCTGAATCTTTATATAAAGTATAATTCTGTTGCATATAAGATAAATAATAGAGTAGATAATTGCTAGAGTTTATTATTGAAGAATAGATGTGATATAGATTTAAAGTGTGATAAAGCTGAATTGAATGGATATTTTATTGACATATATGTTAGTATAAACCCAAAAATGAAGAATTAATTGATTTAGAAAAAAGATTTTGCTGCTAAAATGTTAAAGAAATGAATAATAAAGCAAGATTGATTAAGAAAATTAAAGATATCAGTATTCTGTATTGTAAGGTCTACAAAAGCAAAACCACAAATAATGCAAAGAAACCAAAAATTATAAAATGATTAGATAGCAACCTAAATTTAAAGTAACTAATTACATTGACAGATAACCGGAGAAATCACCATATTCCAGCTTCAGTGCCAGAACAGGCAAAGAAAAAGTTGAACCAAGAATGCAGAAGTGCACTCTATAGTGAAGAAGGGGCTGATAGAAAATTTTTCAGATCATCCTAAATAAGAATACCATCACCACTAAAGAAATACCTGGAGAAAGAAATAAAGATTGATCCATATATAGATGATAAAAAAACTTACACTATTGATGACAATGCATTTGTGAAAAGGATAAATGATCAGAAAAGATATTATACAATATATAATAAATTATAAAATTAAAGATATACACCTTCTACTAAAAGCAATTACTAAAAAACAAATTTATTAAAAATTAAATTATCAGTTTACTAAAGAGTAATAATGACATTTAAAATAAGGGAAATATAAAGAGAGATTCAAAAAATATTGTAATGCCAGTAAAGATCTAACTAAAATAAAAAGTAAGATTTTTTAGTAAGAATAAGGCAATAGCAAAAAATAATCATTATTAGAAATTTAATGATAAATATTATCATCTGAAAAAAAAAAAGGAATCTTGATGCATATTATAGGTGGTGTGGATTAGAAATACCTCCTTTTAGTCATTATAATATCATAAAAGAATGTAGTAAAAATATTCTCTTGGTAAACAATGAAAATGATATTAAAAGGCCATATAATGTCTAAATTTTAAATTCATAGCTACAGTTAAAATAAAAGCAAGTTGAAGAAAAGGGGAGAAAATATATGGAGGGGGGGATATTTATAAAGTTATTGAAGAACTTAAGACTGTGTTGTGTCAAGTATGCATATTTCAGATGATTGAGTATTGTGTAATATGGACTTTATATTTATATGTTCATGCAACTTCTTTGAAAATATTTGTAGCAAGTCAGAAAAAGTGATAGATTGTGGGTAGCACCAAGTGGAATTTCCTGAACCAAAATTACTATTTAGCATCAAGAAATGTTCACATACAGAGGTACAGTCAGCAGAGGAATTCCTGATTTAGTTATCAAATTATTAGTAGTAGATGACCCTGGTTTGCATCCATATGGTACCATGAATATTTTGTGATATCTTGCTCATATAATAAAAGCATTTTTAGATTACAAGAGAGAGGCAGATCAGCATAATTCATTTGAGTATTTATTAATTTCTCCAAACTTTCATAATATTTTTATTTGTTTGAATCAATAAGCATTTTTTTCTACTTTTAGAGCAGAAAAAATAATAATTTAGTCGAGGATAATATTTTACATAAGAGTTATTGTGGAAAAACTCAATAATTATAATGGTTTATATTTAAAATAGAACAGAAGAAAAAAATAAAAAGTTCTTGAAAATTGGAAGAAGCTTTTGGATATTGGAATTTAGGTAACCAAACTTTCAGTGATGGTAATGGATGGAGGATTTGGTCAATTGCTTGAAAATATAAAGTTGTCATGAGACTCCATGGATTATTTATATCTCAAGCACTGAAACCCACTTTCAAGTTTTTATATTTATTAGCCTCTAAGATTCAAAGTAGCAAGGCCTAATTTTCAAGGGATTCTTAATGTTATTATATTTAGTAGAATCAACCTCTAAGAAATTACCCATTTAAAGTTTTTAAATAACTTATGGTGCTTACATTGAGATATCCCTCTTGACTCTTGACTTGTACATTCTACATTGGGTACTTACTAATTGATGGTCAGATTCTTTGTATCTCAAGACTTGCAGATCATTATTCTGATCTTTGAAAAAAAGAATTGAATATGTGATTTAAAATATAAACTTCATTTTAATCATGTGTGTATGTATGAAAAATATTTGTTGCTAAGGGTGTGTTTATTTTTTTTATTTTTTCCAAGAAGAGGAATAATAAGATAGATTGTGCTCATACCCCATGACATAGTATGTGCGCACACATATATTTAAAGCTTAAAACAGAAAAGTAGAAATGAACACAAAACTCACATATATAATTTATTTGTAAATAAGAATTAAATATTACTAATTAATATTTTGCCAATGTTGTAACTTATTTAAAATCAAATATCAAAAATTAAATAAACTGATGAGCCCTATAACATAGAACTCACATCTTATATACTTACAAATGAATAACAGATGATTTTGAATGTTTAACCTTTATTCCTTTCACCACATACCATTATAATATACATTTACTGTTCTAATTTTAATAAAAAAAAATGAAGCCAGTATCCTGGAAAGAAATAGAGTCTTTCCTTAACTAATATCTTCAGTATTAAACAAAGCATAAAAAAATTGTCTAAGTCCAATTGTTGACAATTAATATTTTGACTAACTAATATGTAGAATCATCAGAGTAAGTACAAGTACAAAATTATCATTATATAAGTATATTGTAATAAATAATATCTTATTCATTTCATTATCAGCCTTGTGGTCTTCCACATAACAGTAATCTGCTTTTCAGTGTTGCAAGATATATCAAATAAATATAGCCTTTAACGGTTTTAAAGAAAATTATATGAAATAAAATAAATAGCTTAAAATAAAATATTAATTGTAATAAAAATAGGTACTATTTAAATGTTAGAAAAATTATTAAATATCAAATTTTAAAATAACAATAAATAATGCAATAGGTTTATAAAAAGGGTTTAAATTTTTAAAAAACTAATAAATTATGTAGACTATGTTAGAAGTGTTTCTCTTATCAAAGATTAAAATAACATAAGGAATGTATTAAAAAACAATTTATCTAGATATAAAAAAAGATTTTAAATAATTAAATTAAAATTACGTCAATAAAAAAGTGTAAGCCTGTTTTAGCTATGAGATTCAGAAACCAAGGGAAAAATTTAGTCAATTTAATCATTACAATGTTTTGAAATTCAATCAATTAAATAATAATGAGAGAGTTTTTTTAAATTCTTGTAATTAAAATAAAGTGAGATCATAAATGTATTGAAAATAAGAGATTATCAAATATATAAAAAAATAACAAGATCAAAGGTGTTAAAAACAAGACACAAAACCTACATATAATCCAATTTTCTTGAAATTAGTCTGTCTAGATTGTTATTATAATTAAGCTGTATTAAACCATTAAGATGACTGATTAAATAGAGAAGAAAATCCACTGCTGCCTCAAAGTCTAACCACTTTCTTTATAAAACCTGACCAAGCTATTTTTAAAGGAGTCTATAATCAAAGTGGAGGAAAATGTTTAAACCTCAATATTTCAAAATGTCAGATTGATAATGCACATTTTAGCTATTTGATAAGGAAAGAAATAGAATTATACATGGAATCAATTAATACAATGCCATCATGGGATAACTATTAGCTCAAAAAAAGAAAAATCTCACAACAAGCTGTCGAGAATTTCAACTTCAAAATTTTTGCTGCATGAATTTAAAAAAACTGATTGTAGATTAGACTGTATCCTATTGTATTAATCATTTTAAGTTTTATGTTATGACTTATAACATATATTTAATTCTAACAAACTATATTTTATTATGTATAGAGTGTTTATATAGCATATTATTTAATTGACTGATTAAAAAAGAAAGTATATTTTTAAAAAAGGGTACTTACATATTAGATCTGCAGTACCTTTTCACATTCATATCAATCTGATGACAACTTTCTAATCTTTTGATTTGACCAAATAATGTGTACACTTGAATCTTTTACAAACTTAAAATGATAAAGTTGTCAAAACAGATTATGTGTACATATTTTTGCAAGATTTACAAATTTATCAGCAGCCTGAATAAACATGCAAAAAGGTACTTCAGATCTAATATATGTTGCAGGTCTAATATTAAAACAACTAACCCTAAAATATATACATATGATACTTATCATGTAATATATAAAAATATGATGCGGAATATTAATTTTTAACAATACTAAAGATATGAATTTCACCAAAAAAATTCAATCTTAAAAAGTACATTTTTAACAATAGTAAAAATATTGATTTGCCATACAAAAATATGTAAAATATAAGTATGCAATTTCCAAATGTTACTTTAAATATGGACAAAACAATCACTAAATTACAAAAATAGTCTAAAATACCATCAAAAAAACATAAAATATACACATACGTGTAATATATAACAGAAAATCATGATGAAACAATCAATTTTTCTGGTTTTACTTTATTTTAAGTGGATAAACGTTTTCCCCAAAATGGAGACTAAAAGTTAAAATTTTTATTTTTCCCAAAATGCACACTTACTTAACATGTGATTGTATTTGTGGTTCACATGAAAATGATCATAATTGGCAGTTAGTAATTTAGCACTTTTATAGGTTATCCAACAGTCAGAATATACCGTAAAATATTACAAAAAAAATATATAGTATTATTTGTAATATATAACAGGAATTGTCACAATGGAACAATCAATTTTCCAGTTCTACTTTATTAGAAGTGGATAAATTTTTTTTCAAAATGAACACTAAAAGTAAATTTATACTGTTCCCAAAATGCACCCCTACTTAACATGTGGTTGTATTTGTGGTTCACACAAGAATAATTGTAATTGGCACTTCATAATTCAGCACTTTTATAAGCCTTCCAACAGTTGAATAAATCACTGAATCAAAATTACTAATATAAATGAAAAAAGAAATTATTAAACTCAGGTGCTTATTATACATGTATATAATTTAAATGAAGTAAAAAATAGTTAAAAAATACAATTGACAGCAGTAAAGATGTTGTCAGAATGAAATCTTGACAATAACTGAGAATGTAAAATTATCATACAAAAAAACATAGCAGTGGTACAAACTTCCCACATATAGTTATTCCAATCAATTATGATTTTATCTGCTAAGCCAAGCTCTAGTTTTCCCAATTCTATAGGGTTAATTTGTGAGCCCAACTGTAAATAAAACAGATTGCCATTAGGACTGAATTTCCGAATCCTCCTACCATGTTCTCTTGCAAATGCCAATTTTACTGTTACATGTTTTGATATGAGACTGGTTAACATTGCAAGGTTTATTTGACATGATTGCAAATTTACATATTTATCACAGATGTGAAAAGATCTACCATTTTTTCTACATTGCAGGTCTAATACATAAGTATCAAAAAAAGTTAGTAATTGTTGATAAATATCTATAAATATTTAAGCTGTATTTTAAAATACTGAAATAAAAAAAAACAATTAGTATTTCAAAAAAACTTCACTTCATCTTGTCTTTATTATATATATATATATATTAAAATTGCAACTTTTTTTTAAAAAAAAATATTTTCTTTAAAATGGGAAATTGTCAGCAAATATACAAAGTTGTAGAAAATTAATGATGTAATATTTATTTAAATACATGAAAAATGTACACATATAAAACATTTAAAGTCAAGTTTCCAAGTATTAAAAATAATGAACATAATATATTTATTAGAATTTTAGGTTAGAAGTTTATTTTCAAATTTGATCAAGTTTATTTTAAAATAAATATACTACATCTTTGATCTGTAAATTTGGGGTTGAATCTAAAGGGCTATTTCAGTTAATTAGCTAGTGCTATTAAATTAGAGCGATCTCTTTAATTAAGTTGAGTTATTATTAAATCATGATTCAAATCTAAAGTGATCACTCGCTACAATTATCATTAAGCCAATAAACATCACATGATCACCATTTCTCTGGCTTGCATGGAGTGGCAATATGTATAGAGAGTTTAGCCTGTTTTAATTACAATTATCATTGTAAGAAGGGCGTATAAAACCCATTATAAATACATCTAGGAAATTATGCAATAAAGCTAATGATATGAATAAATATATTATATTTGTGAGGATCATCATATATAGAATTATATCCAGGGTGTATTAAAGATCAGGAATTTACTCTGTGGTAAGTATGCTTGATCATATAACCATATAGGCATTATTTCATGTAAATGAAAGTTTAATGTTTAAAATTAATCAAATAAACCTTGAACACTTTACAAATAACTATTATTATTTTCCACCATGCAAATGAACTAAAAGTTAAAATTAGAAAGAAATGGCGTATTAAAGCAATAATCAATTATAAAAAAAAAATTGTCATAAATTTATATGATACAGTCTGTAATGTAATATATTTAGGGAAAATAACATTATATTTTGTTAGACAATTATGATACTTTGTATTGTTTTATTTGCTTAAACTATGTTTTATCTCATATGGTCTGGATATTTATTCCATGTTCATTTCATCAAGATTAGGTTACGTTTTATGTGATTTAGCCAGATATTGCGAATAGTGATTGGGTAATGATTATCATTATTGCATATTAAAGAAAATATTTTTAAGTCTATTAAAAGATATAGATAAAGAATAATGTTAGATGGCGCCTGAGTCAATTAAATTAACATATATTTATACATATATAAACTGACCATTACAATATATATATGTGTGTATGATAAAATAAGAACAACTCTTCAATCTAGTGTCATTTATAATAAGATTGAATAATCAATGCCAACCAGATGATGGTTCATTTAAATCCTCGATCCTATATTGGTTTGTGGCTTGAATTGGGATTCAAAGTTGAAAGTACCACAGTTATATAATTAATGACATATTTTGTTGATAAAATTACTTGCCTAATAAAGCACGCAACTGTCTTTTGATAGAATAACAAAAAAAAATTATATTTTTAAATATTAAATATAGCTAAGAATATATATATAAATTATACGTGTCGATACTAAAAAATATTTTTGTAAAAAAAGAAAATTCTTTCAGCACTTTTTTTTTCTAAAATATTTTTTCTTCAGTTGATATAAGCTAATAATATTAATGGATCAGAAGTTATCTCAAATTTAATTTATAAATCCCTATAAAGTTGCTTTGAAAGGCATTGCAAATAACATAAATAAATTGAAAATAAAGTAAATAAACTGGAAATAAAATTTGATCAAGAAATGTAAAATGTTTGTTGTGATTTGAACATAAAACATGCATTTTATGTTTAAAATTCTTTAAATATTATTAAGTTATCCTATTCACATCTATAAATAATAAAAAAACTAACTGAATGTATAAAAAAAATGAAATATTCTATATAAACATTAATATATATATATATATGCTTATGACAAGGATTTTCAAAAGCAAAAAAAAAATGTGAATATACATTTTGAGTTTTGGCTAGATATTCCCTGCCTGATTTAGATGATTTAATTATAATGTTTCTTACAAATACTGAATTATCCATACAACTCAGATGCTATAACAATAATAATTCCTAACTACTGTATATGCATAATCTGAAATTGTTCATATATATATATATATTCTAATATTTTTATGATAAATGATGAATTCATATTATTATTTCCAGGAACTGTCCATGTAATAAAAATATAATAGCTAAATAGCCGATGTTTCAATACAATAACAAGTACTTTCTTCCGGGCTTCTTCTTTCTCAAATCATATAAATGTGTGTGGTGAGATTTAAAATCATTATTTTTCTTTATTATTTTCTCTTCATTCTCAATTCTATTGATTGAGAAGTTTTAAAAAATATTTTATCCTCCAATAGCTTTTTCCAAATATTGTTAATGTTTTTTAATTCACACTTTTTATTTATGCTCTTAGGTTCTTTAAAAATCTCTATAGCTTCTCTTATTGTCTCTAATAATATTGTTTAATTTTTTCCAGAATAAGTGTTTTATTAAAATTCATGTCAATTTTTAGTTAATTTAATGTATGAATACCTGGCTGAAACAGATTGTTCTTTAACTGCAAAAATAAGTTGTTCCTTTCTTATGTTTATTCTATTATTGGTCTGTCCAATGTATGAACATAAACCAATTCCACATGAAATTTCATATGCACCATGAAACTCCAAAGGAATTTTATCTTTAAGGCATGAAAATACTTCATTATTTTTTTAAATATAGTATAAATTGTGTTGATATTATTTTTCTTTAAAACATTACCAATTTTATCAGTTATTCCTTTTATATATGCCAGAACAGTCTTAATTTTTGAAGTATCAAAATCTTTTTTCTTATTATATAAAAAAAGCTCTATTAGTAATCCTGTGATTAGCATTTTTTTAGTAGCATAGAAAATGGCTGTCATCAGAAAGTCTCTTCATTCTATCTTTGCCACCTGGATGGTGATGAGAAGAAAAATGTAGATATCTCCCAGAGTGTGTTTGCTTTCTATATATACCATGGGATAAAGAACTATTCTTCTCTCTTTCAATTAAAACATCTATGAATGGAAGTTACTGTATTGAAATGTCAGCTATTTAACCCTCTATTAGTTCATTGTTTAATTATGATGTAAGATGCTATATAATAGTTCAATTGAATATGTTGTATATTAAGTCAATTTGTAGGGTTTATATAAAAAGAAATTAAATAAATTTCTACTTGATTAGATTACATTTGTCTATATTTTTATTAATTGGATAAAGAATAGCACATTAATAAATTGTGAATTCCATAAAATAAATAACACCATATATGTGTGTGTAAAATCAATATAAACCACAATTATCATATGATATAACTAAATAAACACTCGTAATAACATTTGAATAATAAACATTGCATAATAAATGAATTGCAGAAGTGCTTTCATTGTTACAACCATTATCAATCTAACTCCATAATACACTATTTCATCTTATTCTTCGTGTTTTATGCATTTTCACATTGACATCTTTTCTAATATTAAGCAAATTACTTCTTTTAATATAAATAGTTTATTTTATCCTGTTTTTTTTTCATTATTCTTTTACCCAAATTAAGTACAAATTGTTTATTATATTTAAATTTATTACCTTAAAAGATGTTTGAGCATTTTTTTTTTTTTTTAACATTTTTATATAATAATTTATGGTTCTATAAATCCTTTTTTCAATGAATATCACAAGTTATTAACATACAATAACACACATTGGCAAATGATTTTATATATTATATTATTTTAATGCTTTTTATCAATGCTATCTTTGGAATTATTAAATAGCCTATTTATGTTATACATTATTCAGAATTATCTTTTATCAATATCAAGAAAATACAGGATTGATCTTCTGATAGAATTTAATGCACAAAGTGGTGGCTCTATAAACATGAATAGATGTCTTATTGAATGATTACATAACACATGGATTTGACTGTAATAAGTTTTTCTACAAGCAGTCACTATAAAGAATCAAAGACATCTTAAACATTATAACATTAGGAGTCAGTATATGTAATATTACATATGCACTTATATTTCTCTCCCTGCAAACTATTCTTGCATTTTTAGGTTCACATGCATGACCAGCTGATTTCTGATGTATTGCAAATATTGAGTTGCAATTTGGGTCTGCTTGGGCCTTATTGTAAGAATATCTGTGCTGGGATAGTCTTGTAGAAAGAGTTGCTTTCGTTTCCCCATAGTATGATGCCATACTATGGGGAAACGAAAGCAACTCTTTCTACAAGACTATCCCAGCACAGATATTCTTACAATAAGGCCCAAGCAGATCCAAATTGCAACTCAATATTTGCAATACATCAGAAATCAGCTGGTCATGCATGTGAACCTAAAAATGCAAGAATAGTTTGCAGGGAGAGAAATGACATTAAGAGAAAAGTTAAAGAAGCATGTTTTATTGCTATTGATGATAAAGCTATGAATAGGAAAGATGCATGTTACAAAATCTCTAAGAAATGGATCATTTAGAGCTGACATATTTATTTTCAACTAATTTACATATATCAGCATATTTTAGCATATACCAACACGCTATGCTTATTCTTTGTTGCCCATGATTATGAGAGCTAAGTTCTCTTGAAAGCGCTCGGGCATTATTCTTTAGATATTATAATTATTTTGAGTTTATAATATATTGTTATTTAATCCTGATGAAGCTCGGTTGTTATGTGCGTATTTACGCATTAAAATTATATACATGTATAATAAGCACCTGAGTTTAATAATTTCTTTTTACAATATGCACTTATAATAATTGTTTCATCAGAATAGAGATCTGTATGTAATAAAAAAAATCAATATAGCATTAAAAATAGATGTGATTCTAAATATACTGGTAAAACATCTGATTTTCATTTTTTAGAAAAGAATTGCTACTCATGCTAAATTTTAAAAGTAGTCACATGAAATGCACTATTTCTTAAATATTATAACTCTCCGCACATTCGCCTGCCAATAAGAGTTTAAAAAACTTAAATAAATCATTTAGGTTTAGAGCATATTTGTATATACACCAACTTTCACTGACCATATTTAAATCAGGGCTTGAGTTTTATTATGTGCCTGATGTTATAATCAAATATTGAATTGTACAAATTTAGTTAACTTATCACAGAAGATAGTGTCTCATTTTTAACCATCTATAATTAGACTTATATGTCTTATAAATGTAAATCTATTATTATAAAGCACTGAAAATTTTGAAATTATTAAAGCAAAAGTCAATCTCCAAGGGTGCGGAGATTTATAATATTTAAGAAATAGTGCATTATCGGAGGTTGATTTCCATTTTAATGATTTTAAAATTTTCACTGGTTTATAATAATAGATTTACATTTATAAGTAGTTAAACAGTAAAAATTTGTTAACTTGAGTTTTCAAGCTGATCATATTTTAAAAGCATGCAATTATCTTAAGATACATAGTGTGGATATAAGTAACATTATTCTTGATTTTACTAAAAATAATTATAATTCTGATTAGTTTTATGGTAATTTTAATATTATAAGTTACTTGATTAATGAAAAACACATTTCATTCCCTATTTTCCTGAATAATAAATGATTGCACATTTCCATATGCAATATAGGGGCTTAATGCATGATTTCAAGAACTGATCAGAAAATAATTGATGTATTGAAACTATAAAGGGGATTTACAACCATCTGTTGATTTTTCAAATAACATATGAATATAGAAATAATACCATAATTTTATTAAATCAATAAATAATAAATATTTATATTGACTAATGATATTTTGAAAAGTGAAGTTAGTATACAATAATGCTATATGAATCTAGATGAGGAAAAGCAATCAAACCTACAAACTTATTAGATTTGGATATAAATATTTAGCTAATTGATGTTAAAATTAATTTTTGTAATTTTAAATGTAAAAAGTCTGAAAGTTCTGGTAAAATTATTGGAAAAATTTTACATTAGTTTCAAAAGTACTGAATTTTTTTTATAAACTTATAAAATTGTGACAGTTTAACATTATTTCTAGTTTTTAATTAATAAACATAAATTAGAAAAGATTGTACTAATTATTAATCATGAAAGTACTTTCAAATATTTGATTTGTGTGCATGTCTTTTAATTACTGATGACTCATACAATGAACCAAGCGTGACTTTAAAGAAACAAGAAATATCCTGTGTATAATTTTGTGTTACTAGGAAAATGCAAGAAAAATATCATGATCAAAAGATATGACCAAATATTGTTTTTATTAATTTAGTAAAATTATTTGACTTGATTAATTAAAAAGGTCACAGGAGTGTATGAAAATAACTGGTTATTCACCAAAGTTTATTCATATTATACAACTATGTGATGGTTTATAAGAAAGCATTATTTCTTGTGGTGTATATTCAGATACATTTAAAGTGAAAAATAGTGTTGAGTATTAATGTATCCTAATCTTACCTTTTTTGTAAATTTATTACAATGACCTTTAAAATGATTAAAAACAAAGTCAAACCTCTCTATACAGTAGCAACACCCAGTATAAGCCAGAGCAATGCACTGGGTGGCACTACTGTATGGAGAGTTTTGCCACTGTTTTAACAGCTTGTGTAAGCGTAGGAAATGATAATCGTGTGATGTTAAGTAATTAAAAACACCCATGAAACAAGAATCAAGATGGGATATAAGTTTGATGATTTTTTTTTTAATTTAAATATTTAAAAACAAAACTATTTTCTTGCTTTTAGATTTGCAGGATGCTGATTCTAATAATTATCTATGGATTGTTTTTAATGTTTTGAATGCACCAATAAAAATTTAATTAATTAATACATTAATTACCCAAATAGTATTTGATCTCTTTGTGATCAAAAAGATTTTCAATATCCTTTAGTTTGGATGATTTTCATTTTGAAAATATATGCTAAATAAAATATTTTTGTAGTTTTTTTATGTAAAAAAAAAATGGATGTGAATATATTAGCAGTCTTCTCCATGAATACTATTAAAATATCTCAGTAAGCTATATGACATCAAATGTACAACAATAGTTTCAAAATCATTATAATATGTTATTAATTAGCTGAAATTTTATTATAAAACTAAGTTTCATAAATTCAAATTTGCCATGAAGACATACATAGTAATCCCTCTGAATTCATACCTTTCATATTTCCATTTAAGTTATTCAATTAAAATTTAATTTTCAATTATGATTATATATACAGCATGTTCACCCATACATATATATATGCATGCACAATGTGCTATTTGTTCATAACTGTGAGAAAGAGTGCTAAACACTCTTTCTCAGGTTATGAACAAATAGCAATTTGTTTGATTAACAAGAAGAATAGAATGGTATCACCTATTCTTTAAGCTTTTGAAATTTGAGTAAAATTTGTGAAAATTCAAAATGAAATTAATATGCAAGCTGAATAAAAATATGACATCAATAATTATTAAACTAATAATTAATTAGAGAATAATGTAAACCGAATCTAACTTATAATTACTTTCTTTTAATAATCAAGCATAAGTTAATAATTGCAAGCATGAAATTAAAATAGTTTAATATATAAGTAAGTAAAGAAAACAACGAATTCCCCCTCAGGCTATGAATAAATAACCTTCTATATGTTTAGCAAGGATCCAAAATAAAAAGGAACCACCTATTCATTGAGCTTTTTTAAAAAAAAAAATAACGATTTATTTAAACAATAGATACAACTTTGTATAATGATGATTACATGAATACCAAGCAATGTCAATAGCTAAATGAGAAGTTAATACATACATGATGTAACCTGAGAAACCATGTGTAGTGTCCAAGACTCAAGATTGTGAAATCAACGCTTCAGTAGAGTTCTAAATTTGTCCATTTGTCCCAGTGGAGCAATTATGCATGCCTCTTTGAGCACTGAAAGGCACATCAAAATCTATAATGAGTATAAGTTTAAAATTAAAATATGAAGCAGAGGCTGAGTGGGTTGGGAGAATGATGGCTAGGTCAGTGACTTGCTCCCAATCCATCAGTCCAAAGCTAAGCATCTTGAGATTTGTCCATCATTTTCTTATAAGTTAAGCTATTCAGTTCATGATTAAATATGTTAACTTTTGTCGTTGAGGTAGATGGTGTGTTAAATCCGCTAATTGGCAGTCTTTAGATAGTCTGGTAGAGTTCTCATTTATGACTGAGCTCATTTTGGTATTGCATTGATGAGGTGATACTTAAATTTGATCATTGATATCTTTGCAATAATCAGTGTACTAACATGGAAATTCTGGCCCAGGTTTGTTGGTGCAGCCAATCTGGAGCAAGCATTTTATCTCTGATAATACTATCCTTGTACATTGCCCAGAATAAAACTGCATTTCATTAGCCAGATGGCAAAGAATAGAAAAATTGCTAATCTAATGTTAATGAAATTGCCAGTTTTAATTGCTTGCTGGATTAAGAATGCATCTGTAGAATAGTGTTTTAACTTTTCATCAATGAAAGACCTAAGTATGCTGAGAGATAGACAATCTAGGAAAATGTGTTGAGTTGTTTCCTCATCTCTCTGACAGAGTTGACTTTGAGAGCTAATTTTGTTAAATACCCTTTTCATAATGAGGAATTGATTAGTGGGTAGTGATGAGAGATTTAATTTCAGAAGAAAATTAATAAATTTGGGTTCCAGAAACCAGTGTTTGGCTTTTTTGATCAATAACTTGTTGTTTAATTCAATAGCATTATGGAGTACTGAGGGACAATCTTTCTTTAGTCTATATGTTTCCCAGTAGGACTTTTTTTCATTGAAGATATTTGGAGTTAAGTTTATACAGCTATTGACATGCATCCAGATGTCAGTCAACCATCCTTTACTATGGAGAGGTGGTCTGTCAGTAGGTTGAAATTCTTGGATTAAATTTGTGTAGTCCATTTTCAATGAACAGTGATGTAGCAGATTTAGTGATTTTTGCAAGTATAAGGTAGCAACCGAGGGTAGACTGAGACCATTCAGTTCTCTAGGCATTTGGGCCTTTGCCAAGCTTATGGCCACAACCTTACCTTTTCCACAATAGCTTAGCACATAATGAGCCTATTTTTTTACCAAAGATTTTAATAGGCTTGATGATTGATACATAGAAATTGAGTCTTGAAAACACTAGCATGTTAAGGAGTGTGATTTTACCAGGAATTGAAAATGGGATACTAGAGAGTGTGTTCATTGTTTTATTGGTTTTTTGAAGGATTGAATTTTGAATTTCTCTAGTCATGATAGTTTTTGTTTTGCCATGGGGAATCCTAGGAAAAGTTGTGGCTTGGCTGTGAATCTGGATGGAATTGTTGTTCCTGTTTTAATTCTTCAGATGAAAGATTTACTGTTGTTAATTTGGAAGTTTAATATTTTGGCATGCTTGTCAATAATATTCGTTGAGCTTTTAATATTGAAAAACTCACCCTTACTATAACTGGTGGAAATTGAAAATGAAATTAATATATCAGCCAGATAAAAATATAGCATTAATGATTATTAAATTATTCTTGATCCTTGCTAAACTTACAAAGTATTATTTATTTAAATCTATAGGAGAGTGATTTGTTTTCTTTAGTTATGTACATATTAAGCTAATTTCCTGTTTCCAGTTATTAACTTTTGTCTTATTATTAAAAGAAGGTTATAGAAAGTTAGATTCTGTCTACATCCTTTTTTAACTGATTGAATTGATTATTAGTTTAATAATTATTAACAATATATTTCCATTTGGATGGTGTATTGATTTTTAAATTTCTACAAACATCAAACCTTAAAGAGTACATACAAAGTGTTATTTATTCATAACCTTGGTGAACGTATAAAGTTATTAATTCGTGGCCTGATGAAAAGAGGTTTGATCTCTTTAATTTAATATGCATTAAGCTATACTATTTTTATATTTATGTAACATCATATATATGTGCATGTTATGCATATGTTCAAGATAGATAGATAGATAGATAGATAGATAGATAGATAGATAGATAGATAGATAGATAGATAGATAGATAGATAGATAGATAGATAGATAGATAGATAGATAGATAGATAGATAGATAGATAGATAGATAGATAGATAGATAGATAGATAGATAGATAGATAGATAGATAGATAGATAGATAGATAGATAGATAGATAGATAGATAGATAGATAGATAGATAGATAGATAGATAGATAGATAGATAGATAGATAGATAGATAGATAGATAGATAGATAGATAGATAGATAGATAGATAGATAGATAGATAGATAGATAGATAGATAGATAGATAGATAGATAGATAGATAGATAGATAGATAGATAGATAGATAGATAGATAGATAGATAGATAGATAGATAGATAGATAGATAGATAGATAGATAGATAGATAGATAGATAGATAGATAGATAGATAGATAGATAGATAGATAGATAGATAGATAGATAGATAGATAGATAGATAGATAGATAGATAGATAGATAGATAGATAGATAGATAGATAGATAGATAGATAGATAGATAGATAGATAGATAGATAGATAGATAGATAGATAGATAGATAGATAGATAGATAGATAGATAGATAGATAGAAAATTCCAAAAACAGGTTAAAAAATTAGGGTAAACACAGAATTATTAATAATACATTAAAATTACTACTTAAATAATAGTGTGAGACAAATTAGCGAGAATTATTAATATATATTTATATATAAAGCATGAACAGAAGACCTATGAATGAATTGAATGTTAAATATGATTATCTTAGTTATAAAGCTAATTATTATATTTAAAACATTTTGTTTTTGCAAATTTATTGGTAAATGCATATATAATTTTGCTAGGATTAATTCCTTTGTTCAAAAATAAATAGCCAGTATAAATATTTGATGTGCTGTCTTTTAATAAAATAGATTACTCATTATTATTAAATGGAATAGCTTCTCTGGAATAAATAAAGCTGAATAATTAATAATAAAAATAATTTATTTATTTATTTTGGAATAGCTATTTTATATATATAAATTGTGAATTGTTTTATTCATTATTAATTCTTTTGAATTGTAAATATTAAACATAAAATTTTCTTCCATTTTATTTTTGTTTCCATTTTTTAGATTGCAAATTTTACACCAGACTCATTACCACAGTATCGGCAGGAGACACCCAAAACACCGCCTCACATTATTCTACATTACAGTAATTTTAAAACTGTCTGGGATTGGATAATTTTAATCCTAACATTTTATACTGCAATTATGGTGCCATATAATGTGGCATTTAAAAACAAAAGTATGGATGATGTTCCTCTCTTAGTGGTAGACAGTGTAGTTGATGTTATTTTCTTCATAGATATTGTTTTAAATTTTCATACAACATTTGTTGGACCAAATGGGGAAGTTGTATCTGATCCCAAAATCATTCGAATGAACTATCTAAAAAGTTGGTTTATTATTGATCTACTTTCGTGCCTTCCTTACGATGTCTTCAATGCCTTCGATCATGTAGATGATGTAAGTATATTTAAATAGAACTTTTTTTATTTAATATTAAAGTCCAATATTTTTTTATTTTTTGTTTACTCATTTAAAAAGTAATTTAAAAATTCAGTTATTGAGTATGAAATGAAACTAAAAAAGACAGTGTACAAATAGAAATTGTTATATGATTCATGGAAAGAACAAGATTATTGAAAAATCTGTTTAGTTTGTAGACTTACATTTTTATATATATTTCATTTATCAGCAGGTATAATATATTTATAGACTTGACACCAAAAAAGTTTATCATAAAAGAAAACAATTATAAACTTATGATTATAAATAGTCAAAATAAAAGTCATAGATCAATTCATAAATCACATGACCTAAAGTCATAGATCAATTCATAGATCACATGACCCTATCGGGTCATGTGATCTATGAATTGATCTATGACTTTTATTTTGACTATTTATAGTCTCTGCCAAAAAGTCTTATGCAATTTTATATTGCTATGACTACTACTATATGGCATGGCTGAAGATCTATCAGCCCCATATAGCTATTTGAGTTGGATAGTTGGGTTTGAAGACATGTACATGTCTGAAAATTTCAGATTTTCCACTCAATAGATAACTTTTAGCTAAGTGCTTGGCTTTGGGTTGGTATTTTTAGATCTAGTGTCTGAACCACCCTGACACCTCTCTGAGGAGTGCCAAAGCACGAAACCATGGTCAGGGGTTTGGGGAGGGGTTCCTGACAGAGATACGTTAAGTGCTGGCTCTGGCTAAGCATTTATCATAAAGCTTGTAGAGGAATTGGCAATCCTCACTGTTTATAAACTTATGATATTGTACAAGCAATAATAATGTTAAAGATTATTACTATAGTTACATTATGGCCAAAGGTGTAAAGAATTTGCTCATTAATATTTTTGAGAAAATAAAATGAAGCTGTTTTTAAGTTAATTATATTTTGATAGACAATTATACTTTATTTGTTTTAAATAAAATATTTATTAAACACAACATACTAGAAAAAAATTTAGAAAGTGAAAATCACATCAAACATTCATTTTTACTTTTGGATAAATTAAAATATAATAGATATATAGTAGTTTTTAGCGTGAAAGAATTTTAACCCTTCAAATAAGTTTAAATATAAAATATTACATTTACATATAGAATAAAATTTGGTATTATTCAAATCATTACATGATATTTATTGGTAATTATAAAATGTCATTTAAAAATATTTTATATTGTTCAAGTTTTATTACTTTATAATATTTGTATTTTAAAATTTTTAAATTAACTTAAATCTAATATATTTTGAAGTACGAAAATATGAATTAATTCTAAAGCTTTAAGTAGATAGAATAAATTTGGTTGTTTTATTTATATGTTTTTTAAAGTAATTAATTCTAAAGCTTTAAGTAGATAGAATAAATTTGGTTGTTTTATTTATATGTTTTTTAAAGTAATGGTTAAGATTGTATTGATGATTTGAAGAGTTGGAGGGTGGAGTGGAGTGAAGCAAGTCCATTAAAGTATGAAGATTGGCTATCTTAATATATATATATATGAGCACTTATTGCATATATGTGTGGAGATGATAATTTGGAGTACCTGATGAGTGCTGGTTTAGCACAAAATATGCATATTGGTGATTATCTTTTTGACATATATGGGTTTAAGTGTATCAGCAGTATGAGATAGAATGGACAGTTATGGGTCCAGTGAAAGTCTATGCTCATATATTCTATATATTACATATGTTGATATAGGTACATAATAAGCCTACAGTTCAGTCATTAAAGACAGTATTGTTTTATCTTCACTACAATACTAACCACATTTCAGGCAACAAGTTAGATATAAATCTTTAATATGAGTATTAGAGTTATTATATTTGAAAAAAGATATTATATGCTTCCATCAAATAAAAAGTTAAACTACATTCTTGCATATTAATATTTACTTTTGTTAATTCAATTCATTTATTTAAGTGTAAGCAGTTACAGATTATACATAACAATAAGTTATAAAATATAGTTTTAAAAAGGAATTTATATACAATAAATTAAAACTAATTTAAATAATAATTTAGATCTAAGAATATTAAAGAATTGCTAAGAATCTAAATTAAAATGATCAACATTAATACAGAAAGAAGAAACTTAAACATATTGGAATTGATAAGTTGATTATTAAAAAGAAACAGTCAAGAAGCCATCGGTATAAGACTTAGCATAAATGTTTGGTATGAGACTTAATGTAAATATTTGAGATCAGGAAATATAACTTAATAAGTAACAATCTTAAAAAGAAATTTGATATTTAGAACTTCGACAAAAATCCTCTGACATATTTTTAAAAAATTATCGATAACTGACTGAATTATCAATAAACTCATTTAAAATTAGGATTGCAGTTGATTGAATGATATTCTAAAGTGAAGAGAACCAATAAATTAATAATTTGTAATTTATATCATCATTAAAAAGAAAATCATGTCTAAATATGACACTTATTACTTGAAATCTTACCAACAATATTTTCACGATGATACTGAAAGAATTGTTTATTAGAAAACAAAAAATCCTAACTTTTTTTGAGTAGTAACAAGATATCTAAAATCTCATATTTTTTAGAAAATGAAACAAGTGATCATTTATATAGATGAAGTTGTAAATAACACTCTGAAAAAAACTATAATCAATCACAAGTACAATTCTTCTAAAGATGAATGCTAATTATGGCTGTCGTAACAAAGAATTAAATTTGCAGTAACACAAAAAGATAATCTTTTTCACATTTTATCTCATTACGTTAAATTTAATCACTTTTTTTTTTTTTTTTACAAAAAAAAGAGGAATTGGTATACGTTATTGTTACAAATATGTATATATCAATCGCAAAAAGGAAATAGCAATACAAAATGTAATAGTTTTACCTAATGTTAAAATAAGCTCCGAAAATAAAGATTCGCGCAATCAAAAAAAAAACTTTCTCAGTCAAAAGTTTTAAAACTATAAATTCAGAAAAAAAAAACATTACAAAAATATAGAATCAAATGCTGTTATTCTAGGCAAATCTTAAGTTCTAAAAATGCGAGTAAAAAAAAAATATAACATTCAGTCAAATCCTAAAAATAATGCTATAAAAGATTCCACATTACGAACTACTTCTCTTACATCACCCCTTCAAATTGCTATTTGGGGTGAACAAATAGAATTGATATAAACAAAAAAGAAAATCTAATACATAGCAATTATTCTTATTGTGATCTTTCGCCAACGCAGATTCAGTAAATCTATGTGTCTAATCAAGCCTTGCTAATGACGCTTGATTTAGATACAGTTAAGACCATGAAGCTAAAAAAACAATACAACAGCAATCAAGAAATAACTATTCAAAAAATGCCTCACCAAAATATCCACTAGATACAAAAAATAGCTTTAAAATTATGAACACAGCTGATGTAATTAAGTCTTCTTATTTTGGTAAGACGCAAAATATTCGCAAACTCTTTATCATTACATGTTATCAGTATCATAGAAAACTGTAATTTGGCTGTTGGCCGCTACTATTATTATTTCACTCACTATATGACTATTTAGCAGAGCTGCAACAACACGATATTATCAAACCAATTAAACTGCTGCTGCTTTCACAGTTCATTCATAGGACTGAAATATTTTACTAATCAGCAGCAGTGAGAGTAAGCTGAAAATGTAATCAATATATAAAGTTAAAAAAGTCTACTATGTAAATAAAGAACCAAATCCACTTGTATATGACCATGTTATGCATGTTCTGCCTGACTTTGCAGAAGAATATTACAAAATGTATAGCAAATATAGTTCAGTTAATATATCGAGGTAACTACCACAAATCCATGTGAAGTCACCATTAAAATGATAGAAGGTGATAAACTACAAGAACTTCCTCATTACATCTTTATGCATTTCATGTCAAATAATCATGATCAGCATTAGAGCTCTATGTTTCAGATGTTCTAGATTGAGTAATATTGCTTCTTAATATGTTGCTGGTGATTGCAACAAATGCAAAAAAATTGATAAACTGAATTACCATTGCAATAATAACCAGAAACCTAGATCATGAGAAAATGTTGTATTTGAAAACACCTCCCAAATGTCTAAAGTCAGCATGCACATAAGCATATAGTCTGCTGACCTTGATATGAATATTGATAATAACTATTTGGAAGGCAATAAAATGCAAGATAAACCAAAAAGAGCAATAGCACCAAAAGTAATATTTTAAACAACTCATAACCCATTGAAATCTAATAGATAAAGTCACTCATGGAATTATTCTTTCACAAAGCCATAGAACAATCTGAGTTTGACACTTGGGATTTAGATGTCAACTCCAAAGCCATCAAATCAATATTGTGATACAGGATTTTGTTCTCATCTTCAGCTATGTTACTACATATAAAGAAAATTTTTCACTAATAAGACAAAAAACCATATTTGATCAAAGTGATCAAATTACTCCATTGGCTTCTGAAAACTATAAAAAAAAAAACCTGATCTGAGCTTTAAAGATGCCAATAAAAAGCAATATTCCAACAACCCAAATATATAATATAAACAATTTAAACATTGCTATGATCAATGAGTGTGGCCTAACTTCTTATAAAAGAATTACACAGCTAATTCAATTTCTAAAGAATCACCATTGTGATATTTTTGTTCTAACAGAAGCAAAGATTTTATAATCCATTCAACTAGCATTAATGCTTTAAACAAATACCATATTTTTATATATAAATCAAACATCAGACCAATACAGGATGCATGAATTTTGATCAATACAAAAATTCCATAAACAAAATTAAACACACTAAATTACCCTCTCCTTTAATCATCAATCACAACAATTTTATCTCATATCAATATTCTCAAGCCAAAAAGTCAAAGATGTAACCAAGACATTTCTCATTTCCCAAACAAAAATCTTGTACAAACTTGGAATAACTATCTTTTGTAGTGACTTCAATAGTTGCAAAAATTCTAACCAAGTTGCTTTTCCATCATGATTGAGTTTTTTATATATTACAGGGTACAATTTCAATCAAAATATTTCTTAATGACCAATTTAAACTAAATCTTGAATCTATATATATTTTGTGCAGCAAGTATGTAGAAGAAATGCTAAATAATTTTTCAACCTGCCCATACTTCTCATCTCTATGTCTATTCATGTTTCATAAGCATCCAATCAACCTCAAGCAATTATTAAATATACAAATTACTTTCAGACTTGTAATGCATCAGTAATTATTCACACACTAAGAATTATGTGGCTCACACATTGTATTTGATAACAAAAAATACAATATACTAAAAAGAATTCATACCTTTATTCTCTCAAATTTTTACCCAGGAACATCATGATTAAAACTTGGCAATTAACAATCTACCTCAATTGAGATCTTTCACAGCTTAAACCTTTATTTTCATTGACACTTCCCATCAGATTTCTCTTTTGGGAAACAAGTATGTAGACTCTTATTCAATTTAGTTACCGTGATTGTGTTGTATTAGAACATGTAACTCTTCAATTTTGACTTCACTGAAGTTAAGTTATCATGTTACCTGTAGCATTATGATAGCAGTTTCATCATATTTTTGCCTATGTAGCATTAATTTATTTTAATGTAAATATGTTAATATTTGTACATAGTTTGTTATCAATAAAGTTTCTTTTTAATTAAAAAAAATATTCTAAAGATATTATAATTATTGTATAAAAATAAAAAAATTTCTGTTATTCTTAAAGATCATTTATATAATGTTAAAATCATACATGTTAATACTACCTAAATTATAATTATATTTAGGAAAAATTTTATCATTAAATTTAACATATAATACTAAGAAAAGATTAAAACCAATTAATAAATGCAGAAGTAAATCCCAACTTTGTATAATTTATGAAAAAGATATAATAATAATGTGAAAGGCTGAAACCTTTGACAATTAACTTTATTAGAGCTTTTTATAAAATCCAATTTAAATAATATCAAGTCTTTGCTGATTCTCAATTCAAGCTATCATATATAATAAGAAGATTGTTTTCTGCTTTTTTTTTATGAACTTAGCTCTGAAAAAAATATTTTAGTTGCATCAGAAATAGTTTTATCACATACATATGTTTCAAAAATTTTGGCAATATTGTATAAAAAGAAATGGACTAATAGCTATTAATATAAATTTGAGAGCCATTTTTAAAAACTATCACTTGGTCACTTTTGAGAATATAAGAAAAATGCAAATAAATTCTGCTAAACAAGTGAAGGAGAAAATAATCATAAACTAAAATGAATTTTGAGCTGCTTTATGACTATAATAATATCTTTACCAATAATATTATCAAACATATAGTTAAACAATAGTAGAATCCCAAGGTAAGATATTTTTAGAATAAGTTTTTAGATTCTGTAAACACTATAACTCTGCAAAATGCTGTGAGAAAGTAACACCAGTTAAGTTGAGATTGTAATTTACCCATGCCAGAATTATTAATCAAAAATTCAATAATATTTAAGGATTAAAAGAAAGGTTATTTTCATTTTTTAAATATGATTTCATAAATATCTTTTGTAAACATGGTTATCCAACAATTAATAGATTTATTATAAAAGAGAATACTCTGTTGATAACATAATGACTTTATATATAATACTATTTAAAGAGCCAATATTAAATTATCTTTTAAAATAGAAGTAATTTTTAAATTGTTTTTAATATATACATATAATCAGAATTTGTATTAAAGTTTTTAATTTTATATAAACAATATAATGATCCTCCATAATTTAACATAAAGGTTGATATTCAATTTTAAAATTTTTTGATTTAAAAAAAAAAAAAAAAACATTAAGGTTGATATTGTAACTGGAATGTAAATATGTTCCCGAGTACTGTTTTTCATACTGTACTGATTATATTAATTATAATAAGTTTTAAATAGGTCTAAGGTGTATAATAATTTTAAATTTTTATAATACTTGAATTAAAATTTTAAAATAAAAAAATTATTTATATTGCTATTGTTGGAACACATTGATTTTAAGAATCTTATTTACAGTTCTATTAGATTATTGAAGCATAAAATCAAAGTAAAGTTACTTCAAAATTAGATGGCATTTGTTTTCATTTGCAGCATGCTGGATTTTATTATTTTAAATTGATTAAATATTGAAGAAATATGTATATATTTAAAAATAGTTTTAGTTACATTTTAAATTTCATTTTCGTTAAATATTTTGGTCTTATATATATATTAGATTAACAACTCAATGTTAGTTTATTGAGAACAACCTTAATAAACTAGCATTGATTTGTTAATCTAATTAGTATATCATATTAACTGCTAAGAAAAATTTTGCATTACATATTTTATTATTTTATCTACAATTGACCAGCAGTAAATTGAAAAATTCCTCCACTGTCAATAGTTAAAATATAGCTTTAATAAAAGTAATGTAATCAATTTAACAACTTCATGCACTTATTTCAAGGTGATTCACGTTGGTCTATATAAATGAATATAGATAAAATAATAAAATATCCATTCTTATATTTTTAAAGACTCTTTTGAGGTGAGAGTATTTCACTTGCTCAATAAACCAGCATTGAAATTGTTAATCTAATTAGTAATAATATTAATCATTAGAAAAACTTTGTATCAATATATATATATATTTATTTTTTAAAAAAATTTTTTACCTCTTTCATTTTCTCACCCCCCATCCTTTTGTTTTCTCGGGGGGAGAGGAATTTTTTTTTTTCATATATATATATTGTAACAATCAAGTTTGTACATTCGTGTAACAGAATCTAGGATCCAGGCAAAGAGTCCAAAACTGACCAGACCAGGAGTGTGATGTCCTGAATCCGACCCATGCTTCAACTCATCTGCCAAAACTCAAAACCCTACGAATGGCCATGCTTGAGGTTACATATACTTTTATCTTTCATTGCCAGCACAGGATAGGGAAAAACATGAGACTCGGGGATTTAAACATATATATTAACTCATTTAAATGCTACCAGTATGAAATTAAAGATAATATTCACAAATTATAATTAATGCACTCATGATTGTATCACATATATATAATTAACTAAGATTGACTTAGATTGAAATGGGAATGAGAAATCACATGAAACCAGAATAAATTTAACATAAATTTATTAGATAAGTAAACATAATTAATGTGGGAGAAGCATGCAGAATTTATAACATGAGGACTTAGCATGTCTCCTCATTAAATCTTTAATTATTTATGTGAATAGATACATTTGAAGAATCACTAAGCAGTGCCTAAATCAGATTATGCCAATTCCTATTGAGCATGATGGCTACCATTACAAAATGCTGCACTAGTCTTAGACAAAATATTTATGGAAATATTATTAGCTTAGTAAAGTATGAGCATATAAATCAGCTCAAGGTTTGACATTGAACCTAAAAACTAAAGATATAAATTTCAGTTTAATACTGAATAATTAAATTATCCTGGGACTGAGCATCTTGCTACTAAAAAAGATCAGGTGGCTAATATGTTTGCCTGAAATTATATGTCAGGTCTTACTTGTGTGCACCCTGAAAGAAAGTAAGATGGGATGGACTTGCCCATGGTCTCATCCTAAGAAGAAGATGCAGTATAATGTGAAATATTGAATGAGAATTTTTTTAAATATCTAATCCGTCAAGCAAAGGTATGACATTAATTATTATTACCAAAATATGGGGCAATAGCCGGGTCAATATTACTATTATGAGCCAATTCTAATAATTCTATATATTCAAGTGGCACTAGTGGGATAGAGAAAATATAATAGAACACTTTTTATAGGTTTCAATCTACACATATAAATTATTGCAAGGGAGAGGAAAGTATATTTAATCAACTGGCCAAATAATTACTGAATATACTTTCATGTTATTAAGACTAGTACATTACTTTATAATAATAAATCCAAATAATACAGAGATTTTAATAGTAGGCCACAATCTACATTTAGAATCAAATAATTTTATAATAACAAACACCAAGCGATTTGTTATTACTACAGATATAGGAATTAGAATCAGTGAGCATGGATAATATTATTAAGAAACAATCATAGGAAGATATTTGCAATTATATCTTCAAATATTTATTACATTTAAATGCTCACTGTGTAGAGGCATTGGCATATAAATAACATGAAAATAACAGTAAAGAAAGATTATAAGCACAACCACAGTTATAGATAAAGAATTTAGGGTAGATTACATTTATTTTAAATAAAATATTTAACAAGAGATAGGCAAGTTTTACAAATTATACTTTATTCACTTTAATAAGAATTTATAATGAAATTTTTTATAGGGTTTAGAAAGTTACATTAATTTATCTTGAGCCAGTTTTAAACTTTTAAGTTGACAATTTGAATTTTAGATAATAATTAGTTATCAGAGCTCTGTGGTTATAGGTTGGCATTACCTATTAGTTGCTGAACTGTATATGCAGGTGTTTTCAGGGTATAGCATCTTCATTATGGAAGTAAGCTGTTTCTGGATGGTTCCATGTTGCAGCTCTCATTGTTGAGGGCATCAGCAGGCAGTTGGCACACCATTCTCCCATGGATTAGAAGCAACCATCACCTTTCTTCAGCCAGGCCTTTCAAAATCAACCTTGTGTGGATTATGTATAGCAATGCTCTCCTAAAATTAGTGAATCCAAAACTCAAGCTTAAAATACCCTATTTATACTTTTCTTTCAAAGCACTTAACTAGAGAAGAATTTATTTCACCTGGAAACCCATTAACTCTAAAATATAACAAAATTCTAAGATTTCCCGATTTGATCCAAATACATTTGTTTAGATTTTCAGGATGCCTTAAATCCTTTTCTAGGCGTCAAATAGTGCTGCTCCAGCGATTTTTAATGTATACAATTTAGCTGCAAACAAATTTGAGTATAGCAATTATAAGATTTTAAACTTTGATTTAACCACAGATGCGGTGGTCTTAATGCATATTTGTTTATGGCTAAATTTTTACTTTAATTAATATAACTAAAAGTTTTTGCTCTTTTTACAAAATTAAATCATGCCACTCTATATATATTATTGTATAATGTGAATCATACATCCACATACGAATTTATATTTAATAAACTTAATAAATTGATATGACTACTATTTGAAATTAAAACATAAATCATTCCCTTTATAAAATATAAAATTTAAACCATTATATTTGCTGTAACAATAGCCTATGTATGTACAGCATTTATTCATATGTACATATATAATGCTGCACACCCAGCCATGATAGTAATGTTTATATGTTTATTTTAAGAAAATGAATATTTTAATATGGTTTGACCCTAGCACAGATGGATTTGGTTGTTAAACTAAAACATGAAATGGGAAGGGATTGAATCTGACCATTGCAATATAAACCATCATGATCTTTAGCTTTTCCTGGAAGCTAAACGCCAGGTCTTATGCCAAAATGTCTAAAAAAATTATATAGTTTAATTTTATAGTAAATAGATTTTTGTTACACCTTATAATGCTATGAGTCTGCATATAAAAAGTTATTATATCAGTATATTTGTAAATTTCAGAGCTGTAAAAATAATTTTGTCAGCTTGATTTATAATATTTTTAGTCTTAAATAGTCCTAAATAATGCTTATCATGCCAAAGTATTTAAATCTTTAATAGTTGATAGCTTAAAATATTTAGTAATGTATTTTCAAAGTTAATAACGTTAATGTAGTCAAAATTCAATTACTAAAATGTTTTAAAAAGCTAATACCAATTTTAAGTTTGAAAAATGAATTCAAACTCTATATTTAGATTTGCTAGTAATTTAATTAAATTTGTAGTGTATTAATCTGATATTAATTTTAGCACAAAACATTATAATTAAGTATTTTAAATTTATTCATTCACAAGAAGTTATAATAAAGCTAATAGTAATAAAAGATAGGATTTAAAATAGTAGATAAATAAATGCTTGAATAAATGGATAACTATAATATTTAATTTTAACATTTATTTATTTTAAAATATTATTAATATCTAATTTTAAGAAGACAATATAAAATTATATTCTGAGCAACTTTTATAGGTTAAAATTAATGGTAAATGAATGTATTAAATAATATGAGTAATATTTGTTTTACTTAAACAATGTAAATTTCACATATTTAATATTTTATTATATTCTAATGTTTGGATTTGTAAATAATTATTGTAATAAGAAATATCTTTAAATTTATTGTCTAGACAGGGAAATTAATTTATTTTAAAAGCTAAATATTAATTAAACATTTGGTTAGCAACCTTCCTTGGGTTCAGTAGAATATGGATTTAAATCAATAAAGGAAGGGGGCACAGATTTAATTGCCAATAATCAGCGTATTAAAATGGTTGCCTGACCAAACTATAAAAATAGGTAAAATTGACATCTGCACACCCTGTGAATAATTTCTACTTGTTGTATTCAGTTTCTAAAGTACAATGTCTAATTAACAAGTGAAATTTTATTTAGATCTTTTTATTTTCTTAGATTAAAGTAATGTTAGGCTAAAATTCAAATTATCTAGGCACAGCATCTAAATAGGATTTTAAAAAACAATAAATCTTCATTGCAACTAGCTTTATTGGTAAAATTAGTTAAATATTAATGTTTAAAATTTTAACATTTAAACTTTGCACACTAGAGAACTTTTAAAGATATTATTGTTGTCACTGTGTTGATGTACAGACTGTTATTAATTTCAAACCATATTTAAATGTCTGCTTTATATTTAAATTTGCTATAAAATATTGTTAGCAATAATGTTTTTAAAAGTATTGAATAACTTATTCTAGTTTTTCTGAGAATACTCATTTTATATAAAGTATTATCTGAAATTAATTTACTGCCTGTAAAGAATTTTGAATTTCATTTAATAAAGACTTATTTTATTATGACAAGTATATTAACCATCATCTATAAAATCATTCTCATATTTACAAGAACAAAATATTTGACTTCATTAATAATGTATTGTAAAATATTGCTTAAATAGACAATTATTTGTGCTGTTTATCCATTGTTTTTATGACAGTATAAATGATATTTATTTATTATGATAGTTTTTCCCCAAGAGGAAAGAAGTACATTTTTTGGATCCTCAGAAAATAAAATAATTAACTTGCATTATTTGAAGAATTCATAATAAATGTTTTTAAAATATTAAAATAAATTACTTACATTATTAAGGAAGATATAAAATAATTTTGAAAATAATATATTTGAATTATCTTTAAATAAACTTTGCCAGTATTATTAATTATGAAATGCTGCATACTTTCTCTCTCTTAGTGATGTTATGAAAACCAGTGATATGGTTTAAATGTGATTTATATAAAAATAAGTATTTCTTCTGCTGAATACTCTTTTATTACTGCTAATTAATATAATGCTATTAAAGGATTAAATGTTGGATACCTAATTTTATGTATGAAGAAACATTTTATTGCAACTTAATGAATATTTATCATTATTTCAATCCATGGAAATCTGTGCAGTGAATGGCCATATCTTATACTTTGCTAGCATAATTTATTTTGAATCTTATTTAAAGATAACTATGAAGACTTTATCTTTGCTGTCTACAGAAGTTTATTGCCTAATAGACTATTCCTATTCCCATTTAATGGTTAAATGCTAAAAAAAAAAAAACAGAAAGACTTTATTTTATTTATTCTAAATGGTAAAAAAGTTAATGTTTTATTTATATTTATTGTTTTGCATAAAATGTTTTTTGTTTCAGATACATATTATTTTACCTGTTTTATATGCCATTTTTAGAAAGAATTTTTGGATTATATGTGTATCATATTTGCATTGGAGCTGAGTCAAGCTACTATAAAAATAGCAGATTCATCAGCAATTTAGGATTCACTACATTTGAAAACATAATTCTTTTTAAATATTTAGAACCTGCAATAAATGATACATATATTAGATACATAGATGACATATTTATATGAGTGTCCAAAGACAAAATTAATAACAGAACTTAATAAAAAATTTCTGCTTGGATGGATTGTGGAAATGGAAGATAAATATCAATGCATAAATTTTTTGGATGTACACATTCAAAGAAACAAATCTATGCTTGACTATAAACTGATTGTGAAATTGATTCAGGTCAGAAGAACTACCCACTCTAAAATAATGTTCTAAACAAACACAAAATGGCATAGCTAATAGATTTTTAACATCGAAACAAAAACTGTAAATACGAGACTGATAGAAAATCTAACATTCAAAGAATACATTAAAGATCTTACAGACATTGGTTACAATCATTCTGCATTACTTAATATAGTATATATTAATAACACAATGAATAATAATTGTATATGTTTATATATTTAAAGCTTTCATGCTAAGATGCTTAAGACTGGCTTATATATATAAAAGTTAAGTTTAGAAAAGGTGGTATCAACCTTTTCTATCAAAATCTCTGTCTCATGTCTTAGCTTGATTGTTTATTAGATAGCTGTTTAAAATCTGATTGGCTGTCTCAGTTATAATTGTGCATGTGAAAGGCCAGCATACTTTCAATTTATTATCAATTTTAACAACATGTGATTTAGATAAATATTGTTTAATATAGTATAAAAATTATATGAATATTAACAATGACCTTAGTCATGTCATTCTTCCAAACCATGGATTTGTCTCCCTTACATTCCTAATATTTCAACAAGACTTCAGAAAATTTGCACAAATATCATTCATGTAGTTTTTGGATTAACTCCTCTTAACAATCTTCTTAAAGACAAAACTTCATTCAAACATGCTTCCCAAATAGTTTACAAAGTCTTGAGATCTTTACCAGTTTGTAGCGTGATATACTATAAGGAATCTTGTGCCAATAGATCTAAGAGAGTCAATCAGCACACCTATCTTTATAAAAAGGCAAAACAAAACCATGAACATAAATAAATTTTTCTGGATAATGAGCTTGCTAAGGGGCATATCTTTTCCTGCCTCTAATGTCAAAATTATCTGCGCAGAGAGGGATGATTGAAAGAGATAATTTAAGTAGGTATGGATTATTGCAAGAGATCCACAATCAATCAAAAGAAAGGAGTCTTCTGTTCCTTTATCAAACAATGGAACATCTGACATTATAAATTTACATTTCTCTCTGCAATAATTTACATATTTTCTAACCTTTATATATTCATCTAGTTAAACAGCATTGCTCATTTTTTCTACATTATGATTCTTGTAAGAATTTACCACAAGCTGGCTTAGTGCTATTAAGTTATGTTGCATTTATATTTATGCTTTTCATAGTGGTTTGACTCAGCTCAAGATTTTTGGAATATTTTATTAATATATGAAAATAAATTAATGTTGGATAATTATATTTTTAAAATAGTATGTGTTCCCTTTTTCAAATAAATTATTTATTTATAAAAGGTATATTATTATGCTGAATGCAGTATAAGTAGATATATCTTTATAATTTTATTGCTTGTTTATTGCCTAATTTTAACTAAGTTATGGTTAGCACTAATTATTATTATTTATCATCTTTCACATTTATTAGTTATACTATTTTTGCTTAGAGATTAAGCTTTAGTCTCTCTCTTTATTTAGGAATGCTTGCTTTTCCAAAATTGTTAGAGATTTAGTTTAGGCTCTCTATAGTTTATTGAGATATTTTATATGAATTTTATTGATCTTATTGTATTCAAAGCACATGATACTTTATTAAGGAAACTCTATTTATTGTTGTCCCTGATGTGTACTCTCATTATTTTTTGGACTAGTGACAAAGTCCTAGATCATTTTATTATTGCCCTCAAAGTTAGGTGTACTTATTTTTGAACTATGTCATTATATTTTTTCTTTGCCTTTTCTCAGTTATTTTATTATAAATTTAGTTTGTTGTTGAAAATGTATTTTGTAAAGCATGTGTAATATTTTACCATGATTGTCCCTAAAAATTATAGTTGTTTTTATTAAGATATTGAGGAATACCATCCTTACTTCTTGTAGCATTTTTCATTTATTTAAATGTGAACTGTATATTGTTGATGTGGAGGTCCTGTATTTAAATTTTTCTGAGTTAGGACATAAATACAATAAATAATTAACCTCAAAATATTAAATTGTATCTTAGACATAAATAGAAAATATACATCTCTCTTATGATTCCTTCATCTCTGGTTTTGTATTCATAAAAGGGACGCGATTCATGAAAAGGACACTAATATTGTGTGAATATGTTAATATATGAGATATTTTGAGAATTTAAAGTGATAGAAAATTTATTTTAACCTACTACATAATTTTTACTTGTCAATTTTATTATTTTTCATAAATCCATTTGTAATTTTAATATTCTAATATATTTTGGAAAGAAAGTAATGATTTGTGAAAACTCTTGGCTTTGTGGACTTAAAGGATGTGTTATATTTGTTGTGGATTGTTATTATTTGTTTTTCAATGAAATAAATATTTGTTTTTATTATTAAGAAATTTTTTATAGTTATTTTTCCATATCATCCATTCATTAACCAGAGATCTAAATAATGATAAAATATTATAAATTATCTTAAGATTTTGTTGTATGAGTTCATAACATTGAAATTAATGTAAGATTCACTTTATTGAATTATATTTAAGTATTAGAATTAAATCTAAGAAAGATATATTTTGCTTAATAAAAGTTTATAATTGCATATCATTATTCAAGATTATATCAGCCAATTTAGTTTGCTTATTAAAAGATCATTGTGCTTATTTATTTTAAAATTATTTTTTCATAAATATGAAAGACCATATTTGTTATTTCTTAATAAATTTAGATTATGAAAGGACTTAGTTCAAATTTAAAAGATATTTAAGTACATTTATTTTATGTTATTTAGAATAGTTATAAAATCACTTACTCATCTTTAATATCTGAATGTCATCCTAGGAGTTTATTATTTATCTTATTCTAAATTAAGAGATAGTGTTATGTTTTATTTTAAAATTAATCATATTATTATTGTAATTGTGATAGGACATTAACTTAGGGATAAGTGTGTATCTTATTTATTTGCTAGGATTTCATACTATGTTGAATAGATTTTAAGAATTAGAGAATTCATTTTATGATTAAAATCAATCATATTATCCTGAAATACCATAATTTATTTCATGAACCATATTATCTAAAAGTTTATTTTGTTAAAAAAAGAAGCTGTTTTTAAAGATGATAATCTTTGATAACAGAGCAAAACTCTCCATACAGTATGAGTAGGCATTAGATGGGGATTTTATGCACAAGCCTTCTGGCATCCATTGATTATTCTGTTTAGCACAGGTGACAATACTGTGTGGAGAGTTTTGCTCTGTTTATCAACAATTAATGTGCTAGTATAGAAGATGTGATCATGTGATGATAATCTTTGGTGGCAAAGTTTTAAGAGAACACTTTCAAATTTTATAAAAATAAATATAATGTTTACTCTGATCATACAATGAGATACTTAAGAAATGGATAAAAAAAATGGTAGTGGTAATAGATATTTATAAGAGAAGTATTTTTAATATAACCTCAATGGCATATGCTTGCAATATCAAGTCTTGTATTTGTACTAGAATGAGTCAAGATTTCTCCTCCTCTTAAGTTATTAATAATATTACTTGACATTTAAATGGAATTTTATTGTAATTGCTTATCCCTATATCTTTTCTTATTGTGGCATAAGGCATTTATGTTTTCCAAAACCAACTGAGTTTGGCTTATGTATAATTTACTTAATTTCTTTAAAACATATGTCAATGTATGAGAAACTTAAGAAATATTCAAAATGTTTTCTGTAGTATATGAATGGTATCTTTCAATGTATTATGTAATTTGATATTGTTTGTACAGATATATATGTTCATGTAACATAATCAAAAATAAGACATGTGATGCAACAATCTCCTACATACATTATTATTAGAGCATAGTGAATATCTTTTTGGCCTTTGATAGCCTGATAAGTTTTTAAAAATAATTCTGGAAAATATTTTCCTATTAATCTTCTTATCATAACTATTGAAGGAATAAGTCGGATTGAATCTTTTTATAAGTGAGATCATAATGTGTTAGATTGGAATAATTAGTCTAGTTGTTACATGAAAAAAAGAAGCTTCATTAATGGTATTGATATTTGGCAGCAAGAATCTGCATTTAAAATTTTAAGATTATATTTACAACTAAGTTAGGAAAACAGAGTTGTTGTTTTTTAATGTGTGGTGAACACATTTATATTACTTTTATTTATAATCTCATTGTTATGTGAAACAAATTTTGAGATGGTTAATTTTTTTACATATTGAGAACTTATATTGTTTGATTAAGTCTTGATATTCATTTTTCATTTTAATACAAGTTCCACTTTTGACTTACATTGCATCAAATTATTCAATGTTTTTTTTAAAAATCTTGACTTACTAATTTGACTTTGTAGTATTGGATTACTTATATTGTTTTAATTTGAAAGAATTTTATCTTTCCTTATGTTAATTGTAATAACAGTATATAAACGTTTTGAACATTGGCTTAAGAAAAGATTATTCTATGTTGATTACTTAAAACATGCTGAGCATGCTTTCAGCCAGTAAAGTCAGAATCATAGGACTGCAGAAAGCATTGTGAGATTTAATTGAAAGACAACAAATTTCTGATTTAAATATTCATAATAATAATTATGTGGGAATTGTTAGAAATAAGCCATGCCTCAAAGGAAAATAGTGTGCAATTATCTAAAAAGTAGAATATTTAAATCAGCAACTTACATAATTTAGTTCCAATTAAATGCCAGAACACTTCTTATAGTTTATGATTGCTATGATTCTGGATTTATCGGCCAAAATCTCATTCAGCATGTTTTAGGAAATCAACATAGAATAATCTTTTTTAAGCCACCATTCAAAATGTTTATATACTGTTATTATTATATTGTTTTATTATATATTTTTTAAAAATTAGCTTAAAATAAAAATATTAAATACTATTAGCATGCATTGTATTGGGTTTTTTTTTTTGCAGATTTTTTTTTATTTTGTATAAAAAATAGAAAAAACAATGTTTCAAGAGGTATTATTCTCTCTGCTTTTTTAGTTGTTGTTGGCCTGATCAGTGACAATATTAGCATTGGAATCAAAGCTGGACCCCTTGATTCTTGAATATTGAATTTTAAGGTAACTCTCTAACCAACTGAGTCATCCTGCTAAAGGCAACTGTCAGTAGAAATTTTATATACTTATCTATGAGGTTGCTCCTGATTTTTCCACTTTTTCCTAAAAGAAAAGTTGATTAGTTGTTTTTATACATTATGTATAGTCACAGTAGGTTGACTTCTGGGATTTGTCATGTGAGAAGTTTCTTTAAATTTTCTTCTTTGTACCTTTTTCTCTACCCAATATTTTTGTATTTTCTTAATTAAACATATGTTCATTGGTACATAGACAGTCTTCTCCTTGTTTTCTCTTTTCTAATCATCAGTTTGTGTTCTTGCATGTGCTTTTCAGTGGGATGACTGGTCTCACCAATATATGGTCTTCCACATTCACATGCTATTTCATAGATGCAGTTTTTTTATTTTAGCATTTCAAATTTAGGCTTTGTAGATGTTAGAATTCCTCATAATGTGATATAGCATATTCTGATTGCAGATTTTTTTCAACTTGTCTGTTATTTTTGATATATATAGGTACACTACAGTACCAATAATTGCTTTTTCTTTTGATGATTATTTTTGTTGTATATTTAAGATTTTCTAATAACAGCTGATGGATAACCATTTTTCATAAGACTTTGTTTTATATAGATCTTTTCTTTTTTCAAATCACTGGTTTTGGAACAAACTTCTTTTGCATTGTTCTGTAGTGATAGTATAACTCCATGTTTTATGTTTCTGGTGGATTGGATGTATAGACTAAGTATTTTTCTGTATGTGTGAGTTTTCAGTAAACTATAGTTTTGATTTTGCTATGAGGAAGTCTTGTCATAAAAACATTTAAGAATGCCAATTTTTGTTTTTGTTCTGATTCTATTGTGAATTTAACTGAAGGGGATATTTGTTGATATATTTCTAGAAAGTTTGTAGTAGTGCTTCACCATGTAGTCATATAACAAATGTATCATTTACATAGCAAAGCCAAACTTTAAGTTGATATGGAATATTTTTATGGCTGTGGTTTCAAGTTCTTTCATGTAAATATTGCTATTCAAGGATGACAATGGTGAGACCATAGCAATTCTTTGACTTTGTTGGAAGAATTCTGTGTAATATTAAAAGTAGGTTGTTTTTAAGCAGAATGTTAATTGTTCCATTATACTATCAATAAGAAGAGTTGTTCTGGTTTGTAAGCTATTATTACCATTTAATATTTTTCTTACAATAGACAATACTTCTTCACATAATATTTTTGTGAATAAACTTTTCATATCAAAGCTTACCAGTAAGTCAATTTTTTAATGTTTATGTACTTGATTAATATGACACAATGTCTAGAATCCCTGATAAAGGACTGTGTATTGTATGCCAAAGGACTTAAAACTCTGAGAAGAAATCTTGACAAATAAACTTACTGATGAAGATTTCACATTTCTCAAGCAGTAAGAAAATCATATTCTACATTACATTGAAAAATTCCAAAAGAAGAAACTTGCTAACCTATAAGGGCATATCAAATATAATGTACCAAGCAATACACCAGCTTCATCTGTTAAAAATCTCAGTTCTAAACATCTAATAGATACTGAAATGTCTGTTCTTGAAAGATGATTAAACTTTGCCATATCATCATCTAATGTCCCTTTATTACATATAATGGCAGCCACTGAGGAAGTCACTCAAAAATTGCCTTTAGAAGAAGCAGCAAAATTATGCTGGAGAATAAAAAGAACATTTTACAAGCAATAAAAATTGAAGTCAAACATATTCTATGATGTGGAGAAAGCAATTAAATCTGTCAAAGTAGATAAATCTGTAATTATTCTCCTTGCTGTCAAAGCCAATGAATCAGTTGTAATGAATACAACTGATTATGACAACAAAATACAAAAACTCATCACAGCAGGCCACTATAGAAAAGTGGCAAACAATCCAATACCAACTACAAAAACAAAGTTACAAGCATTAATCAGAAAACATCACAGATACTTCAGTAATTCAGAAAAAAGTGAAATAATTCAGAAAAATTCCTCATCTTTATGGTCTATCTAAAGTTCATAATGATCATGTTCCATTAAGATCTATTATTAGTTCTAGAAATTTAATCTTGCCAAAATTTATCAAGATTTCTTCTCAAAGTTTTAAGTCTTTTTGCATACAAGACCCAGTGCTTTCTTGGGGATTTCTAGACACTTTGTAGAATTAATCAATAACATAAAAATTAAAATAATTGACTTACTGATAAGATTTGATGTGAAAAGTTTATTAACAAATGTATCATGTGAAGAATGATTGTCTATTGTAAGGAAAAGATTAAATGGTGATAATAGCTTATAAACTAGAACAACTCTTCCTATTGATAGTATAATAGAACTATTAACGTTCTGCATAAAAACAACCTACTTTTAATATAACACATAATTCCTTCAAAAAAAATCAAGGAATGGCTTTAGGATCACAAGTGTCACCCTGATTAGCAATATTTACATGGAAAAACTTAAAACCATAACTATAAAAACTATTCCATATCCAGCTAAAGTTTGGCTTCACTAAAAAGATGATACATTTGTTGTGTGGCCACATAGTGAAATACAAACTTTTTGGCAACACATCAATAACATATCTCCTTCAATTAAATTCACAATAAAATCAGAAAAAGAACAAAAATTGGCATTCTTATATATTCTTGTGAAAAGACTCCCTCATGGAAAAATCAAAACTACAGTTTATCAAAAACCCACACATTCAGGAAAATACTTAGCCTATACATCCAATCATACTAAAAACACAAAATATGGAGTTATACTATCACTATGGGACAGTGCAAAAGAAGTTTGTTCTGAAACCAGTAATATAAAAAAAAGGTCTATATAGAACAAACTTATGAAAAATATTATCCATCAGCTGTTATTAAGAAAATCTTAAATACACAGCAAAAAGAAGCATAAAAAATAATTATTGGTACAATAATGCACTCATACATACCTAAAATAGCAGACAAATTTAAGGAAAATCTGCAATAGTATAACTTCAGAACAGCTTTTCAGAGCCATCCCACACTATGAGAAATTTTAACATTTATAAAGCCTAAAGTTGAAATGCTGACAAGAAAAAATTGCATCTACAAAATACCATATGAATATGGAAGAATATATATTGGTGAGACCAGTTGTCCCATTGAAAAGTGCTTGCAAGAACACAAACTGATTATTAGAAGAAAGAAAACAGGTGTGTCTAAGGTAGCAGATCATGTATGAACCAATGAACATATATTCAATTGGGAAAATACAAAAATATTGGAAAGAGAAGAAAAGGTACAAAGAAGAAAATTTAAAGAATCTTCTCACATGACAATGGCAAACAATCCCATAAAGTCAAACTAATGTGATTATACATAATGTATAGAAACCACTAATCAACTTTGCTCTTAGGAAAAAAGTGGAGAAGTCAGAAGGAACTTCACATAGATAAATATATGAAATTCTACTGACTGTTGCCTTTGGCAGGAGGGTCCAGGTTTGATTCCCATGTTAGTATGGTCACTGGTCAGGTCAACAACACCTGAAGAAGAAGGAAAATAATACCTCTCAAAATGTTGTGCATATACTAACCTGTGTACTATTACTAACAATTCAATGTATTTGAAATATTTAAATAAAGTTATTTTTTTCTAAAAACATTCAATACTCATCATCACAAACATTCAGAAAACACAATAATTAAAAGGTTGGGATAATACTAATTTGCTATAAAAAATGCATAAGTGACTAATCACTAAAATATAAAAAATAAACTTGAAAATGACCAAATGATCCAAAGAAAACTATGATGTCAGCCAAGAGCTGAGAAAAATAAAATAATAATAAAATTTTTTTTATCAAATTATTCACTATTCAAAATGTAATTGTAGGGTCTTGAGGAAAAGAACTTTGATATATATATTAAGGAATATATTGACTAAAGATGAATATAGAATTTTTCTGAAATATAAATTAGTGAGACAAATTAGCTGGTTGTGATGTTAGCCTCTGTGATTATCTATGTGATATGAGCAGATTGTGTCATGATACATTTTTCATGTACATATCTGTGGACTAATCAATCATGTGCATACTTACTGTATTATTTTACCCATGTATTGTCGATTGTAATTGTGAATAGAGGGATAGTCATCTGTCAGGTCAAATCTCAGTCAAGAGTTCCTGAGGCTATTTGTATACCAATTGAGCATTTCTGTTATTATTTTTAATAGAGTTGTAACAGGGTCAGAAAACCTGGTATATAGCATTAGCCCAATGATTATGCCAACTTGTCCTCTGAAATGTATATGTGAGTATTGCAATACTAATACTCAACTCTAATGCATGAAAAAATCCTTATAGCAGAGCACCAGTAATAATAATAATAATAATAATAATAATAATAATAATAATAATAATAATAATAATAATAATAATAATAATAATAATAATAATAATAATAATAATAATAATAATAATAATAATAATAATAATAATAATAATAATCTTGCATTGGTGGTCGAGAGATCAGCGTGACTGCCTTACACTTACAGGCAGTTGCCCGGGTTGCGGATTCGCGTCCCGGCCAATGCTATGACACTTAAAAAAAATAATAATAAATTTATTTAAATGCACATTGATTACGTAAGTAATATTCATTAAGGCTGTAGCCTCAAGCACAAGCTTTTAAAAATGCAATAGTAGGGACCTCTACAGGTCTTGTAGCCTCAAGCACATGCGTATAAAAATGCTAAAACAACTGCAGGTATAACTAAAAATATGTAAAAAATTGGAGAAAGTAAAAATAAAAAATAGCTGAACTGATTTGGATTTATAGATGTTAAAGCTCAAACTAATGAATGAATGATGAAAGAGGGTTAGATTAAAATATAAATAATGAGAAATAAACTTTTCACATTCATTTCATTGTCTCATCAAGTGATAAAAGAATGTCAGAATAAAATTTAAATAGTAAGAAATTAAATGTTCACATCCATTTCATTGTGCCATTATTTTAAAGGAGGTGTGCAGTAATGTTATGGACTTGGCCAGTTCTAGCCAAGTTGTATATTACATGCCTCTTCAATCAAATAAGCTTAAAATGGTGACTAAATTAGATACATTCAAGTAAAATAAAAGAAAATTAATATAATAAACAGATTCTCTCAATTGATACCTTATTTCTATTTGAATGTGTATAATTTAAATTATATTTAGTTAGTTATATGCATTGATAAAATTTGTCAAACTTTACATATCCCTAATATGCTAAGTTATAAAACAAATTTATATATTTTGTAACCTCCTTTAAAATTTAATCAAGTTAAAACCTATAAAAAAAAGGAAAAGAAAACCAAAAAAACAAGAACTAATTTAAGGTTAATACCAAAATTAAATTTAAACAACTTGGAATTATGGGTAATTAAAAAATTTAAAAAAAAACAATTAGTGGTAAATCATTAGAAAACAAAAAATTGGGCTTAAGGATAAGATAAAACAATTGAAGATTTTTTGAGAAGGATTGCCCTAGCATGGCCAAATGCTATATAAAAGAAAGAAGAAGAGGAAAAAAACAACAGTGAATGACCAAGACACACATTGCAGATAGCTTGAAAAGAATTCAATTCTAACTTCAGGAGGATTTCTGCATTATCCTGGCAGACTTTTATTGGAATACTTTTCAATTCTGATATAAAAGCAGCTAATAAAAAAAATACATAATTTGAGTATCCCCACCCAAAATGTGTCAGTCAGTTCTTGAGCTTTCTCCAAGTTTGAAAAATGCCTAGGAGAAACCCAGAAATAGAAATTCTAAAATATAGTTTTTTGTCTGTATGAGAACTGTTTTTCAATAACTTGTATTTATATTGGCCAAATATTTAAGAAATAGAGTAATCAGAACTCAAAAAAAAAAAAAAAAATACCAATCAGATTCAACCAATAAAAAACTTTGTTATACTTCAGGCCCAATCTTATCCATCAGTAATAAGTTTACTAAACACTAAGAATTTAAAGTTATATGTACATATAAAAAGCCTTTTTAAAATATAAATGTAGTGTATATTTTAATAACTATATTTTTTTAATGTATCCATTAATTTTTTTATATTTATCATTAACGATTTTTTATTAATATAACATAATCAGATGTATATGTTAATTAAACATGTCTATGGCTTTATTTGAGACATTTAGAGATAATCTTTGTTATTTTGTATTTATAATGTTTATTGATTTATTATTTTCATCAACCAATAATGTTTATAAAAAATTTCAGAAATCAATTGAGATTACCTAAGATAAATAATATTCATATTTAAATTTAGTAGTTTGCACGTATATTCTCTTAGTAGTCTCAGCACCAATGTTTACATTTTAATTCTTTACTGATCCTAAACATTCATACTCAGAGCTAAGCTAAGCAGGGATTGTTATTATGAAAACTGATATGATTATGCCCGAAGGTAAAATATTTAAATATAGTTTTCCTTAGAAGAAAATGGTACCCTGAATTCAGATTAATGAATTTCAAATCTTATACGGCAAATAAACCTTAGGAATAAATGCTAATTAAGACTTTGTGAGATAGGATTTAATATATATTGACCAAGAAATAAAACCAGAGGAGCTTATATAAGCATTTATATAAGGGACAACAGGCTTGATTAATATCATCAATATACAGTTTTGATTAAAGGTCATTAATCGAAATCTAAGGGTTTATTAATCTTTGGGTAAACTGACGAATTACAGATTAATTTAGAATAATTCCTACACATCTCGGAAGCATTATCTGTGTGTTATATTCAAACTTGCAAACGTTTGTTCATCTGCATAACGAAGTAGTTTTTTTTTCTGTTTTTATAACCTAATAATAAGTTATAAAGAAGAAACTATTTTGTTATGCAGATGAAGAAACGTTTGCAAGTTTGAATTACAAATACAATGAAGGGGAACATCCATATTATATATATTTATTGTAACGAGCACATATGTACGTTACATTGTTTTTTATTAGTAAACATGAAAGAATAAAAGTTCGCAAATAAAAACTTTTTTTTTAAGAATTAAAAATTGAAAATTAAAAAAAATCTATCTTAAACTCGTATGTATATATATATAAAATCACACAGATGAAAAAAATTATTAAAATAAAACTTTATTAAAAATAGAAAAAATATTTTAAAAGCAAAAACTTAAAAAGATTTAGAGATAAAAATATATCTTTAATTTTGGAAAACACATTAAGTAATCAGAAAATGGAAATGATTGTTTTAATTAGTTAAATGTAAACTAGCCTTGGGCATTTAAATGTATAAGCAACAGTCAGATAGGAGAGAAAAACAATGGAATCGGACCTCAGCGAAAGGACCATCACATCGATGATGTAATGTTGAGTAATCCACAAAATTAATATAAAAGGAAAGGTTGGAAATAAAAAGAGTTATTACGATGTGACTATATGTGTTAGTACAGAGTTGAAGGAGAAGGGATTGAAAAGTCACACTCTTCAATCCCTTCAGTTTTGTTTAAAAAAAAAGAAATGACATCGTTTTCTACATTGAGGACCAGCTAAAGTGAAAAACCTCTGGATGAATAAATAAATCGACTAACAGAATACCAATCTCTTTAGGACGGCATGGGAATTCACATTCAAATGGCAAGCAATGGATAAAAGGAATGTTTTGAAATTGTAAGAACTTTTTGAACTCTTAGCTTTAAATATATATAATTAATGAACATTTTTAAACAAACTTGTTTCGTATTTAAAAAAAAAAATAGAAATAGATTCCTATCTGACCAAACTAAATTATTTATTAATTAGGTATAATTTTATTTGATGTATTTCTTTTGTAAAATCATTTCCATTTATTTTTTTTTGTTCTTTTAAGTTTTTATTATGATTTCTGTTTTTCAATAAATTAAATTATATAAATATTAAACTTAAGTCGGGCGTGAATGGCTGTATAGATTTGTAAAGTTATATTAGGGGAGGGTAATCTTAGGTTATTCATGTCGTTGTTGAATTGGATCAATGGATTGGATATATTGATGTAGTTAGTAGATGTAATGCAAGATTTGCTATGGGCAGAATCGCTTGTATATGCCGCACACTTCCTGTTGCCTAGGGAATGCGATCGTAAGTCGGCAAAATGACCGCAGTCCATTTCTATGGAGTTTTTTTTTTTGTTCTTCTCATTAGATAGATGTAATATTCCTATCTGATGAGAGTCAATGTCTTATCTTAACCTATTTTGTGTTGCTGTATTTGTATTACATTGAATACATCGATATATCAGATGGATTGACACCAGTTTGACTACGAACTTTTAACCTAAGGTTAAATGGGGATAGAATGTTTTATCTTCAAATGCAAATCTATGTAGTCTATTCATACTCGACACTAAATAAAAATGCATTAAATTTAAATTGTTTATAGACGCTTGCATGGATTCGTTATCGGTTAATTATGTTTTGGGTTTTCATGTTGGATCAAAATATATAGACATTCGATAAATAATGATACCTTATGGTGAGTATCTAAAATGTATTTATTCAGATGTCTTTTAAGTTATTGGTGTCAATGCAAGCATCTTATGATGAATGCTATTGGGTTACTTATAAATTTCCCTCTGCAATTGATGGGATCAATGACTTTGTATTTTGATCATTTATGTTTATTTTTAAATGTTTTTAACTGTGTAATCTATGTAACCGATCTATACTCAACATTATAAAACAAACTTTTATAAACCTATCTGTGTGAACTTATAAAAATTAAAATGTAAACTTATAAAAATTAAATGTAAATTAAAATCCAAAATAAAAGTTAAAAATGTAGTTAAATGCTAAAGTAAACATATAAAATAATAATGCTAAATTTTATATATATGCGTAAATAAATATTTTATGTGTTAATTACTGGCAGTGGCTTATTTTATTCTTTTTTAAAAATATTCTTAGATAAGAATTAATAAAATATATTATTATAAATATAAATCTCTGCTACTCCCTGAGCTAATGACAATGGGCTAACGACCGGAATCAATATATATAAAAGAAAAAAAAATTTTTTTTTGTTTGACTTACGTATCTGCCTACTTTATAAATTTTTCTAGGTTCAAATGCCTAGATGGCGCCCTGTAGTGAGATGACATTAAGCTACCTTTCTCCGTATCATTATAATATTAAACTTGTCAATGTAATTCCATCATCATTATGGGGTTACCGGTGCAATATATATATTATTAAATATACTGACAATCATTAAACTATAATATATTTTTCTGAAATTAAGAATTGTTTAGAAGTCAAATTTTTTATACATTGAAAAGATGAAGAAAGAGAAAACATATCAATTACAAACCAGGTTTTTGTAAGTAGAATTCGGTTTCAGAATTTTATTATATAATAATCAAAAAAATTAAAGTCTGAAAATTCAGAAAGAAAATTAAAAATATATAAAAAAGATAAAAGTCAATGTTTTATGCATAAGTATTATTTATATTATCACAATTTAATATCTGTGCATATTTTTAAATGTTTTATTATTTTATTTTTATAGACTAATAACATGCATGTAGTTTTAATAGAGGAGTGTTGTTTATTTGTTTATTCGTTTGAATCTCTATTTATAATATTTTTAAAAATGCTGTTTATCAAAAAATATTGTATATATATATATATATATAAGTATATGTTTAAAAAATATTAATTAATGGATTTCATTATATGTATTTTCAGGGCATTGGAAGTCTTTTTAGTGCATTAAAAGTGGTGCGTCTTCTCCGACTGGGACGAGTAGTGAGGAAACTCGATCACTATTTAGAATATGGAGCAGCAATGCTAATTCTTTTATTATGTTCATACATTTTAGTAGCTCATTGGCTGGCTTGCATCTGGTATAGCATTGGCATTGGAGAAGCAGAAGGTGGTCTCACCTATGGCTGGCTAAGCAAACTCGCGACAGAAATCAAAATGCCCTATTCTTATTCGAATTCAACACCTGTAAAATTGATTCCAGGACCTACTAAAGCTTCAGCTTACGTAACCGCTTTGTATTTTACTATGACTTGTATGGCTACAGTTGGGTTTGGCAATGTCGCTGCAACTACTGATAATGAAAAAATATTCTCAATTGTTATGATGGTTATAGGGTGTAAGTATACCATTTAAATATTTTAAATATTAGAAAGAAATATCTATTTAATTTTTACACGTAAAATGTTTAATATTTTTATAAAAACTTTTATGCAGTCATCTTTACATGAAAATATGCTAAATTTGTTGTTCGTTAATCTTTAAAATATCAATAAAACTAGATTTTAATTGAAATTGTTCAGAGTAAAATAAATTGCTTACATTACCTAAAATTTTTGAAATTATCGGTCAAGCAACAGTTTGAGATTGTTGATTGTTTTTGACATTGGATTATCTAAGTGTTGTACTGGTTTTTAAAGATATATAATCAAATATAAGTATACTATCTATACTGAACTTAATGTAATTAGAATGGACTTAAACTCAGACATTCAAGCTCCCTATAACTATGCCCTCCATCCTATAGAACTGATATACATAACCACATACCTGTAAAAACAATAAATGATCTCCAATATGTATTTTATGCTGAGCCAGCACTCATCAGTTGATCCAGATCACTATCTCCCACACACATATATATAATCAGTGCTTAGTTTATATTAAGATAACAAATCTTCAAACTTTAATGGACAAGCTTCAATCGTTTCCATCCTCCAACTCTTCAGCCATTCATATGATTGAAAATTCGATGATGGAATGCTCAAAGTCCTTGTTGATACCAATATTGTTGTCATATCCATGTTGACATTAAGTCATTCTGACCCCTCACATATAGGACTCTAATATGTCCCTTTAAATACACAGAAGAGGGTTGTATTCCATCATCATCATCATAGTATTTTGTTCAGCACAAAATATTATGTTGGACATCATAGTCTATTCTTATATAATATTTAAACACATGCATTGCAATCTAAAAAAAAAAAAATTAAAAGGGCAGACAATAATTTAAATTGTTTTTAATTCTTTGAAAATAAAAATTATTAATCAATAAATAGATGAGGGAAATGCTTTTAAATATATTTCTTTTTTAGCAGCAATAGTTGTAGCACATGTATCTGCCATATCTATAACCTGAGATTGAACTCAGCTATGTAGACAATCTATAGGTAATACTATAAGACATTTTATTATTAGTCAGTATATAAATATTTTGTATATTTTTAATTAAAAATTAAAACTGGAGGAAAAAAGAACCTTCACAACCCAGGATTGGACTAACTAGTTTATTACCCTTGGTGCCATATTGAATTTTTAAAAAAACTGACTTGAGACACAATTTTCACAATAACTTAAGTTGTAATAATGTTAGAGCATAAAGATTTACATTGATAGAATCTAGGAAAACTAAGAAAAACAATAAGGCTAAAACAAATAGTGATTACCATTAAAAAATAAGGGGGGGGGAATTTCAACATCTGACATAATTATTACTTTATTGTTTGTTCATAATTTTTAATTAATTATTAACTAAGTTTAAATTACATCGTCATTGATAATTTCTTTGTATTTCTCACAAAATTATTTTTCAACCCATATATAATACTTTTTACCTGAGATAATGCATAGCTTCAGAATCTCCAAAAATATTCATATAAGAATTCTTCTTTTTTATCTTGTACCCCAAAGAAGTTGAGAAATTTCAAAGGTGTCTATAAGAAAAAGGTTCATCCTAATAAAAGATACAAAACAAATTATTTCTAGAAGGTGGATACACATTTGTCATCATAGCAATTTGCTTCTTGTCTATCTAAAACTAGAAATTGTAAGTTACTGTCTGTATCACTGATAAAATGAGTTTCATCTCTTTATTTTATATTTTTTGTGTGCATCAGTGATGTTTATAGTCTTTATGCACACCAGTGATGCTATCTTGTTATATTTTGTCCCACAGAAATATAATTTATTTACATTAGCTCATTTGCTAGCTATAGACTTGAAAATAATGTGATGCAAGATGTGGCAAAACTACTGACTCCACAGGATGAGTACCAAGGCATAGGTAAGAATCAGAATTTGATTCTTTGCTTGCATACAATTCCATGTGGTATATACATAATTATTGTGGTTATCTACACACCCACACACACTCACACCCCATTTGAAATCTCTCTTTATCAATTTTAAGTGTTTATATTTGCACATGATACTATGCCCAGTAAATTTTGTGATTGCTTTGTCAGCTACAAAATTTCTGTATATTTGATAATCAGTCCTAAAATTTACATTGTACTGCTCTATAATACCTTAATTTTATATAGAGAGAGACATTACTTATTATATAAATACAGACCTGCAATTGCAAACACAAAGACAATAATAAAAGTATAAACATAGTAAAATAAATTATTAAATCTTTTGAGAATCATTATGTCTATAAAATGGGGTTGCCTAAACTTAGATCAAAACCCTAAAATTACAAACTACTTTTGTTCTATTTGAATACAAATTTATATATGTATAATAAAGAGCATAAATAATTTAATATTATATCATTTATATACTATCCATAAACCAAGACAAACATAAACATACCATTTATCAAATAATTTACTATTGAAATAAATAAAAAATAAAAAATTTTAATACTTACGACCCGATATTCTGATTATGCTTCGAAGGGCTTGAAATGCAAATTATTGGTGCATTTTTAATCCATTTTAGTAGGCTTTTTGGCCATTTAAAAATTTATGCCTTTATCTTTTCCATGAAAACGAATAAAGTGAGCAGAAAATAAAAAAATTAAATTAATCTATTAACAAAAAATCATAAATTCAAATTTTATTGGATTCCGACATAATGTATACCATTAAAAAGAAATTTTAAAGCAGCAATGAATGCTGGTATTTCTGTTGATATCATGCTTGTAGTTTTTAGACAATTTTAAAAAAAATACAAAACTTCAACAAAGCATCGCCATAACACTGCATTGCTGCTGTAAACAGTCATCAAGTTAATTCAATAAATGTTTATTTTTCTTCACTGTTTCTTTGTAAAAGAATGAGAAAAATAGCATTAACACTGCAAAAATGTTTTTAACTGCTTGAATGATTAGAGTGGGTCAATCATTTGCTTCAGCTGATTATTTGAAATTTTGTTTTTTTTAATTATGCAAAAACTATAAGCATTATGTCAACAGAAATCCCAGAATTTGATGCTTCTTCTTATTATCTTTTGAATGACTTATCTCATTTTAATATTGGATAAAATTTGAACTTTTTACAATTATTTTTAAAATTAGATGAATTTTTTTTTTTTTTAATTTTCTGGTCAATTTACTAATTTACATGAGGCCTAAAAGGCAGAAAATCTTTATCAGCTTTATAACCCTAATATAATGAATTAAATATATGCTGATAATTTGAATATGAAGACCTTCAACATGACATAAATGTAATCACCGAATATTGTAAGTTATTAATTTTAATTTTTAATATTTTAAATTTTTTTAAATTATTTGATAGATGATATATTAATTTATTTGTGTTTGTATTAGTGTGTGTGTGTGCATGTACTATATAAATTATATAATATTAAATCATTTATGCTCTTTATTATACAAATATTTGAAATGCAGGCAATCTTCACCTACCTGGAGCCTAATTGTAAATATAGAGTATACAAATTCAAATATAACAAAGGTTGTTTTATGGAATATCATTAAGTCATTAATTTTAATGTTTAATATTTTAAATTTTTTTAAATTATTTGATAATTGGTATATTAATTTGTTTGCTTTTGTATTGGTGTGTGTGTACAATATAATATTAAATTATTTATTCTCTTTATTATACAGTATATAAATTCAAATATAACAAAAGTTGTTTTTGTAGTGTAATTTTGGGTATAGACATAATGATTTTCAAAAAGTATATGTTTATATTTGTATTAGTGTGTTTGGGTTTGTATAACAAGTAATAATTTACATATATAGAGCAGTACAATGTAAATTTTAAAAACTGATAATCTTATATACAGAAAGATTTCAGTTGATAAAGCAATCACAAAATTTACTGGGCATAGTACTATGTGAAAATATAAACACTTAAAACCAATAAAGAGAGATTTCAAATGGTAGGTGTATTGTGATAGCCCCAATGGTTATGCATATGTCACATGAATTATATACATGCAAAGAATCAAATTCTGATTCTTGCTTGTGCTTTGATACTCATGCTGTGGAGTCAGTAGTTTTGCTACATCTTGTATCACATTATTTTCAAGTCTATAGCTAGTAAATGAGCTATATGCAAATAAATTATATCTCTGTGGGACAATAAATATAATAAGATAGCATCACTGGTGTGCATAAAGAGTATAAATATCACTGATGTACACAAAAAATATAAAATGAAGAGATAAAACTCATTTTATCAGTGATGCAGACAGTAGCCTACAATTTCTAGTTTTAGATAGACAAGAAGCTAATCGTTATAATGACAAATGCATATCCACTTTCTGGAAATAATTTTTTTTGTATCTTTTATTAGGATGAATCTTTTTCTTATAGATGCCTTTGAGATTTGTCAACTTTTGGAGTACAAGATAAAAATGAAAAATTCTTATGTGAATACTTTTGGAGATTCTGAAGCTATGGCTTATCTCAGGTAAGAAGTATTATATATGGTTTGAAAGATAATTTTGTGAGTAATACAAAGAAATTATCAATGAACATGTAATTTAAACTTAGTTAATAATAAATTAGAAATTACGAACAAACAATAAAGTAATAATTATGTCAGATATTGAAATTTCTTTTTTCCTTATTTTTTAAATAATTATCACTATTTGTCTTAGACTTATTGTTTTTCTTAGTTTCTCTAGTTTCTATTTATGTAAAAAATTTTGCTCTAACCAAATTAAAACTGAAGGTATTGTGAAAATTATGTCTCAGATCAGTTTTTTATTTTTAATTCAATATGGCGTCTGGCAAATCAACCATTTAAAAGCTGTTTTAATTTTATATATGTAAATATAAATCATTTCAATAGAACTTTTCCCATGTATATATTTAGATAAATCTCAGACATGGTGTGACTAATAGAATTTTTAATTAAAAACAGGCATTGCTAATTGAAATCACTTTCTTTTAATAGTATTTATCCTATCCACTTTTAAACCAGAAGTAAAACTCTTTGTGGTTTATGTCCTAGTCTATATAAGGGAAATAAATCATATATTAATAGTACTAATATTTGAAATAGCAAGTTTTTTAAAGCTTACTTAACATATGATAAAAATAAATGCAGTTTTTTATTCCAGTGCTGTTTATAGTAAAGTTAAATAATCGGTTATTTCCAGATTGTAACTTATAACAAACAATAAACATTAAATAATAATAGGGATTTTTCCATATAATTAATGTAGATAAAATTTCATCTATGACCAGACAATAACCAGCTAAAATTGGCGTTGCAAACAGAAATCAGATGATCTAATAATAATAGTATTTGCATGAGTCATGACTCTGACAAATTTTGTTATTACTATATCATATTATTTCAGATTTCAAACAGTTTTAATTGTTTATTTTCTGATTACGTTGTAGCTGAAATTTTATCAATACATAGAAAAATTCTCCTATTTCAATGTTTGCATATATATATATTTATACATTGATAAAAATATATTATTTGGTTTTTACTATGACATTTGTGATAATAAATTTAAAAAGCTTATTTACATTTCAAAAGTACAGATCAAATTTTTATAAGACATAACGTTTTTCTTGAACCAATAAATTCATTAATTACAATTTTCAATATAATATATCCGGGATTCGAACTCAGACTTTCACACGACCCACCACTCTCAGTGCCATCTCATATTGCTGACCCACCTGAATAATTTTCAATATAATAAATTTAAGACAACAACAATATATTTTGCAACTACGAACTTACAATTTAATGTGAAACACCGTTTATTTCACAATGATTGTTAATTATAACTGTAATAAATAAAATGAATAATTCAAAAGGCTTTATTACTGAGGAGTTCATAAGAAGTTTGAATGCCAGAAGTGTCTTTTGATCTTAAACTCTAAAAGACTGCTACTCTGCAATTGCTCCAAATTATGTAGGGCCAATACTGGAATGAAATCACCTATTACAAGGCACATTTTTAAACTTGCAAAACAAATGCATATATATACCATATATATTTATTTATATATTCTTTTGTCTGTGCATTTATTATATCCCTGGTGCTCTAAATATGTAGGGGCAAGATGTATAAACTTGTAGTTTTTCATTGGTTACCACAAATTTCATGGAATATACAAAAAATCATATGAAATTACTGTAGGTATATGTATATGTAAAGAAAACCACCAAAGTATTTCAAAGATTAACACATCTCAGTAATGAGGTTTATCTTCTTCTAGGACATCTTCATTTTTTAAACATTCTTTTTAATACTTCTATTTTTATCAAATTTTTCATTGATAGTTTTCACTTTCCTAAAATATTTTGCCTAAACCTTTTTTAACTTTTCCCTGAATTTCAGTCATCATCATCACCTTAAAATCTTCTGCAGATGATTGTAATTGAACCATGATCATTTCTTCTTTTAGGCTCTTCACTTTATGTGATCGATGGTGGCTTTTGGGTTATTTTATTGTTGAATCATCTATCTTCTATTCTAGATCTTCTGATACATATCTGCAGTTACAGTCATTTCAATTTTTATATTTTCTCCTTTCAATTTAGTGCTGCTTGATTATCAATTCTTTAAATATATATGTGATGAATACTGTAATAAACTTCAATTTATTTTACTTATTTCAAAATTTTTAGCTGCTAATAAAAACAATATTTTTGGCTTTTGTTTTGCTCCCAGATGTAGAGAAAAATTGAGTCTCATATTGATTGACAAAATATTTAAAAGAATATCTATACATGTATGAACAAAGTTGACCATATCTACTTACAAAATATCCCACATTGTACTGACAAAATATAATAGAATTTTATAAAAAAAAAGCTGGGATAAATGTTTATTACAAGATCTTTTAATGATGGAATTTTACTAAATGCAAAATTATCCTGGAAGCAGTTTGGACAGGGATAAATTAATACTAAAATAAAAGTTCAAAATTATTAGGATAAATTTTATTTTAACAACTTAACCCTAGCCAAGTAGATATTATTGGCAAAATGATATCTAGCAACTTATAAAGAGGCCACATTCCAATGATAAATCTAGGATAGGTTTATTCACTAGATTTATGCTTGTACAGCAAAAAGGTAATTTTACACTGTTAACTATTTCAAGTAATATATATAGCTTAAAATCTTTTTAATATACCCATGTGATTAGATACTGTAACATACAATTATGTAATATATGGACCCATACATATCTCCACATTTAATGAGCAACAAAATACTGCCTAATATTGTCACTAGTTATTTTGAAAACCTCACCTTTTATGTATTTCACCTCCAAAATTGTAAGAATGGTAGTAAATTAATTTGTCTTCAATGGATTAATATTAAGTTTTATGAGAGAGAACTCCATTTGTGAGTATGCTAGCAAGATTATACTCTTATATTATTTTACCTATTCTATTTATTACTTAGCTCTAACTTGAATAAATCAAGGATTATTCTCATAGTTTTTCCTCTTTTTTTCTTTTTGATCAAAATCACTCACATATATATAACGTAAATAATACATATATAGGAAAAATAAAGATATGTAAGATAATAAATTAAATTAAAATAATAGTCAATTTAATTTAACAACAAAAAATTATAAATTGATAATATGACAAGACAAAGAAATATACATTTGCCAGAACATTCCTATAAAATGGTATGAAAAACAATTAATAATGATAATAAAAATATATAATAATTTTGAATATGTAATGAAAGCTGTAGAAAAGTATAAAAGTTTCAAAAATATAAAGCAATATCTTAATTGGAGAAAGTTATTTCAGAAAAAAAAAGAAAAGATGAGATTATCTTGTGAATTTTCAAGCAACAGGAAATAATGAAATTGATATTGATGTCTTAAAATATTAGATGAAGAAATAGAAAAAAAAATGCTGATAAAACTGTACATCAATTATTTAAATGAATAAAGATATATGATTGGAAGAATACAGTAGTAATAATGATATTTATGAGATGATAAAAAAGGTATTAGAAATTTTAAACCAATCAGTCTTCTATTAGTTTTATACAAAATCTTTGCCAATACAACTTATCTATGGAAAATTTTGAATTCAAACCAACCAAAAAGCAAACAAACAAAGAAACTGTATTTAAAAATGATTTTTAACTGTGATATTGAGAGGAGTTATAGAAAGAACCATTGAACATGAATTATTATTAAGTTTTGGAATTACAGATACAAGAAGGTATTTAATCCTAAATGCATTTCCACAAAGATTAGTTCTTTGGGCTATTGACATATAGACTCAGATCATAGTCTAAAAAAAGCATTTATCAGAATATAAAATCGGTGATTATATTGCATGGTGATATTAATATTAACACTAGTAAGAGTGTATAATGGAGAAATTCCATATCCCATAACTTTTTATAACAGTTTTACAAGAAGTATTTTGGTATTGAAATGGTAAGCTAACAGAATATTATATAAGGAAATTATGATTATCTAGATTTTTCAGATGATGTTATTTTTGCAAATAATGTTTCAAAGCTTTCAAAAATGCAAAAATTATCAGATGAAACTATGTAGTATTACAGATAAATATTAAAAGATTAAAGCAATGATCAGTGCATTTTCTTAGAAAAAAAAAGATTGTTATTCATATATTAAAAGTTAATAATTCCAAATATTTTGATCTGATTATTAATACAGATGAAAACATAATAGATAATATTAGTCATAAAATTAAATTTTGGATGGAGTGATTGGTAGAAACCATATAATATTAAAAGAAAACATGTCTGCTTAAAAAGGAAGGTTTGTAATTAGATGTGTTTTAGCTGCTCTTATTTATGGATCTGAGATTTGGATAGTTAACAGGAGTGCAATACAAAACTTCAAATCACTCATTAAAGTATGGACAGATGTATGTTGGGATAAAGAAAAATGATAGCAAAATATATGAATGTGAGAATAAATGGTATCATTCATCTTTTGGAAAGAATTATAGTACTGAAATGAAGCTGAGCTGGTCACATTATTAAAAGAGATAATAATAGATGAATAGTTGAAGTCTTAAACTGGATATAGATATGTGAAAATCTAGAAAGCAATCATATATGATATGGAAAAATAAAACAAGGAAGTTTGATGATATAATGTGAAGAACGTATGGATCACAGGAAATGGATTAAAAATTGGATAGATCTTCGTCTTGTAGTAGGTCGATAATGTTTGAAAATGATGCTAAATACAAAGGCATTGTTTTATTAATAATTTATCATGTAAATAATTAATAATTGTTATAGATATGTTAGAGTAATTTTTGAGTATAAACAAAAAATGTAGCTTTCCAGATATTAGAAACTTCCCTCCTCTTCCGTTAGAAATATTAATTCTCAAATAGCTATCGACACTATCTATTTCTTTAAAATCAAAGTTAGCAACTTTTTTCAAATTTGACTTCCAAAAAAATTACTAAGATATATATACAATCAAAAATTGTTGTTTTTTTTTGTTAATAATTGAAATAACTAGTTTATTTATTTATTTTAAAAAAAAAAAAAAGATTAGACTTTACTAATTACTATAAATAATTTTAAATGTCTAAAAACTATAAACGAAGTTAATATCAACGAATTATTACCTTGTTTATTATTCTGACCATATATAAAGAAATAATAAAAAAAAACTGTCTCATTTTATTTGTAAATATTATTGGTACTCCTTTCGGGTTTTATATCAATGATTTTATTTTTTTACCCTTTTTATAGTTATCTAATTGATAGTTTATTTTTTAAATGTTTGTTGATACTAAGGTGGTGATGGCCTTCTGAGTTCCAAGTTTCTGCTTCATAATTCTTTGACAATTATTTCCAATTTTATGCTATTTTATTTTGATATAGTTTTACTTTTAAATGGAATAAATATTTTAGATGTGATTAAAGGCTGTTACTAAGGACATGCTTTTCCCCCTCAAAACATTTGGTGAAATTGACTGTATAGAACTGTCAACAAGGTTCCTACTAAGGAAAACAAGCACATAATGTTGATGAATTCCACAATGTTTTATGTAGTAAAAATCATTAATTTTTGTACTATTTTTTTGGTAACAACTAGATACTTTCTTCCACATACTAGAAGTCAACAATTTCAGTAACTATGACTTCAACTTCTAGACCAGTAAGACTAACTAAACCTAACATTTAGTATACTTTTGTTTACAAATTTATTAAATTAAATAATAGTAATAATAATAATTTAATAACACTTTTGTTACAAAAAAAATAAAGCTTGTGTTTCTAGCATGGTCTTTTTGTCTAGATTAGTCACCATAAAAGTCTATCTGTGTTTGTTATTCATTAGTGTAATACCTACAAATAAAAAAGTAACTTATTCTAGTCCTTATATGAAGTGATGCATAACCTGTTGTCTGCCAGCACTGAAAAAATATTATGAAGTTGTCTGGCTGGCTACCAGAATATTATCTAATTTAGTAACTTAGTGGCCATCAAAAATTGTAGTAAAATATATAAATTTATCATTAATCTTTAATTTTTTAATTTGCCGTGGTTTAAATTGCAATCTAATCAAACTCTGGACTATACCTGGAATTGAAAGAAAATTTTTATTCACTGAAAAGAGCAAAAAATTAATATTTGCTGAAAACCCTTTTTTGTACTATATTATGGCTATATATATTATTACTGTTATATAAAGATATTTTATTTATAATATTGTAGAGAATTTTGGATTACATATACATATCTACAATGAATAACATTGCTAAGAAACTTTTCTCAAGTGTATAAAACGCTTTAAAGAAAAAAAAATTTCATTATTAATTCAAGTTAAATCTTAAATTTATCTTTTTCATTTTACATTTTTTAAAGTAAAAATTTGATAAATATCATTCTCCTGAAGTATTGAAATGTATATGGGAGATGGAAACCTATATTATATTAATTATGTTTATTATTTGTAATGTGTGTAAGTAATAAACTAAAATGATTACATTTATGAAAAGAGATTAAAAATAATATTTAATGTGATAAGCAGTAAAAATATTTAACATATTTATAAAGCACCACCTAGTTAATGGACTATTTCAACCTCTGTTTATTTTGTAATTTTGGCTGTTGTGGGGATTGATACAATTTGTTATTGTTGTATATTAACTTCCTAAATCTATTATCAATTTAAATATAGCATATTGTCATTTAATTCTTACTTTTGCATTCTATAATATTTTGTTAGAATGATTATCAAATTAGTATAGTCAGTTTGTGCAATGTCATATTTAAGATCTTTCCCTCTGGGAGTTAGGGATCAATATCAAACTATGAAAATTTAATAAAATTAGTGAAGAATTCAAACCAGAATCTTTATAGTTGTTGAAGGTTTTATAAACATTGTAGGTTAAAGTAAATAAAAGCTGAACTTGGGTGATTTTTGTTTCAGTATTTGTTTTCAGTCTTTTGTTATCATTTATAAAGGGTGATAATGATCAGAAAATGTATCAGTATTTTGCAAATAACTATACTACAAGAGATTTAAGTTTAAAAGTATTTGATTTGCCATCATTATAAATGAGGAGCTATGTTTATCATTTATATCCTTAATAATATAGATAATGTCAGAATGTGCGTCAATACCATTTACATATATATATAATCAAAACAATACAATAATTAATACAGTAAAAAATATTTTAAAAACAAATATATACCACAATTTAATAGATGTACTTTCAACTATCTATGTAGTCATTATCAACTAGATTAAAATTGTATTACAAAAAAACATTACAAATATAAATAAAAAGTAATACATCAATTTTCCCACAATTCATTAATTTTTATATTGGCAACCTGTCTATTTATCAAATGATGCTTTTCATTTTTTATTAACATAGCTTCTTTAATTTTGCGTTTATTATTATTTCTTTCAATACACAAAATTTTAACTTTATTAAAATCAAAATCAAAACCATAATTACAAGTTACATTATAATCAAAAAAATATTGACGGTGATATGTCATCATTTTTAACATTCTCTTGTCTTGATTTTTGTACTCATTTATATAACAACAAATCTCCTTTGATCTTTTCTCCAATGTACATTGAGATTCACCTATATATGCCTTTCCACAAACACACAGCCATTTATATATTGCACAACTTTGACTTAAAATACTACATCTATTTTTTGAATTATTTATTAATCTATTTAAATTAGGAATAGTATAAAATGCGACTTGACATATTTTTATTTATCTGTTTTATAAATTTTACTTGTTCATTATAAATAAATGGTATAGATATCCAAGTATATTTTATTTTATCAATATCTATAGCACTTAAAATATTACTATTACTATTAAACTTAGTAACAATATTATAAATTAATTTATGATCATATCCAATATTTAACAAATCTATAGTAAATACATTTATGTTACTTATTTTATCAGAACTATATTTACATAACTTATTATTCCTAAATAAAAATGATTTTAAACCCAATAATTTATGTACTATTGGCACATTTGAATACCAAGAAATGTATCCTCTTTTTTCAATATCTTTTATTACCATACAATAATCTAATTTATTTTTATTATGAGTAACTTTAATATCTGAATATTTAATTGACATTTTTTTCTTCAAAAGATTTACTCTATTTTAAACCTTCTAAACTATTTAATTTATTAAATAACAAATTTATGATATCTAAACTTCCACAAACAAAAACATCATCAACATATCTGTAATAAATTTTAATACCTTGGTAATATATATTATTATTAGGAATTATACTACAAAACTACATATTTGTGAAACTACAGGAAGACCCATAGGCCAACCGTAATCCATTTTATAATAATTTTCATTAAACATAGCATATATATTTTTATCAATAAAATATAATACATCATTTACAAATTTTACTTTCTTAACATCAACAAAAATCAAGACAAGAGAATGTTAGAAATGTGATATATCACCGTCAGTATTTTTTGATCATAATGTAACTTGTAATTATGGTTTTGATTTTGATTTTAATAAAGTTAATATTTTGTGTATTGAAAAAATAATAATAGACACAAAATTAAAGAAGCTATGTTAATAAAAAGTGAAAAGCATCATTTGATGAATAGACAGGTTGCCAATATAAAAATTAATGAATTGTGGGAAAATTAATGTATGATGTATTACTTTTTTTATATATTTGTAACGGTTTTTTGTAATACAATTTGAATCTAGTTGATAATGACTACATAGATAGTTGAAAATACTTCTATTAACTTGTGGTATATATTTGTTTTTAAAATATTTTTTACTGTATTAATTATTGTATTGTTTTGATTAATTTATATATATTTTATTATAATTGGAATACAGACATTGATTAATTATATATATATATATATATATATATATATATATATATATATATATATACAATATATATATATATATATATATATATATTGTAAGTAACCATAATCAATGGTGTATGTCACAGTATTTAAAAAAATAAAGAAGTTTATTGATCTTGTTTAATCTTTATTTTACTTGATCTTTGGATAATGGAGATCTTAAAATCTAATGTTAACTAGACAACCATGACAACCTAATGCTTTAAAATAATATTGTTTACTGCTAATTCTAGCATCAAATCATAAAGCTGTTGTGATCAATTTCAAAAAAAAATATAAACAAGTAAATAAATAAATAGATTTTGGAAATAGTTAAGTATATCCCAAAAGACTACTTGAATAAAATTAACATTATTTTTAAGTATGACACATTTTAATTTATGTTATTACAATCACTATAGCAACATCTATTATAAAATTAAATGTTTTATGTTTTATATATATTTGTTCATAAATTAGTTATTAAAAAATTATTATTAAAAAACATATGTAAAAATATTTATATTCATTAAAATGTATTTAAAATGTGTTAAGAATTTTTTTTATTTTGGTTTAAAATGAAAAATAATATTGAACATGCAAAACAGGATTTCATTTTTACTGTATCCAATTTTTTAAAAAAAATCTCCATTTTATTTACTAATTGGAGGCAAATTTTTTTTGAACAAATTTTTATATCATTGAGTGAGATTTGAGAAATTTTCAACAATTGTTGTGACAACAGTAACATCATCAAGAGTATTTTATAAATAGAATGGAGATGCTGTAATTTGAGTTCTTACAAATATTGTCATTGCTTAGAATGGATACGTTTATATCTGTCTTTAAAAATTTATCAAACTTTATTTTTTAAATGGTTAATTTTTAAAACTATGGAAGAATAAAATTTTAATTATCTCCCCATTTAACTGAAACCAGTTTGGTGATGAAATTTCTGTGGATACAGCAAAGTGTAAAACACAAAATTATCAAAATGTGCAAATCATCTATTAAAAAAATCTGTTGCCAAAAATCTAGAATTCCATCCACCCCAATTGTGTGTGTATGGATATCATATTTCAGATCAATGGATTTCACAAGATTGATCAACTTAACTTATGTGTAGTATCAAGCAATCTAAATTTCATTTTCTTAATCTGAAAAAAAAAGTTAGCATTTATTATTCATTTGGATATGGCTGAATTTTTGTCAATGAAAAAAAAAAATTTTTATACATGATTATCAATAAAAATGAAAATAAAGCCAGTGATATGTAATTTTGCATCAACTAAGTACCTATTGCTTTAAAGACTTGGATACATTTTCATGCTTAAGAAAAATATTGGAATTTAAATGTGACAGTAATTGAAGTCAAACCCATAATAGTTATCATCTTATGGTCATCTTCTCTACTTAAATAAAAAATGTCTCTATGCATTAGAATCATAAACTAGGAATCAGCAGCTCAGTGGACTAGTGAGTAAAATTGAACAGACTTTCACTTAGATGGTATGATTTCTATGTATATTTTTTTGTTAAAAATAAATATATCATTTACATTTGTTTATCTTTCATTTTCAAATTTAAGTTGAAAGATATATATACAGTTTATTATAGAATTCACACAATAAAATTGTCAGAGAGATTCATTTTAATAACTCTTACTGATGAAATAGATTAATAGGACCTATTGTTTTCAGATATTTAAAATTTTAATATATATGTCAGATTTACCTTGGGAATATTCAGATAGAGGATTTAAATACAGTAGGTTTTATGTTTATTTGAATATTTAGGAATTACATTAATGAATAAATAGAGATCAATTTTTATTTGATTACATTTTTTTTTCACTGTACATTCTCTTTAAAGTCTCAGAAGTATATTTCAAATTTTTCCTTCACTTTTATATAGTATTATTGTCATGCAACACATTTTTTGGAGTTTCATACACATATTTTTTATTGATTCTATACTGTAATAGATTACCAATTATTCATATATTAAAGAAACCTAGGATTGTATATTTTTAACTGGTTACATCATTTGTTATTATTATTATTACTGTCATAAACTTTTATTATAAACCAATAAATTCATAGTTAATTTAAAATCTGGTGAATTTTTCTAATTATTTTTTTCTGAATGTGTAAGATAATTTTGATACTTGAAGGTTGATCCTAAATCAAACCCATTTTGGTAAGTGAAATAGAATTAGATGTATGTACATTTTATACATCATTATAAAATCTGATTAGGTGTAAATTTTATTACTGCATTTAAATATTTGTTTACTTATCTAAATTAATATTACTAGTAGAAATAATTTCATTAGTTCAGAGTTGATTATTTATTTTCTTATTTTGTCCACTTACAAAAATGTTATTAGATTTTGTTCTGTCATTAGTCAGAATGATTTGTCTTAATTACCTTTAAACTTCTTTGAAGTGGAGATCATAAATTTTATGAACTAGTATAACATAATATTATCTTTGGCTTGGATAGCTGCCAAATATCCTAATAAATAGTTTAATTGTTATAAACTTCATTCTATAATCGATTGATTGGAGTTTTAAGCAGATGAATAATATCAGTGATTGTAAGTCAGTAAATATCCAATAGAAACCTATAGTATATTGTATATAATGTGATTGGTACTATAAAATGTGAAATTATCTATTGGAATTTATTGATAATAGGAATTTATTGATAATAAATTCTTGTGGAGTGTTTCATTTTAGAATATAACTGAAACAATAATTGCATATTGATGTAGTGTAGGATATAAATGAAATATTGATTTTATATTTAACTTTTAATTAACTGAGTAAATGTTTATTTTATTTAAACATTATAAATATGTGTAGTTTAAAAAACATTCTCTAAATGTAATTATAATTATTTAGAAACTAGTTGATTTAAATAAGATTGTCATTAAATATTAAAGTAAATTTGCATTACTATAAATAATATTAGATTAGTAAAGTATGTAGCAATTTCATTATTTATTGATTCAAATTTAGTTTTATTCAATTATCAATCAAATAGATGTTTTAATCATACATCATTGTTTAGGGTGATGACATGTGGTTTCACTACTTATTACAATTTACTTTGGAATCGTGGATAGATTTGTTGATGTCCACAGTGATGATCTCATTTGCTTTATTTAGTTTTAAATATAATCTGAATAAATTAGATCTTAATAGAGATTTTTAGTATTTTATGATTGTGTAGTGGACAATTTAAATAATTATATGTGGAAAATATTGTTATTACCTCGTGTGATCAATAATAACTGAGCTAAATAACTTTACACAAGTTCTAACAGTTACTATATGTTTATGCATGTTTTTGTTCTGTGATAAAGAATATAAATGTTAAGGGTATTTATTTATGTTAAATATTGACTGAATAAATGTAGAGAAGTAGTCAGATAGAAAATCTATTATTAATGTGACAAAGAAGCTACCCAATGCTAGCCGATAATGATCGTTTACAAGTGGCAATTATTACAAAGTGCCAAATCAACTTTAGGGCTTTTATAAAATGACATTCCACATATAGGCTAGATCTATATTATTGTGGATGATGTCTCAATTCTGAGATATAATAAAGTTTTTTTATGTTATCATCCCATATTATAATCAACAGTCCATTATAAAATGGCTGGCAATGATCGAGCTATGTTTTATTCAGATTAGATTGATCATCTTCCCAGCATCATCATTTTTATCATATTAATATATATTATAACGATCCAAAAGAAAGTGGAGAAAGCAGTCAATTGTATCTGCACTACATGGGCGCCATCTAGGCATTTGAGCCTAAAAAAATTTATAAAGTAGGCAAATTTGCGCTGTTAAGATTCCACTTTATTTAAATATTTAGACTGTTAGCCCATTGTCACTAGCTCAGGGAGTATCAGAGATAAGAAATAACTTGTTTAGTTTGTATATATAAAAAAAATAAAAGCCACTGCCAGTAATTAACAAACAAACATTTATTAACGCATGTATAAATAAATTTTGAGGAATACATTTAACATTTTATATTAACTTTTAATTTTAAGTAGATTGCAATAATGAGTTTAATATTTATTTAGTGGGTCGAGTATGAATAGACTACATAGATCTGCATTTGAAAAGAAAATATTCTTTCTTTTATTTAACCTTAGGCCAAAAGTTCACAGTCAAACCGGCATCAATCCATCTGATACATTTATGTATTCAATGTAGCATGAAAATACAACAGCACATATATATTATACTGTCAGGAATGGATATCTGAACAGTATAGTTAGAGAAAACATTGACTCTTGTCCAATACAGGAATGTTACATCTGTATGGCCAGAAGAACAATAAAATAAAAACTCCATAGGAAGGGACAGCGGTCCTTTTTGCAGACTTACAATCCCATCCATAGGCAAAAGGGTTTGTGCAGTGTATACAGTGATTTGCACGTAGCGAAACTCATACTACATCTACTAATTACACAATTATGTCCAATCCATTGACCTAATTCAACTACAAAATGAATAACCTAAGATTACCCTCCCTTAATATAACTTTACAAAACTATATAGCCATTCACGCCCAACTTAAATTTAACATTTAGATACATTCGCATAGATGAATTTTATCACATTTGTTTTATAATGTTAAGTATAGATTGGCTGCATAGATTCCATGGTTAAAAACATTTCAAAATAAACACAACCAATCAAAATACAAAGTCATCGATAACGTCAATTGCAGAGGGAATACAAGAAACCCAATAGCATTCATCATAAGATGCCGCGTTGACATCAATGACCTATATATTCTAATCGAATGTGAAAACCATGACATAATCAACCACTATGCAACATCCATACCCAACTTAAATTTCCTCATTTAAAATTTAAACAACAAATATTAATAAAAATAAAATAATAAAATGGAAATGATTTTTTAGCAAACAAATATGTAAAAATTAAACATTTATAATTAATTTGAAACATAAGTCAGAGAAAAGTCCTTTTTTTTAAATTTAGATTAACTAATCAAATCTTTAAAGTTCTTAACTACTTCAGATTTTAAAATTGTTCAGTTCAATTGCTTATGGTTGAATCCAGGTTCTTGTTGGCAATTCCCATGAAGGCTTTCATGAAAGACCGGTCTGATATTCTGGAGGTAGCCTTAGCTGGTTCCATTCTGGTATCACAGTCTTTTCATTTTTAAAATAAGTGAGAGAGAATGATATGTGTGTCCCATCGCCCTTCTCACAAAATCAAGCTGGAAACTGACTGGAACTCAATATTTTTCTTTTTATAGTAAATCTCCAGATTGAACAAACAAAGATGTCACTAATCCAAATTTTTGTTAAGGTCCGAGAGGCTTGGTGCTTCCATTGGTCAAGCTAAATTCTCTTTATTCTCTTATCTAATTTTCATCTGACTTTTTAATTACACAAGAGCCCCAAGGCTAGCTTGCTTTTCAATTAATAAACAATCATTTCCATTTACAGATTACAGGAATTAATTAATACCTGTTTTTATTTTTACTTACGTTATTTCTTTATTAAAATAGTTTTATATTTAAATCTTGTATTCTTTTATAAAAAAAGTATGTTCAAATACTTTTTTTTATTTATAAAAAAAAATATTTTTAAAGTTTTGCATCTGTGCGAATATATATACATTTAACAAACATTTTAATTTTAGCGTTTAGTTTTTTTTTTAATACATTTATTTTTATTTGCAAACTTAAAAATTTTTATTTCAATTTAATATACAAAATTAACAAAGCGTATGCCACACTTGAATGAGAAGCTATAAAGATACACAGAAATTATTACATGCTAAGCGCTTTCGAGGTCTTTTGCCTCATATTCATAGCGGTACTGTGAGCTGCAGAACGAAAAAACAGGGCAAGGGAAACAAAACAGTATGCAAAGCATATGCAAATGAACTAGATAGTCCAACGTTTGGAGATGTCAAAGCAGGTATCTCGTCTATTGATGGAGTTATTATTGCCATTAATAAAATATGCTTCTCTGATTTTCCGCTTGATGTCATTTTTCTCAATACAGACTATTTTAGGGCTGGAAGGTTCAAACAAATGTCCTGTCTTCTTGGAATGCTCTAAAAATGTTGATGAATTATCATTGTTTTTCATGGCTCTATTATATGTATATCTGTGTTGTGCTGTCCTGTTGATTATGCCTGCCTTGATATTACTCTTCCCCACATACCTAAAATCTCCTATCAATTAATCAAGGTTTTGGCCAATAAATTTAAAATTAGCTTTCATACACCCCCATGCACTAATCATCTAATCAATAACTCCAAGGACAAAATTGAACCTTCTCAGACTCCCCATGTCGTTTACAGCATAGCTTGCCCACAACCTGGTTGCTGGGCCATTTATTTTGGAGAGACCAAGGCAGGCATAATCAACAGGACAGCACAACACAGATATACATATAATAGAGCCATGAAAAACAATGATAATTCATCAACATTTTTAGAGCATTCCAAGAAGACAGGACATTTGTTTGAACCTTCCAGCCCTAAAATAGTCTGTATTGAGAAAAATGACATCAAGCGGAAAATCAGAGAAGCATATTTTATTAATGGCAATAATAACTCCATCAATAGACGAGATACCTGCTTTGACATCTCCAAACGTTGGACTATCTAGTTCATTTGCATATGCTTTGCATACTGTTTTGTTTCCCTTGCCCTGTTTTTTCGTTCTGCAGCTCACAGTACCGCTATGAATATGAGGCAAAAGACCTCGAAAGCGCTTAGCGTGTAATAATTTCTGTGTATCTTTATAGCTTCTCATTCAAGTGTGGCATACGCTTTGTTAATTTTGTATATTCAATTTAATGTAATGGCATATTTATATATCATTACAATATATATATATATATATTATATGGGCTAATGAACCCCAGACATGCTGGCATGGTCTCCATGCAAGTCAATACTCCTCCAATGTTGTACTAGCAACATCCAACTCCACTGTCTCATGCCTTCAGTTATAGCATACTCATCATGCTGTCACAATCTGTAAAACTTTAAAAACTCTCTTAATCTTTTTTTCAACCTTTTTATAGTTAGGATGGAAAAACAAAGTAATTAAATGCAAGTTTTCTTTGATTAAAAAAAGCGAATGACTTTTAAAAATATCTTGCATTGGTTGTTGAGCGGTCAGCGTGATGGCCTTGCACTAGCAGGCAGTTGCCTGGGTTGCGGGTTTGTGTCCCGGCCGATGCTATGATATTTAAAAAAAAAAAAAGTTTTCAGATTTACTCTTTTTTTTTTTTTAGATTTTGTACAATATTTGTTTGAATTCCACTACAATATTACCTTGATTTCTTAATAATCATCTAACTGAATATATACTACATTTTTTGTTTAAAATCTTGCAATATTTCTTTGAATTCCATTGTATTATGTGTTACTATTTTTTAGAATGTACTCATTTTTAAAGCTGTGACGGGCCTGTTGACATTCGTATCAACCACCTCCTGATAACTTTGGAGATATTGCCAAATGAGCTATGCACTTGTCCTTTTTTTGTTTTTCGAGAAAGAGTCATGTACACATCATTTTGGTGACATCACAAGTCGTCAGCAGATTGATACAAATGTCAACAGGTCCAGTAGATCTAATACATGCTCCATGTCATCTATTCTCCAGCATGTTTTAAATTCCTAGGAAAGCTGATCTTCTGAAAGTGTCAAGTTCTATCTTATCCTAAGGCCTCTCTCAACTAACTTGTAACCTGAAACAACTACAAAATTGAATTAAAAGGTTGTTTTTATTCAGATATTAAATGAGTACTTATGTATTTAGATTAACTTTTATTTATTTATATTAATGCATAATTTTGTATTGATATCCCTTCTTGAATGGATGTGTTAGTTTGATATTTATGGTTTTACGAGTACTATTAAATAAACTCTCTCTATTCTGTTTTTTTCTTTCTGGAAAGTTTTGATAGTTCATAATAAAATTTTAGTTTTAAAATTAGTTTATTGTTATTAAAAAGTCATCAGATTCTTTTTCCTCTCTCTTCCTGAGTAGTAAAAATCTAAATGTTTTTTTTTTTTACAAATGAAATAAGTCATCAAGAAGTAAAATCAAATATTGATTAAAATCCGTTTTAATGACAGTTTATAATAATATTTAAAATTATCATTTCTTTAAGTATGTGTGTATAATACACATAGATTCATTAAACGTATAAGATGCCCTGCGTGTTATATTTTATTATAATGTATAAATGAATATGATTAACTGCTTATATGGGGGCATAAAATCAACCCCATGGTTGTTATTAATTCATCTTTAGGGCCTTTTTACTTAGCCTTTGGTTAGCTGTTTCTACCAGCCTATTTATATCTTGTAACACAGTCTATTGCTTGAAGTGCAATTTTATTTACTCTCTCATAAGTAATCTTTGGAACACTTTCTGTGCTTTGTTTTATAATTATTACTATATATTGCCGAATGCTTCACATCCTCTGATTAGCAATGTTTCTGCCAAGTTCATATTTAGATATACTCTTTTAACCTGGGATACTTACTGCTTGAATTGTGGTCTTCATTATTTTGCATAATCAAGCTTAGAAATATCTTCCCATGACTCTCTTTTTATATTTATTTCTTATGGCCCCTATTGTTTTTGGTATACTTTTCATGTGGTGTGGATATGTGTACACACAACCATTAATAGGTTGTATATGTGTGAATAAAGTAGACAATTAATGAAATTGATAAAGATTTTAAATGATAAACTAGAATGTTTTAGAAAAGTTTATATACATTTTTCATAAAAGAACTGTTTATGAAAGACTATTTCAGTATTATACAATCAAGTAAAAATGAAAAGAATCAATTAATTATCAAGGCTTTTTATTAAATCATAGTGCTCAATTAAAACCATTCATAAATAATGTTTATTTATGCTTATTATTGGTGTTTGTTTTATTGTTTTATTCATTAATTAATAAACATTGTTATTAATAGTCAAAATAAGAGCCATAGGCATTTGTTTGCTGTTGTCTATTTATTAATTGTTTATTAGAATAGTAATCTCTTTCCCTGATCTAATGGCAATAATTTATTCCTATGTTATGTGATAGCTACAATCACCATTAGTTAATGTCTGGTCACCCCCAAATAAATTTTCATATACTCAAAGATTTTGGTGGGATCTTTTAGTGACAGATATTGAGGTTGGCTATCCAGTAAAGTATGTATGCATGCAAATGGAGCTTCTTAGTAGTTTCTGTGTGAAGTGTTTTCATTTACTAGGTTTTAAATTGTCATTAAATATTTTCTTTAATATTGAAAAGGACAGTTAAATGGCACATGTAGAGAGAGTAATTGGCATATTGGTGGCTCAAACTCATCAAGCATATTTGGTCATGCTAAAGAAGTGAAGTTAATTTTTCAGTGCTTAGTTAAACATGATTACTAACTTGCTGAACAGACAAAAAATAACAATCACTAGTAAAAGCAGGATCAATGACAAATAGAAGCAAAATTAATATAGTATTTGTGAGATGGTCTTTTTATATCATTCATTTTTTTTAATTAACAAGTCTACTTGTTTACCAAATCTTTAATTAACAAACCTACATATTTACCCTTTTTTATTAACAAAGCTATTCATTTACCAAATTAATTAACAAGGCTAATAATTACCTGTTTATATTTTTCTCTAATCAGATAAACCAGTAATTCTTTTCATTCATTCATTCATTTTACAATTATTTTAATTAAATAAATCTGCTTATTTATAGATGACACTTAAAATCATATTAAGTGAAGTCCATTATTTTAAAACCAGGAACAAGACTTTAAAAAAAAAGATTTTCCAAGAGTGTTAATTGCTAAAAAAAAAAAAAAAAAAAGAATTGAGAAAAGTCTTATAGATTATTATTAATTGTTGTTCCTATAAGATAACTTCTAAAGAGATTTATTAAAAATAAATTTAGTTTCAATAAAAGTTTATCTTTTTTTAAACTAATGTAAAATTGACATAAAATAATTATATGCCCAGATATTATAAAAAAAAAAAAACTTAATGAGCTGAAATTTTATTTATAATTTACAAAATAAATTAAAGATTGTGATAGGAGGGTTACTATCTCATTATGTATGGGTGTGTATTATTATAAATTCAATACTCTTTACTTTTACATCAAAATTCCTTATATATTATTATCATAAAATAATGTAATATTTAGCTGAATAACTTTATAATTGATTGGGAAACATGAATGTTTTAATTATTTTTTTAAAGATTCAATTGAGAATACTTGTGATATCATTATTAATATGTGAAGCCCAGTATTTACATCAAAAATTAAAAAAAAAAACATTTTATTCATGGAATTATGAAACATATGACAAATATCTAGATAAATATTAAGCCTTTTTCTTGCTGAGAGATGTTGTAAAAAGCATTAATTTTGTACTTGTTATTTTATTTATAAAGCCTTAGTAATACTTAAATCAGATGATTTGGGAGTCATAGAAGAGCTATAGAATCTTTTCTAGTTTTTTCAATTATTTTTACTGTGTGTACTATATGACTTAAAATTTTATTTTGGAGGAAATGCTATTGCTATTCAGAAATAGAAATTTTAGCAAAATAAATATGGTTCCCTAAACTATTTATGTAAATATCCCTATAAGAATCCATGTTATTAAGGATTGAATCTAAAGACTACCATTATATGGCTTTTCAATTCATGACCAATGTTTGAAGAAGGCAATCCACTTGCAAAGCTTTTTTAGCATATCTTCAAACAAAGTGATTGAGGAAGTGTAACAATAATATTTCTCACCATAAACATGCTTCCAGTTATTTATTGTCCAATTACAATTGTTAATGATATAATCACATCTATTTCATAGCATCCATATAAGAAAACTCAAAACAGTGTATTTAAAATTATAATAGAAGCTCTTGACTTATTACTTTGTTTTGGACATTGATAGATTTATATAATAAGTGTTGATCTTCTGCTGGGGTTTTGTGTTTCTGCCCACAATTTTTTCCAGTGCCTATTGTTCTTTACAATAAGCTTTGGTATTTGAATTCTATTATTTCTAAATAATTTTATTTATCCAACTATAGTGATTGAAATCATTATCTTCAAATATGATCAGTTCAGCAGTTTTAGTCTCCAGTGCTCCACCCAATCTAATAATTTGATTCTTTTTGAACACAAAGCTGGCATTTCTTTTCACAAGTTTATCTCAATTTCTTAGAATTTAATCTGCAAAAAATAAATGTTATTTTGGTAGATCAAAAATATAGTTTTAATTTATTACTGTTTTTTCATTATTTTGGACAATTAATGAATGTATTTGCCTTTATATGCAAATATTCATAGTAATATTTAGCAAAATTGCTTGAATTTTATTTTTTCAATGATGAAATTTATATAAGAATTCATCAATTATTTTCAGCACTTTTTTCGTTCAAGCCTTAACTCAAATGTTTAAAATTGTTTTTATTTATTTATTTTTAAATCGAAATCTTTAATGTATTTTGTATTTGGGGTTTGTTAAATTAATTTTATACAATTTTAAGCATTATCCTTTTAAATATATTATATTTAATTGTTAAATCTTATTCTTTTTTCTCTTTTTCAATTACATCAACCTTTTTTAAATTATATTGATTCACTATTTTATTTCTTTTATTTTTTAATTATTCCCGGATTGCTTCTTGTTAACAATTTACTTCCTTACATAAAATAGTTTTTAAAAAAGATTGCTTAAAATCTCTTGAAAAGGAATCTCTTGGAGTGCGTGATGTGTACTAGTTATGTGTTATTTAGTTTCAGTTTTTTAATAAAAGATATATAATCAGTGCTGATTTTATTATTAAATCAATATATTTAATATTTTTATAAAGTTTGTTTATATTCTGAATTATGTCATTTCTGCAGCAAAATTGGAACTTAAAGTTTAATTATCTGTTAATAAATGTTTATCACCAAAAGTGTCATTTGTTATAAATTTAAAAATTATTATCATTTTTTGCCACATAAAATATTAAATGTTTACACTGCTGATAATAATAAAAACTAACAATTTATTTTTACAAAAGAAGTAATCACTCAATTTAGTAGGAAATTGATAAGAATCTTATAATAAATTTAAAAATATAAAATCAAAAAAATGAAGGTAGCATTATGAAAAAGCAACTTTTACAAAAAATAAATTGTAAAAAGATTTTTTTTAATCTTTTATTCAAATTATAATAATGTTTAAAACTGTGACAAAAAGAGAAAGAGAAAGAAATAATGGAGGAAGATATGATGAAGCAAATAAACAATGTAGCTTTAAAAAATATAAACATTCTTTTTTTTTACATATGTACAATTAATACTATTAAAGCATTTTTTCCCCCTGTTTCTATGTATATTTGAACTGATATAAATAATTGTAAATTATAAGAAAATTGTTTTTTTATAATAAAAGATTAATATTGGTATTCTGTTTTTTTAGCGCTGTTATATGCGACCATATTCGGTCATGTGACCACAATTATACAGCAAATGACCTCAGCTACAGCAAGGTACCATGAAATGCTCAATAATGTGCGTGAATTTATGAAACTTCATGAAGTACCTAAATCTTTAGCTGAGAGAGTTATGGACTATGTGGTTTCCACCTGGGCCATTACAAAAGGAGTAGATACAACAAAGGTAAAATTTTTGCAAATCTTAACTTTTCTTTTTCTTTTTGAATCATTAAAATTTAAATAACCACTTAATCCTTATTAAAATACTTGAAATGTACTTTTAAAAAACTTTAAAAAATTTATACAATACATATTACTAACTTAGAGAATTAAGATTATGTGTTTTGAATATTTATATTCTACAAACCAAATCATTTACCACATTGGCCATAGATTATTCACTCTTCAGCAATCATTAAAATTTTTATTCCTATGAAAGCTATCTTAGAGTAACTTGTATCAATAAGCGATGTTTTCTTTTGGTTTTATGGAACAGCCAGTAAGATTAAGTGAAAGCAGTGAAAAAAAAAATACCGTTAATGAAATTACATTAATTATAAATGGACTTATAGGAAAATTTATCTTAAACTTTGAGTACTTATTGATAATTAAAATAAATTCTTCTTGTTCTGTGTTGTTAATTATCACAATTAAATGATATAATAGAGAAACTTTACATCAAAGCTTAATTTAATTAAATCAGTGCAATTTTTTTTAATATAAAACAAAAGATAAAAGCAGGTGTTTTTTTTTAAATATTTACCATTTATATATTTTCCATTTGTCGAAGTTTTTCTTTATTTTTAAAAAAAAGTGTTGACATTTTTAATTTTAAATTGATTTATTAATATTAAATAAAGCACAATGAATATAATTTTCAAATTTTCATCATTAACAATGCATTCTTTGTAAAAGTGAATAAAATGTTTTTAGAAAATAAAAGCATTTCACAAAATTGAATTTCTGTTCCGTTTCTAACAGTTAAATTATTTTAATAAAGATTAATAAAATTAGAGAACTAAAATATTCTCTTAATTGCATTTTTTTATCAAGTATAATTAGAAATTAATGTTTATTTTTATAAAGAATAAATTATTATCATTCTAAAGATTGATTTATTAATCATTTACCTATTTGAATTTTATTTTATACCTAAAAACCTAATAAAATCTCAGCTTTGTTTACAAATATAAAATTTATGAAGAAAATATTTATATTTAAACAATCCTCATGTTTTTGTTTTTGTTTTCTAGAAGAAAATTATTAGGGTATTTTTTAATTTCTTCACTTTTTTTTAATCATTTGTTTATATCTTAGTATTTACCCAAATTATTGTAGTATTTATCATTTTAATTCAATGAAAATTTATAATATTCAACATATCAACATAAAAATAAATTTATCATTTTCTTTAACTTATTCATTGCTTTAACATTCCATGTAACTACTCTTACAAAAAAAAATTTATTTTAGTGGCTTCAAGTAATTGATCATAATAGGTTTGATATTGTCAAGTATGATGACCCATATTTCTGCATGCATTATTTTTAGTTTTCTTATTCTAGATATAGCAACAATTATTTTGGAGCTGTATGCAGTTGTTTGGAAAGCTAATGATTTTTGTATGTACTTTTAATTAAAAAAAGTGAGAGTAGGGTTTAACTTATTTTACTAATAAAACAGTTAGACTCTGTTTCATTTTAGTGCTTAAATATCATGTTATCCACCTAGGAATTAATTACACTACAAATAAATAAATCTTTGTGACTGTTTTTTGTTTTTACAGATTCACACCTCAGAAGTTTTCTATATTTTTTTTCTTATCTTAAAATGACTTGATATTATAATAAAATAAGATTTTAGACAAAATATGTAACTTTTTTTTAATTCTGTTTTTATCTGCATACAAAATATTTTATTAACAATTGCCATTTTCATCCTACTATTTTTCTGTTTGTCTCAACACTTAACTAACTTTTAAATATTTAAAGTCATTAATATTTTTGACTTTTTGCCACTTTTTAAAGCTATTGTTTGTTAATAAATAATGTTCATGACCATTATCTGGTTAAAAAACAATATCTTATTATACAAATAGTAATAAATAATGATTTTTAATGTTTGCCATTTAGTAATTAATAAATTTAAAATTATGACATTTAATCATAAGTGTTTTAAATATGTTTTAGAAGTTTTAATTCCTTCTATTGATTCAACGCCATCTATTGTTATCTTTAGATACTATTGACATCCAAATCAACTGCTAGTCATTGAATATCCATAACTACAAGTTAATCTTGAAATTTGGATGAAGCATTATCCTATAGTATCCATTAGGAGAGTGCAATGTTGAAAGTAACCAAGAAGTCACACAATGCTTTGGTTTCTAACATATACGTTAATTTCTCAAATATATAAAATTTCAAAGATATTGTGGTTACTTATTATTTAAGTTTATTATTTATGTTTGTTGTGTTTCATGCCTGGTATTAAGTGCAAAAATAGGTTATTATAAATTATAAGCAAATTGAAGTAAACATGAATACATTAATTAAAATTATTAATTCAGTTTTTGAACTATATTTGAGTTAATTTTCACTTTATTTTATGTATTTTCATTTAAAATATATGTATATTTAATCCTCTAGTATTATTAGAGAAAAAACAATTTAGAAATTATATAATGATCCCTTGTTCCTGCAGCAGAGTGATCATTATATAAAGTAGTTTATATTTAAACTGAAAATTTAAAGAATGTAATTGGGGATTTAAAATTATTTAGAATTTATTTTACTTTTAGTTAAATTAAAACTATAAACATTAAAAGAATCCACTATTTAACTTTTAAAAAAGTTGTGCTAAAAAAAGTTTCCTTTCTTGGGAATTTAAAATAACAAGTGAATAAAAAATTGTGATCAGACATGTTAACTTTGCAATATTTATATTTTTCACTTTTTTATTATTTACAATAGTGTAATGAAGCAGATGATCTCTTGCTTAGATCCTGATTCACAGCCCACATCCAATCTCCTACCCTCTAACTGTATTCAAACCCACCTTTATGCATGTATATACATAGCTAATAATAATAATAATAATAATAATAATAATAATAATAATAATAATAATAATAATAATAATAATAATAATAATAATAATAATAATAATAATAATAATAATAATAATAATAATAATAATAATAATAATAATAATAATAATAATAATAATATATATATATATATTTCTTTGCTCAGTATTATAACATAAATATGGTAAATGTATGTATTTTAATTTAAAAATATTTTATTTAATGATAATATTCTCATGTGTATACGGGCGTAAATAATAAATATATATGTATATTTCAGTGTAGGAGATTGTGAATAAATTAATATTTATATTATATATAAGGTATTATATATACAACTTATTATTTTTTCATATATAATTTTGTAGCCAAAAGTGATGCAATCTTGTTAAGAAGTCTCTCGAAAAACAATTACCCGGAAGACCCCTTAGATTAAAGTAAAAGCTTACAAATTGGTAATAATAAAATAAACCCATTAGTGGAAATTGTCCACACTAGCTTGTTTAAAATCATAAGATATATTTTAAAACAATCGTTCGAGAAACTGGTAACAAACTTGCATTGTTTCAAACATCTTACTAGATATGAGTATCCGGTCAAACTATTCCAGATGAAACTTAAGTGCTTAAACTGCCGCAGGTCCAGCAGTAGTTGCTAAGTTACAGCTTCAAAATAAAAGTATAAATACTGCTGAATTTGAATCCACAAGGGGAGGAGACCATTAAATAACTAAGTTGCTATACATATTCCATGCCAGTTTTAATTCTCACTCAATGTGACATGAGTGGGAAATTTTCGCCTTGTCCCTCCGTTCTAATATGCTGTTCCCATGAACGAAGCTCTGCATCCCATACTACTGAACTTTATGTATATTTTTCCAGTGAAAGTGAAATGCTATCTCTCAAATAATAATGCTACCCTAGATCTAGTGAAATAATACCAATGGACTGATTCCTAGTGAAACACTCTTCCAAATAATCAAGGTAAAAGAACTTTGACCGCTTATAATTCCTAAATCCTGCCTTCTCTGTAATATTTATATTTTAAATCATCTATATTAAATGTCTTCAAATATGTATTCTATAACTCTATATAACTAATATATATTAAGCCTCCTATATAATGTTTTTCTTTTCTTTTATTTCCAAGTGGCAAACAATTTTCAATTTGATTTATGTATTTATACTTGATTTATGCCAATAGTATTCTAAAATCGACAGCATATAATTCATTTTCATTTCCCCACCCATCATTTACTGGGTAAATAATTTATAATTTGATCAAAACAAGTCTTATTCGACTTGCCCAGGTGCTCGCAATTTTAGATAAATAAACTAATTACATTTTTCATGTTTACTGTAGAAAAACAGATTTGACATCTGTTTTTCACATTCTCCTTCCTAAATAATGCACTATCTTTTATTCTTAAATTATATTATATATATACAACTCATCTTAGCTATTACCACACCCACTTATTTTGTAATCATTTATATATTTTCACAAGGGCATTGATTAACCAAAATTGAGATTTATTAAATGTGTAAAAAGTAATGAATAATATTAAGTAACATAATGTAAAGGGGAGAGGGATCTTGAGATCTTAGTTTTATATTTAAGTATTATTATTACCCATGTCTGCTTAACGAAGCCATATCATTACGCCGAATATTTCATAATTTGTGGACAATAAATATGTTTCGATAATCTTTAATCTTTAGAATTATATTTATTTTATATTATTAAGCGTTACGTGCATAAAGGCCATTTTGTATATATAATTTGTGCTTTTTTCTCACATGGAGGCATCCGTGAAGTCGGGCCCCACCATTGTTCTCTATGTCCTTAAACCAGGCTGTAAAACTACCCTGGGGACATCCTTGGTCCTATGTGCATGCTTTATATGGGGTTGCTCTGGAAAATCCAGTCCAATAATGACATTGCCGACCACTCTTCGTCATCCATGATTCACCTGTACTTCATTCCAGGAAATCTTGGACTCTTTCATTCGTCAAACCAACCCTGCCTACGTTTGCAGAGGAAATCGGTCCATTTCATTATTAAAAATTCAGGATCCATAAATGGACCGACCCAATCAGCCGCCATGCACGCACCACCTTTCAGTGTCTTATTAGTCACCCAGAAGTATTCATAAGCCGTAATGAAATGATTTCTTTAAACAGACATATTTCCATTAGTTTAATTTAAGTATTAATGCGATAGATTTAGTATCGTTTATATAATTATTCATTACCCATCTCGCACATTAATTATCTATAACTCAAATTAATCCTAATATTGAATGTAACCAAATGTAAAATCTGCTTGTGAAATTATTATTGTTTAAATTAAGTAAATGCTCCTTTCATCTCTGGGGGTGTAATAATATTCCAACCAAGTATTCTAATAGCACTAATTCATTTAATCACACACATATATATATATATATATATATATATATATTATTGGCATAGCCTCAAATTATAATGTTATTGTTAAATATGAATCAAACACACATATATAATACTTCCGAGGCTCACGTTGGCTAAATAGCCCGACATAATTTTTGTTATTAATAAATCTTAAATATATATATATCAAACTTGAACCATTGCTTTCTTTTAGTTAAGATAATATATTAAGTTATTACTTATGCTAAATATGATAGATGATCTCCGCTCAATACATAATTACTATGCTAAGTCACGAGCCTTCATTGCTCACAAAATATAGCTAGTTATTAAGTTAATCTATCATATAAGTTTAGCCTAGAGTCTTTTTGTGTTTCCGATGATCGATGCCAGTGGGTGAGAAGTAAATTAATCGATGTCATCAGGATTGTTGCTCATAATGTTATAGACCTTGGAAATAGGCAAATAGGGCAGAGTTCATGAGTGTTCCTGACCTGTGTATCTTGTGCACGATTGGATTCGAGGTACTTTTGCCTAGATGCTAGATCTTGTTACGTGAACATACAAATACGACCGGCACAGATTTTTTTTTCTTTTCTTCGGGTTTGGCGCATCAACGTAGGGCTTCAAATACAAACACCCATATACCTGAGATAGTAGTAGATAGTGATAGATGTAACATATGTTTTAAAAAAAAAAATTTTTTTGGAAAAATTTTTTGAAAATTTTTTTTCGGACACCCGGCTTAAAAATTTTTTTGAATATTGGTACACACTCCCTATGAGTCATTGTTAATATAAACATAAATAATTTTCTCTCAGTATATATATAAAAATATGTTTCAAGTAAATAGTATGTTATATACTCAGTAATTTTTCCCACATAAAAGTTTTTTCGTTTTCACGAACTTATAAAATAAATTAGTGGCAGTTTTGTTTGTTCTCTTTCACGCATATGATTTGAATAATGATAGTGTTATATAATGTTTTATTCCTTGTCCATAAATATTTATTACATGTATAATTCTTGTGAGTTTTTAGAAAAAGAAGTAAAGAGAAGTAACAGCTTTTAAGGGGCTTTTACTTTCACATTAATTAAAGATAAAGAAGTGTTTTCCCAAATAATGTTTATAGTTTTCATATACATGTAAGATTCCAGTGAAATAAAAAGAGTGACAGCTTTTAAGGGGCTCTCATTTTTATAAAATAAAATGTGTTTTTTTTTTCAAAGAAGTGACTAAGATGTTGTATAATGTTTTTTTTCTTGGTCATAAACATGAAATTACATGCCAGATGCCCGTAAATAAAATAATGGTAGTTCTAAGGGGCCTCCACAGTCATAATAATAAAGTAAAAAGTATGTTTTAAATAGTGTTTTTATATATATAATTTTCCATAAATGATTTTAATAACATAAAGTATTTTCGAGTTTATAGTATGATAAAATAGTGTTATCTTTTAAGGGGCCTCCACATTTATAATAAAAATAAAGTCTGTGTTCTAAATAGTAGCGTTTATATATATAAAAGTTTCCATAAATGATCTTAAATAACAAAGTATTTTCGAGTTTACAATGTAATAAAATAGTAGCTTTTAAAGGATTTTTCACATTTAAAGTAAAAAGATGATAAAGTGTGTACGATATAGAATAATAATATTGAGATATATAATAATTTTTCCGTTTTAATAAATATGTTATAAATAAATATATGCCCAAGTTTTGAAATGTGCGCTAAATAATAATATATAATAATTTTTCATAAATGCTTTAAATAACGATGTTCTATATAATTTCTTTTATAAATGTTTCAAATAATAATAGTTCCAAGTCTGAGAGAATTAAAATAGTGATAGCTTTTAAGGGTCTTTCACATATAAAAATAAAAAGATAGTAAAGTAGTGTGTGCGCTAAATAATATATAATTTTTTCCTAAATGTTTTAAATAATGATGTTAAATATAAAAAAATTTTTTCCTTGTTAATACATCTTTTAAATAAATATTTTAAATTCATAATATGTCCAAGTCTGAGAGAGTTAAATAAGTGACAGCTTTTAAAATGCTTTCACTGATAAAAATAAAATAAAAGTTCTAAATAATCGCAAATGTGCAGATTTTTTTTTGAAATGTTTTAATAATATTCATGCGTATATAACTGCCTCAAATCAATGAAAGAAGTAAGGACAGTTTTTGTTACACTTTCAGTCTCTTATATGTGTAAATATGTGCTAAAGCCATAATAATGTTTTTCTGTCAAAGCTGTAAATGTATAATTATTTAAGTATAGATCTTAGAAAAGTATACAACCCAATAATAGCAGATCATCTGGTCAGGTCATATAGCCCTATCCCTTTGGCTGGCACCCGGTAGCAATACCACTATAAATTTGCCAATAGGTGATCGAGTTACTTAGAATAAAAAGAGTTTAAAAGCAATGATTCATAATAAAAGTTATATAGAGTTTTTTTTTTGGTTCAAAATATGTGTATCAAGTGTATCATTGCAATCGTTAATCAATCATTTTGTTAAGATGTTTCAGGTGCTGAAGAACAACTCCAAAAACAGACCATGAAAGAAGATATAAAGAAGGCCTGGTAGAGATTATAATAATTTTTATGATATACTTTGCATTAAAGAGCTAAATAATAATCAGTATAGATATATATGTTTCACAGTAAAAACTAGATCTAGAAACAATTAATATTAAATAACAGGTAGGATAGCAATAATCATTTAAGTAAATATGGATTGAGTATGGGAGGGGGAGAGTGTAGAATGGGGGAGGAGAAGCTGGACAGATAGAACATGATGACATGGATATGCAATGGTAAATGATTTAAGACTAATAATTTGTATATATTATATCATAGTTTTTTGTATTATTATCTTATTGTATTCAGTTAAGCAAGCATTTTTTTGAAGACTGAAAATTTTTTTCCAGTAATATAGCAGAGAGGGCATTCTATCATAAATAAAAGTCATAAAATTTCTAATATAGCAGAGAGTAGGTATTCTATCGTAAACGAAAGTCATAAAATTCCTAATATAGCAGAGAGGGTATTCTATTATAAATGAAAGTCGTAAAATTTCTAATATAGCAGAGAAGTCAGGGTATTCTATCATGAAAGTCATAAAATTTCTAATATAGCAGAGAGAGTTAGGATATTTAGTATAAATGTTCAGTCAAAACAAGATAGCGCTCTGACAGAGTAAAACTAAAAATTTCTTTTAGATACATCGCCAATCCAAAGTTGTTCTTTAGTTACCTGGACATCAACTAAAAGCTTTTTTTTTCTTTTTTTAAACATTTTTTCTTTTTTTTTCCCGGTAAGTTCAGGAAAATGAAGCAGATGATCTGATGCTCAGATCCTGCTTCACATACCACATCCAATCTCCTACCCTCTAACTGTATTCAAACCCACCTTTATGCACGTATATACATAGCTAATAATATATATATTTCTTTGCTCAGTATTATAACATAAATAATGTAAACGTATGTATTTTAATTTTAAAATATTTTATTTAATAATAATATTCTCATGTGTATATGGGCGTAAATAATAAAAATATATGTATATTTCAGTGTAGGAGTGTGAATAAATTAATAGTTATATTATATATATAAGGTATTATATATAAAACTTATTATTTTTTCATATATAATTTTGTAGCCAAAAGTGATGCAATCTTGTTAAGAAGTCTCTCGAAAAACAATTACCCGGAAGACCCCTTAGATTAAAGTAAAAGATTACGAATTGGTAATAATAAAATAAACCCATTAGTGGAAATTGACCATGCTAGCTTGTTTTAAAATCATAAGATATATTTTAGAACAATCATTCGAGAAACTGATAACAAACTTGCATTGTTTCAAACATCTTACTAGATAAGAGTATCCGGTCAAACTATTCCAGATGAAAATTAAGTGCTTAAACTACCTCAGGTCCAGCAGTAGTTGCTAAGTTACAGCTTCAAAATAAAAGTATAAATACTGCTGGATTTGAATCCACAAGGGGAGGAGACCATTAAATAACTAAGTTGCTATACATATTCCATGCCAGTTTTAATTCTCACTCAATGTGTCGTGAGTGGGAAATTTTTGCCTTGTCCCTCCGTTCTAATATGCTGTTCCCATGAACGAAGCTCTGCATCCCATACTACTGAACTTTATGTATATTTTTCCAGTGAAAGTGAAATGCTATCTCTCAAATAATAATGCTACCCTAGATCTAGTGAAATAATACCAATGGACTGATTCCTAGTGAAACGCTCTTCCAAATAATCAAGGTAAAAGAACTTTGACCACTTATAATTCCTAAATCCTGCCTTCTCTGTAATATTTATATTTTAAATCATCTATATTAAATGTCTTCAAATATGTATTCTATAACTCTATATAACTAATATATATTAAGCCTCCTATATAATGTTTTTCTTTTCTTTTATTTCCAAGCGGCAAACAATTTTCAATTTGATTTATGTATTTATACTTGATTTATGCCAATAGTATTTTAAAATCGCCAGCATATAATTCATTTTCATTTCCCCACCCATCATTTACTGGGTAAATAATTTATAATTTGATCAAAACAAGTCTTATTCGACTTGCCCAGGTGCTCGCAATTTTAGATAAATAAACTAATTACATTTTTCATGTTTACTGTAGAAAAACAGATTTGACATCTGTTTTTCACATTCTCCTTCCTAAATAATACGCTATCTTTTATTCTTAAATTATATTATATGTGTAAAATCTATCTTAGCTATTACCACCACCCACTTATTTTGTAATCATTTATATATTTTCACAAGGGCATTGATTAACCAAAATTGAGATTTATTAAATGTGTAAAAAGTAATGAATAATATTAAGTAACATAATGTAAAGGGGAGAGGGATCTTGAGATCTTAGTTTTATATTTAAGTATTATTATTACCCATGTCTGCTTAATGAAGCCATATCATTACGCCGAATATTTCATAATTTGTGGACAATAAATATGTTTCGATAATCTTTAATCTTTAGAATTATATTTATATTATATTATTAAGCGTTACGTGCATAAAGGCCATTTCGTATATATATATTTGTGCTTCTTTCTCACATGGAGGCATCCATGAAGTCAGGCCCCATCGTTGTTCTCTATGTCCTTAAACCAGGCTGTAAAACCACCCTGGGGACATCCTTGGTCCTATGTGCATGCTTTATATGGGGTCACTCTAGAAAATCCAGCCCAATAATGACATTGCCGACCACTCTTCATCATCCATGATTCACCTGTACTTCATTTCAGGGAATCTTGGACTCTTTCATTCATCAAACCGACTCTGCCTATGTTTGCAGAAGAAATCGGTCCACTTCATTATTAAAAATTCATGAAGCACACTCCAGGATCCATAAATGGACCGACCCAATCAGCCGCCATGCACGCACCACCTTTCAGTGTCTTATTAGTCACCCAGAAGTATTCATAAGCCGTAATGAAATGATTTCTTTAAACAGACATATTTCCATTAGTTTAATTTAAGTATTAATGCGATAGATTTAGTATCATTTATATAATTATTCATTACCCATCCCGCGCATTAATTATCTATAACTCAAATTAATCCTAATATTGAATGTAACCAAATGTAAAATCTGCTTATGAAATTATTATTGTTTAAATTAAGTAAATGCACGTTTCATCTCTGGGGGTGTAGTAGTATTCCAACAAGATATTCTAATAGCGCTAATTCATTTAATCACATATATATATATTATTGGCAGAGCTGCAAATTATAATGTTATTGTTAAATATAAATCAAACACATATATATATAATACTTCCGAGGCTCACATCGGCTAAATAACCTGACATAATTTCTCAAACTCGAACCATTGCTTTCTTTTAGTTAAGATAATATATTAAGTTATTACTTATGCTAAATATGACTAGATGATCTCCGCTCAATACATAATTACTATGCTAGGTCACGAGCCTTCATTGCTCACAAAATATAGGTAGTTATTAAGTTAATCTATCATATAAGTTTAGCCTAGAATCTTTTTGTGTCTCCAATGATCGATGCCGGCGGGTGAGAAGTAAATTAATCGATGTCATCGGGATTGTTGCTCATAATGTTATAGACCTGGGAAATAGGCAAATAGGGCAGAGTTTATGAGTGTTCCTGACTTGTGTATCTTGCACACAATTGGATTTGAGGTACTTTTGCCTAGATGCTAGATCTTGTTACGTGAACATACAAATACGACCGGCACAGTAAATACTTAGTGTTGCCTTATTTGTTAGAAGGTATTGATTTGTTAATATAAATATAATTTTTTTTCTACACCATAGTCAATTAATATAATATTTTAAAACATAACTTACTTTTGTGTATAATAATGCTAAAAACAGCATTATTTACTCTATATTACTTTTCTCTAGAGCAATCTTTAGAAGCAACAGTTGGACCCAAAATTAGAGTATAATGATGTTTGTCAGTGATGAGCACTGTTTTATACATTCATATGGCAGCCACCTTTTACTATTTGAGGTAGTGACAAATAGGTTAAGTTTGAATCTATTAGCTTAAATAATGAAAGTATTGATAATTACTTCATAATTATAAACCTTACTGACAAAGATCAATAGACAAAAACTAGCCTATGGATCATATTGGCATTGCCATCTAATGTCTACTAACTTAAAACTCAGCTTTTACAGAAAATCAACCAGAATAGAGTAAGTTGAGTGTATTATTAGAAAAGTCTTACAATGCAGTTTTGCTTTAACCAATTTTTTGCCAAAGTACTGTGACAATAGTTTGCATATCACTGAGTTCATTAAAATGTATAGTTATCAAATTAGTAACAAATCTGTATACCTATACAAGAAGTATTCATTTAGTTTATCTAAAATTTTAAATCATCAGCTTGAATAGCATAATAAAAGTAAAGGTGCTGCTGAATGTGCATGTATGTTTATATGTATATTGTGATGTAAGCATGTTGCAATCTATAGTTTCTTTTGTAATGTATAAATATCTAAATGAAGAAAACAATTAAAGGTCATCTATTTAATAAAAAAAATATTTTATTGTTTTGAATGAATGTGGAATAAGTGACCCATTTATTTATTCAATTTTAAATAAAATATTTTTGTTTAAATTATTGTCAAATGATAATAATACTTTATTAGAATTAAAAGAAAGAGAGACACATGATCACAAGTCAGTGTTTAAGGAAAGAAAAACACTACATTTTGTATTGCCATAGTTACTGAAATGATTTTCAGCAATATGACAGCCTTTCTTTTACTTAAAAATTTATTTAATTTACCTTATTTTTTTATAAATATATTCAGGACATTTAGCAAAAAAATATGCACTGTGAATAATACAACTTAAAGAGGGGGAGCTCGTTCTCCCCTTCATTTGATATCTTTATGACTAAAATGAAATGGGTATCACAAACACTATGCTAACTCCATACAGCTAAGATAATTGAATTCACCTTGGATTGTAATGTCAATAGGAATAATAATCGGAAAACATCTAATGATTCAAATTGCTTATAGATCCCTATGTTTGTGTTTTGCTACCAAAAAGGTACCAAGGGAAATATTGATAAATAATGGAATATCAGTTGGAGTCATATGTATGCAAAACTGTGGTAGCAGGTGCTAATAAAAAATCTGGTTTTAAAGTAACACTCTCATATAAATTTCAAAAAAAGGAAATGGTTAAAAAAGCATAATGATAATTTTAATGATAAACATTTATTAAAGTTTTTTTATTATTATTATTAATTTCCATTAGTATAACTTACTTGGCATTCATTATCATGTGAATGATATGAGAAATATAATTTTTTTTAATAAAAGTAACGATATTAAAATTTTTATTACTTTTGTTTAGAGAATTTATTTTTAACCTTTCATGACTGTATGCTTTATAATTTAACTCTTTCCCCGCCTCTTACGAGGCTCCTCATCGACATCTGACATCACTCTAACTCAGCCAGTTTTTATACGAAAATATTCGTTAAACACGTATTGAATTCGTTTTTAAAAGTTCTGTAAGATGGTGCCATCTTCCGATTTATTTTACAAGTAAAAAATAAAAAAAAACGCATTTAAACCTAAACAAAGAAGGAACATTATTTGTGATTGGTTCTTAGCATGCTCTCAGTCGAAAAAGACATTCTGATTGGCTGGAAAGAACAAAGAAACTGCCTGATCAAAGAAAATAAAGAAAAACGCTGAGATTTTCTTTTCGAATACGATTTAAATTATTATAAAAGAATATTTTGAGAAATTAAAATTATTTTCAGAGAGAATAATAAAAAAACAAAATTATTTTCGAAAAATATTGAAGATTTAAGTAAAAATATTGAAGATGTAGTAAAAAGAAATATTTACTTTTCTATAACGTAAAAGTCGATCTTTTTGTTTATATTATAGCTTTTATGTTGCCGATATTGAATATTTTAGAATAAATAAATAGCAATTTATTTTTGAAAGAACTTTCGTTCTCTTCATAACCTGAAAAATTAATAATATACTTTTTATAAACGTATCTGAGTTGAATTTAATATTATAGGCGAATATGTTTTAACAATAGGCTTTGTCTTCAGTTTGTGAGTTGGCCAATTAAAAGATTTGATTTTTATCTGATACAACCAATAATAAAATTAGCGGTTAAAAGGTTAAATGTATATCATATTTATCAATTGCAATCTTAAAAAAGAAAATAGGAGGGGAGATAAATTATAAATACTATGATAGAATATTAGATTGTAGTTGGTAAATTAGAATTATAATCTTTATTTTATTCATCTCAATGAGTTAATGCTTATTTTAATAAATTTATATTATTAATATAAGTCCTTTGATTTGCCTATTGCATCAATCATTATAAAATTGTTTTATTACATAATTTATTTTACAATTAAATAATTTATTGTACATCTTATATTATACTTTATCATCAAGTGAATCATTATTTACTTAATTGTATCTTTTTGTCAAGCAAGATATTCATTTTTTGAACCATTGGTGCCTTACAAATTATGATTCTATTGAAAGTATTCAAGTTTTCAAGACTAATAGTCAGATACTAGTCTAGTAGTCTGGTTGATACTATCATTTAGTGTTCTATGTGTACATAAATAAATCTGAATAAAATCACGTAGAATAGATTACTGCTATTAAATATAATAAATTTCATAAAATTTATTATTGTTGTTGTTGTTGTTGTTGTTGTTATTATTATTATTATTATTATTATTATTATTATTATTATTATTATTATTATTATTATTATTATTATTATTATTATTGGTGAATTTGACATATTATTATGATCTGTTATAATAATTGGCTGTCAGAATATTAATTCTATAATTGAGGAATATAATTTTACATGCAGATACTTAGATTTATTTCATACTTTGATTTTAATCAGACAATTTTTTACCTATGCATATAGCACCATATTGTAAATCTCTGCTTGATCATATCTTTGTTAAACTTGCTGAGAATTTTAATTGTGAATCTAGATTATCTGATTTAGCCATTAGGGATAATTTTGCAATTTTTTTAAAATTTCCTGTAGCTTATAACAGTCCAGTTACTTACATGTATGTTATCTTGTGTAAGGAAATTAATCTTCACATATTTTGCTATTAGACAGATGTTAAATTTAAGCACACTCACTCATCAATAAGTGTTTTAAAAGCATAAGTATAACATTTATGCTTAGAGAATATTTTTATATAAACCAATCCTTATTGACCATGCATAAATCAGGTCTTAAACATACTATGAGTCTGATATTTCAATTGACAAATTATCCTTACAAATTTAGTTTATATGTCACAGGGAAGGAAAAGTTTCTCATTTTTAATTACTTGTGATTTTAATTATATTCATATGAATAGATGTTAATAAACTATCACATATTAAATTAAATAATTTACTTCTGAGTCAGAGCTGGGATTACCTTTTTGGCTTGATTAATATAAACATGACTTTAAGTGATAAAGTGACTGATTGTATTAAATTGGATAATAAAAATAAAAAGTATTCTCCATGAACAATGGATCAATTCATTGAAACAATTAATTTGTTACAGCATTTAAAATGTTTGGGTGAAAATGTTATTGCTTTGATTTGATTTAATAAGGAAATTAATTTCAATGCCAAAAAAGCTAAATCTCAGTATTATGTGGCATTCTTCGTAACAAAAATATTTCTCTGAAATGGAACATAATTAATTTTTTAATTAAAAAATTCTCTAATCAAACTAAATTCATTAAAAATAATGATAATATATTAGAAGAATATAAATAAATACATTGATCTTTTTAATAATTTATTTACATATATGCCACAGGTGGAGCCTTGCATTAGTGATTTGACTTTTATTTCTGATTCTTTTTTTTTTGTCTGAAGGTTTCTGTTAATCATTTATTACATTTAATTAATAGTTTAAAAAATGTCCACAATCTGTCTTATAATAAGTTTGTTTTTATACCATTTATTTAAACATTTTCTGAATGTTTAAAAATTAGTATTATTATGTTCATTTTAAAAAAGGGTGATCCATTAATTATTAGTAATTATAACCCTATTTCAATCATTTCTATTTTTTCTAAATTGTTTAAATAAGCATTAAGTGATTTCTGTACATCAATTTGTTTTTGTGGATGAAAAGAATACTTTGGATGTTCTTTATAGTCATGACATAATGTAGCATCTTTATCAGATAATGATCTTAAGACAGCAGTGGTCTACTTAGATTTGTCTAAAGCATTTAGCTTTGTTCATTATACAATTATTCTACACTAATTATATTCATATGGTTTTTGAGATCATTTTGCTTCCTGGTTAAAACATTATCTAAAAGACAGAAAACAAGTGATTAAAATATGTGCATGTTGTTATTAGTGATTTTAAATTGGTTATCTTGGATTTTTGCAGGACTCTACCCTTAGCCTATATTGTTTTTAATATTGTGAATGTTCAGATTGATGATCCAGGTATATAAAAAAAAAAAAAAAAATAAATAAAGAAGTTTGTCGATCTTATTTGATTTTTCCTTTGCTTAATAGATAGATAATGTAAGATCTTGGAAATGTGAATTTAAATTTGATCACCATGGCAACCTTAAAGCTTTTAAATAGAATTATATACTGTTGATTCTAGCTTTAAAATAAAAATAACTTCACTATAATCAAACTTAAGAAAAACATATAAATAAATAAATTTATTTAAAAAATAGGATCGATATTATTTTACATATTTCATATATGAATGCAGTCACCATAGTAACATTATTACATACAGTTCAATGTTTTTATGTTGTGTATATTTGTTTATAAATTAATTTAAAAAAATATTATTATTAAAAAATATAGATATGTGTAAATTATTGATGTTTATCAAGTAAATAAAAAGGTTGTTATCAATTTTGTATTTTGGTTTGTAAATAATAAAAAAAAAATTGTAATCGAATTTGGATTTAATTTTCATGTATCTTTTTCTCCAAACTTACCTTAAAAACCACGCGAAAACTACTATAAGAAAATTGATGGAATTGAGGTTTAGTTGAGTAATATTGGATGGTCGTCAAGATACGAAAAACGTCAGAAAGAGAACATATAAAAAAGACGCGACAGAATATAACAGGATCTTCTTCATCATTTTGCTATAGTCAAGGACAGACATATTTTCTGTGTCTTAACAAATAAAGTTTTTCAATATTTTTTTTTTGTGTGTAAAACCATAAAACATGGAAAAATAGTGGAATTATCTGCCCGTTCAATCATTTAGAGGGCAGTTGCGAAAAGTTTCCGGGGAAGCGGCAGCAAAGTAAAAAAAAAAAAAAAAAAACCTATGAAGTAAAAAAAAAAAAAAAATGCTTTATAAAAAAATGGATTTGCGTAAACATCGTCTCACGAGTAAAGGAACATGGACCAACTGGATCAATTCACATCATAAAAGGGATAATCAAAGTGCACTCACCTCTTCGGACAGAAAAAGAAAACTTTTAGTGAAGCATTATAAAGTTTGCGATTATTATTTCTGACAAAGAAACTTCTCTTTACACCATAAGAACTGAAGTCAATCAATGGGCCAATAAATAGTGAACGAACAGACTCATATATATATGGTATGATTTTTTTTTTATATAAAATGTACGTGTATTAATTTTTTTTATATGTAATAAAAGGGGATGATTTTTTTTTTATTATCTCTAAAAGTAATATAATTTATTAAATGAAAATGATCGGAAAGACTCAAATATATTTATTATTTCATATTCATTTATCCGTTATTATTTTGATAAACAAATAGATTTTGATACCCTCCTATTTCACATCTTTGGTATCGGTTATATGTAAATTTTTTTAGTAAAATATCCAAAAGCCTTTCCCTTCATTTACTCATTCATTTTTTTTTGTCGTTATCGTTGTCGCAACACATCTAGAGATACACATAGCAATTCTATCATTTTTTATTTAGTCAACCAATCTAAAATATAAAGTCATTTCCGATGTATTTTATCATTAATCTTGCCAATTTTCTTTTCTATAATCCAATAAATTGAGTTAATTTAAATATCAAGACTAGTTTAATTATTTTGTTTTATTTGGATTGCATAAGACAACGTAGCTATTTAAGTAACAAGATTCAAACTCAGCTTGGTAAGTGAATTAGAATATAAGATAAGGTATGTTTTGCTTATTAGTATTTTATTTTGTTTCCATATGAATTTTATATTTACATTTGCATTCGAATATTATATATATATATTCTCATTTATCTTAGTTAATATTACAAAGTCAATCATTTCATGTTTGTCTGATTCCGTCATAAAAATCTAAATAGATCGTACTTTATCGTTTGGTTCAGAATAATTCGTCTTGGATATTTTTCTTAAACTCCTATAAAATGAAGAGAATAAACTTCATTGACCGATTTAATTGAATATTGTTTTGATTTGTATAAATATCAATTATAATCATATGTTTTAATTGTTGCCGGTCAATTTTTATTCAATTGTTTAAAATTTCAAACAGATTGTATTAATACTCACAGGTGAATAAACATCCAATAGAAACTTGATATGTCTTTTATGTAATGTGGTTGGACATTGTAGAGTTAGAGATGAGCTAATAGAGTGTTGATATTAAACTCCAGTGAAGTATTCTATTTTAAAACATAAACGAAGCACTAATTAAGCATCACTTTATTGGAAGATATTAATAAATTATTTATAAATTATTTTGTAGCTTCTTAGTAAACCATAGACGTATATTAATTTGTTTAAACATTTAAGTGAGTGCATAAATTTTCAAAGTGTTTATAAAATTATAATAAAACCAGTTGATGCCCACAGAAAATTATTAATTAGAGATTGAAGTAGAAAGAAATATATATCGCTTATTGACACGAGTGTTTATCTTTCTATTTAGCGTTTATTAAAATAGATATATATATTTGGGTTCAAGTATTATTTTGTTTTGATATTTAAATAATGTCTATATGTAAACAAATGTTTTGTAAAGTACTATTACAGGTACTTAGAAGCTTATCCATTAAGTTAAAAGGGCAGCATCTTTAAATAATAAAGTAGATTTAAATTACTATAACAGTAACAGGCTAATAAAATATATATATTGGAATCTGTTTTAGTTATTAATTGGATTTGATTTTGATTAGATTGCCAATCAAGTAGTTAGCCTAATCCTATATTATTGTTTAGGGCAATAGTAGTTGGTTTCACTGCTCTTTGCAATTTATGTTGTAATTGTGATGGATTTGTTGATGTCTGGAGCAGATAGTCTCATTATTCCTTTATTTCACATATAACTTAAGTAAATTAAACTTTAAGAGAGATTATTTGTGCTTTGTGATGGTTTATTACATAACGGCGACCCGATTGAGCTAGACCAGATTAATTTAAATTAGATTTTTAGATTTTTTTATCAGATCAGATTGATCATCCTAACCATCACCTTCATCCATCAATTCAATCAGTTACAAATTGGCACCAACATTTTGGGCCTTCTTTCTTCAATTTAAATGGAATACAGCATTCAACAATTCCGACGGTTACAAAATGGCGCGCCAACTCGGGCCGAAATAACCAATTAAAGACCCAAGTTTGAGTCTCATATAGATGCTAAAACATGGTATTATTTTTATATGCATTGGTGGAGTTATATAGCTGATTATATTATATCATAGGTTTAAATAAGATATTAGAATATTTGTTGTTGTCGTTCTTTGGGGATTTTTATTCGCAGCTGTAGGATTGAATGGGTAGATATGTTTTATGTAAGAATAAATAAAAGTAAAGTATTTCGCAATTTATTTAAAATAGAGATATTATATTTGACATAAATAGAAAATAAAAATGGAAAGCAATAAGAAAGAAAAATTATCAAAACCTGAAGGAGATTTGTATCCAATTCTGAAAGAATTAATGGAAAAGATGGGTGATATGAAAAATGATATAAATAATAAATTTAGTGACATGAGTAGAGATAATCAAATGTTAAGAGAAGACATGAATAATAAACTGGGTGATATGATTAAAGAAAATAAAGAACTTAGAGAGGAGGTAAATATTAAAATTGGCTTATGCAAAATCGAGTTAAATGCTACTAATGCCAAGTTTGATGAATTTAAGCATAACTTAGATACTCGGTTGAAAGAATCCATTGATAAATATAATTGTAGGTTTGACGAATTGAGTGACCATATACAGAAGTCACAAGAACACATAGATGTCAGGCTTAACATTTTAGAAGCCGAAGTTAAAAGTTGTAAAATTAAATATCAAAGTTTGGAGGGAAAATGTTTTAAAATTGAACAGACTTATGTAGATACCCAGAAAGCAACCGCATTGGAGATAAGTGATATTAAAAAGGAGCTAAGAGATATTCAGACTAATATGAAGGTAAAATGTAACGAAGCAAAAATAGTAAATTACAAAACGTTAGAACAGGTGCCTTTAGGAAAAGTAAAGATGATAAAAAAATTTGAAAAGGTAAAAATAGATTGTTCTAATGATTCAGTAAAAATAAAGTATATTGATGAACAGAATAATTTAGATAAGAAGCTTTCAAATGTCGAGCTGTTACAACCAAATAAAAACATAAAGACTGAGGTTAGTCAGAAAATGATAGATGAAGCATGGTTAATAAATAAATTTAAATCCAAAGGAGTTGAAAATTTGAAAGGTAACTTAAGAAATTATATAGAGTGCAAACAAGTAACACGAAGATTTAAAAGTATGTATCATACTGCAAAGGAAAGGTGGAAAATAAGTATGGAAGAAGATATGTCCATAATAATGCAGTCAGATAACATTTATTATAGAAAGTATGTTAAGCAGTTATTTCAAGGAGAACTTTGTGATAGTACAGTAAAAGGGAAGGAAGATGAACCCTTTGAAAAATGGAGTAAGAGTTTGTTGCTTGAGAAAACTTATAGTAAGTATAACTATACAGTAGATAATAATGTTCATAGTAACATTTCTCTGTTATTTTGTTCAGAAATATTGAGAGTAGTTGAAAAGTACATGGAGAGAGGAAAAGACTAATATTGATTTGATAAATTTAGATGGCATGATTTCCTCCCTGACCCATGATTTGACTAATGGATTAATGAATTTGTGTATGACTGGAAAATAAAAGAATTTATATAAGAACATATTTATTTGAAGTAGAGACAAATCAGTGACCCACAGAATTATAAGTTCAAAAAGTTTTTGAATATATATGAGGGACCATTCCAAATAAAAAGAAAAGTGGGGGAGAATGCATTTCTCATAGAAACCCCGGAAGGTGAAAAAGGTACCTTCAATGCCCGAAGCTTAAAGCCAGTAGCACCACCCAATTAAATAAAAAGACATTCACTAAAGTAACTTTATTAGTATGTCTCATGATATTTATTATTATGACCAAAAGTCATTAGTAATAGTGTAGATACACATATGAAAGACTAAAAAAAAAAAAATAGAGTGAGAAATATTTATAGTCAAAGTACTTTTGAAGATTTTCATTGTATAGTATGCAAATACTGTTTAAAATTAAACCTTGTAGAATTGACTGATGATGGTGAATGTGTTATTTAATGCATTGGAGATGTAGAGTGTAAGATTTTAATGTCTGTGCTATTTGTAAATTGTAAATATTTGTATGGTTAAGTCTTTTCTTTGAGGAAGTTGGCAGAACTATAGATGTGTGTTGTGGCTCATAACTCTATATAAAATTATATTGAAGTCTGAAGTCGACAGATGTCCCAGACTTATTATTGTTCATTGGCAGGTAGGAAGAAATCCTTAATGGCAGGATTTATCTTTTAATATGAGTTATAATTTTAAAGAGAAATGTTTAGTAGTTTCCCTAACCTGTATAAAATAAAGCTATTCAAACATAAATGTCCCTGATTAGCATCAATGTAGAGCACAGCTTAGTTTGTAAAGTAGTTGTCAGATCCTCCAGAAATTAAAATTAGATTTGATTGACATTTAATCAGTTTACTTTAGTATTAGAAGTGATTTAAAAATGGGATATCTCTATTGTTTTGAATCTCCAGCTCACTGTATGAGTTAATTTTCATTTGTTTAGATTATTTTATAGGAAAAGTGACTTTAAAGGTTGATATTTTCAATGTCCAAAGCAGGAATTGAATAAATATAAGATATTAATTAACTAAAGTTACATTCTCATTTTATGACAATATTGAATGTTTAAAATTTAGGCCCATAGTAGTGTCACTGAAGTGAACTACAGATATGTCTAAAGAAAATAATAATAAAAGCTATTGTTGAGTTTTAAGAAAATAAAACCGTGAATATATATATATTTTTTAACAATGCAATAAAAATATATGATTATTAGAGAGTAACTAATAATATTTGGCTTATAAATGAATTTTGTTCCGTAATATATTTGGCTTGTATGAAGCAAATACTAAATGATTTTCTTGTTTGACTCTAATTTTAGAGCATTGTTGTCCAGAAAGTTGCAGAGAGGAATATAAAGATGTAATAATTTGATTGTGAAATTCAAAAAAAAAAAAAAATACATGTAGGTAAACTAATTAGACAAGCATAAATGGAATGAACGAATTCCACATTGCTTCTATGAGAATAAGATATTTGAAATTTTTTTACTAACATTTCAAATGATATTAAAATCAAGACAGATGGAAATGATAGACGTTTATCTGTGCAGAAATTAAAATGTTTAATGATTTTAGAGAAGGGAAAAAGTGTCTTTATTTTTTTTTTCTCTGTAGAGGGGAGATGTTGTGAATGTTCAGATTGATGATCCAGGTATATAAAAAAAAAAAAAAAAATAAATAAATAAATAAAGAAGTTTGTTGATCTTATTTGATTTTTCCTTTGCTTAATAGATAGATAATGTAAGATCTTGGAAATGTAAATTTAAATTTGATCACCATGGCAACCTTAAAGCTTTTAAATAGAATTATATACTGTTGATTCTAGCTTTAAAATAAAAATAACTTCACTATAATCAAACTTAAGAAAAACATATAAATAAATAAATTTATTTAAAAAATAGGATCGATATTATTTTACATATTTCATATATGAATGCAGTCACCATAGTAACATTATTACATACAGTTCAATGTTTTTATGTTGTGTATATTTGTTTATAAATTAATTTAAAAAAATATTATTATTAAAAAATATAGATATGTGTAAATTATTGATGTTTATCAAGTAAATAAAAAGGTTGTTATCAATTTTGTATTTTGGTTTGTAAATAATAAAAAAAAATTGTAATCGAATTTGGATTTAATTTTCATGTATCTTTTTCTCCAAACTTACCCCAAAACCGCGCGAAAACTACTATAAAAAAATTGATAGAATTGAGGTTTATTTGAGTAATATTGGATGGTCGTCAAGATACGAAAAACGTCAGAAAGAGAACATATAAAAAAGACGCGACAGAATATAACAGGATCTTCTTCATCATTTTGCTATAGTCAAGGACAGACATATTTTCTGTGTCTTAACAAATAAAGTTTTTCAATATTTTTTTTTGTGTGTAAAACCATAAAACATGGAAAAATAGTGGAATTATCTGCCCGTTCAATCATTTAGAGGGCAGTTGCGAAAAGTTTCCGGGGAAGCGGCAGCAAAGTAAAAAAAAAAAAACCTATGAAGTAAAAAAAAAAAAAAAAAATGCTTTATAAAAAAAAAATGGATTTGCGTAAACATCGTCTCACGAGTAAAGGAACAGGGACCAACTGGATCAATTCACATCATAAAAGGGATAATCAAAGTGCACTCACCTCTTCGGACAGAAAAAGAAAACTTTTAGTGAAGCATTATAAAGTTTGCGATTATTATTTCTGACAAAGAAACTTCTCTTTACACCATAAGAACTGAAGTCAATCAATGGGCCAATAAATAGTGAACGAACAGACTCATATATATATGGTATGATTTTTTTTTTATATAAAATGTGCGTGTATTAATTTTTTTTATATGTAATAAAAGGGGATGATTTTTTTTTAATTATCTCTAAAAGTAATATAATTTATTAAATGAAAATGATCGGAAAGACTCAAATATATTTATTATTTCATATTCATTTATCCGTTATTATTTTGATAAACAAATAGATTTTGATACCCTCCTATTTCACATCTTTGGTATCGGTTATATGTAAATTTTTTTAGTAAAATATCCAAAAGCCTTTCCCTTCATTTACTCATTCATTTTTTTTTTGTCGTTATCGTTGTCGCAACACATCTAGAGATACACATAGCAATTCTATCATTTTTTATTTAGTCAACCAATCTAAAATATAAAGTCATTTCCGATGTATTTTATCATTAATCTTGCCAATTTTCTTTTCTATAATCCAATAAATTGAGTTAATTTAAATATCAAGACTAGTTTAATTATTTTGTTTTATTTGGATTGCATAAGACGACGTAGCTATTTAAGTAACAAGATTCAAACTCAGCTTGGTAAGTGAATTAGAATATAAGATAAGGTATGTTTTGCTTATTAGTATTTTATTTTGTTTCCATATGAATTTTATATTTACATTTGCATTCGAATATTATATATATATATATTCTCATTTATCTTAGTTAATATTACAAAGTCAATCATTTCATGTTTGTCTGATTCCGTCATAAAAATCTAAATAGATCGTACTTTATCGTTTGGTTCAGAATAATTCGTCTTGGATATTTTTCTTAAACTCCTATAAAATGAAGAGAATAAACTTCATTGACCGATTTAATTGAATATTGTTTTGATTTGTATAAATATCAATTATAATCATATGTTTTAATTGTTGCCGGTCAATTTTTATTCAATTGTTTAAAATTTCAAACAGATTGTATTAATACTCACAGGTGAATAAACATCCAATAGAAACTTGATATGTCTTTTATGTAATGTGGTTGGACATTGTAGAGTTAGAGATGAGCTAATAGAGTGTTGATATTAAACTCCAGTGAAGTATTCTATTTTAAAACATAAACGAAGCACTAATTAAGCATCACTTTATTGGAAGATATTTATAAATTATTTATAAATTATTTTGTAGCTTCTTAGTAAACCATAGACGTATATTAATTTGTTTAAACATTTAAGTGAGTGCATAAATTTTCAAAGTGTTTATAAAATTATAATAAAACCAGTTGATGCCCACAGAAAATTATTAATTAGAGATTGAAGTAGAAAGAAATATATATCGCTTATTGACACGAGTGTTTATCTTTCTATTTAGCGTTTATTAAAATAGATATATATATATTTGGGTTCAAGTATTATTTTGTTTTGATATTTAAATAATGTCTATATGTAAACAAATGTTTTGTAAAGTACTATTACAGGTACTTAGAAGCTTATCCATTAAGTTAAAAAGGCAGCATCTTTAAATAATAAAGTAGATTTAAATTACTATAACAGTAACAGGCTAATAAAATATATATATTGGAATCTGTTTTAGTTATTAATTGGATTTGATTTTGATTAGATTGCCAATCAAGTAGTTAGCCTAATCCTATATTATTGTTTAGGGCAATAGTAGTTGGTTTCACTGCTCTTTGCAATTTATGTTGTAATTGTGATGGATTTGTTGATGTCTGGAGCAGATAGTCTCATTATTCCTTTATTTCACATATAACTTAAGTAAATTAAACTTTAAGAGAGATTATTTGTGCTTTGTGATGGTTTATTACATAACGGCGACCCGATTGAGCTAGACCAGATTAATTTAAATTAGATTTTTAGATTTTTTTATCAGATCAGATTGATCATCCTAACCATCACCTTCATCCATCAATTCAATCAGTTACAAATTGGCACCAACATTTTGGGCCTTCTTTCTTCAATTTAAATGGAATACAGCATTCAACAATTCCGACGGTTACAATATATATATAAATTATTTTTTTGTTTCATCTTTAAATTCAATGATTTATGTTTTTGCTTTGATATTGCTTTTTCTTGTAATTCTGTTTCATATAATATTCTTGAAAAAGTGATTAATAAGAATCAGGGATTAATTAGTAATTGGTTTAAACTTAACAGTCAATCATAATGAAATAATACGTATTTTCTTTTCTTATAAATATTCTTCATGTTCACTTCATATCACTATTTATAGCGATATGTTTATTGTGTTAGTATTTGTACTTCTGATAATATTTTTTTTGTTGATAACTATTATTATTTGTTTGTTTTTATTGATTCTATATTATCTTGAAATCAAATTGCTTATCTATGTTTTTGTTATGGAATATTAATCACTTATTTTATTATTTAGTGAAATTCTTGCCTATTTATGCTTTGATGATTATTAATGTTTCCTGCTATCAAAGTGAATTGGCTTATAATATTTTTATTTGGGATAGTTGTACTGTTTACATTATATACCTTGCAAAATTATACTATATATATTATTTTTAGTAGCTTTAGATTGACTTCTGTACATAATATTTGATAATTTTTGTCTATTGTCTGTTGTTATTTTTATAGGTATAAAGTGATTGTTGAATATATATATATACATTAGAAGTGATTTGAATTCAGACTTTCAAGCTCTCTGCCACTATGCACTCCATCTCATACAACTAAAACACATGACCACATACATTTGAAAAGATAAATGATCTCTAATATAGATATTTTGTGCTGAACCAGCACTCATCAGTTGATCCAGATTACCATTTCCTACACATACATACAATCAGTGCTTCAGTTTATATTAAGATAAAAAAACGTGGACAAGTTTTAATCTTCTCCACCCTCAATGCTTCAGCCATTCATATCATTGAAAATCTGATGGTGGAACATTTAAAGCCATTGTTGATGCCAATATTATGGCCATGTCCATGTTGACTTTAAATCATTCTGACTTCTCACAGATAGGACTTTAATAAGTTTAGTATAAGCAATATACTTTAATTATATATATATATATATATATATATATATATATATTGTCATTATTCCTTTTTATATCATAAAGCATTCATTATAAATATTCATATAGCTAAAAACTTTCAGTTAGCCAAACTTTAACTTGGAAAGTAATTATAGACAATTCAGTTAAATGGTGTCAGGCTGTGTAATTCTTTTATTGCTGTATATTCAATAGATATTGCCTATATATCATTTTGTATATTTAAAATATATCTGAAACTTTGGTTATTGCATTGTATGTAGTATTTTTTTACTTATTGTATTAACATTTGTATGTATTGTGCATGATTAATGTATAATATTCTTCCTTTTTTTCTTTTTGCATAATTAATTTTGATGGCTATTTCTTAACTTATAGTTTATTGTTTTGTGTTTATCTTTGTAAATTTATTCACTATCATGTTTACACATGATTAATGTACATACATTCTATCTCTTTTCTTTCTTTTTTTTTTTAATTATTTTTAAATTTAGTGACTTATGAATAACTTTTACATAAGTCTTTTCATGTTTGAAGTTATTTTATTTTGTTTTATATATTGTACATCACAGCAGTGAGAGTAATTAACTTAAGATTTTAAAAGTTTTTAAGTAGGTTCCTGACTCAGAAAAGTAAACATTTTAGCTTAGTCACATGAAAGGAATTATTGAACACATTTGTCACACTGGTGACAATTAGTAGTTATATAGTTACATTTTTGTTTTCATTGGTTTGATTACTGAACTCTACTGTCTTCATATGGATTGATGAAATTAATAAAGTTTTTATTATAAATAAGTTGTTAGTAAAACCAATCTTTTGAATTTTCAATATTTTCATTAAAGCTGATAGCAATCAAAATGATAGAAAAGTATAACATTTGTTTTTCTATTACAAAAAAAATCAAGTCAGATACATGACCTAATTTAATAAGCTTATATTTACTAATGCTATATAGATATAGCTCACAAAATAAGCTCTTAACAAGTTTTGTAGAATATCCCCAACCTCAGACCAGTTTCTGCTACTGGCATCCTCAGTGATGTGCCAGGATATTCAATCATTAGATTAAAAATACCAGGACAGGTCCAGCACTTTATCTAATGTATAACTACTATTAAGTAGAAAATCTGAAATTTTCTGTATTATCTTTATTTCTAACTTGAGCTTATTTTAGATATGTTTAGGATGCAAAATTTTCTAATTAATTTTTCTATCCAGCACAATAAAGCTTATTTTAGCATATCTATTTGAAGATGAATTGTTTTATTATTTTTATATTATTATTGCATTATAATAATCACTTCTAGTAATAGTTTGCATTAATAATTTATACTGCAATAACTATTGTGAATCGTGAATGGTTTCTTTTGACTGTAAAATGAATTTTTTGAATGAGACAATTCATACTTTTTTTTTTGGAAATATTTTACATCAATTGAAGCTATTTTATAAATAAAAAAACACATATTATTCATACCTGATTACCATTAATATTGAATAACTTGTAACTAAGAAGTATTGTGAAAGGCATCACTTTGTGGTATTTTTATTAGTAGATGAAGTTATTGCTGAAAATAGTTTCCCGTACAAGTTTCACTATTCAATTCTGCAAAACTTGATAATCCTCTATGACATTTGAGCCTAAAAATAATAATCGGTGTACAGAAGTTTCACTGAATGGACTAAATATATGAGGTTTTTTGCTTCAGTTGAAATTGAATCAGGAATCCTTCCTAGATATTGAGGAAAGCTAAATTACTCAAACTAATCACATAGACATGACAATGTCTTATGCTTTTGAGTTAGTCACTATCACCCAAAATTTCTCAGGCCATTTTTATATGCACATAAACATAAAAGATAGTTTTTATGTGTGTTTATTTTAATTGATAAATTTATAACATACATATTTACTTATAAAATTTATAACATATATTTATTTGTATGTGCTTAAAAGTAAATATACTAATTTCTAATGGTTGCCTAAAATTATTTATTCACAAATACAATAATTACAAATAGATCTAAAGTCATTTTACACTATTATATATTATATTTATATAAAGAAGTTTTTATAAAATATTGAATTATCAGTCTTTTATCATGATATTTACCAAAATAATCAAAACTTGTCAAAAATCAACTAAAAGATCAAAACTGGATTTAAAATGATTCTAACACAATGGAAAGAAGTTTTTATTAAAGTACTTAATTATCAGTTTTCTATCATTTTTATATAAGATATTTACCAAAGTTATCACAACTTGTCAAGAAGCAACCAAAAAATCAAAACTGAATTTAAAATGCTTTTAACACAATGGATCACATCCAAGTTTTGAGAAATTATAAAAAGGACCAATGAATATGAGTTGCAATTGTAATTTTGAATTTGTAGATTATGAAAAGGCATTTGATTCTATAAGCATTCCCATAGTGATTAAAAGCTTGGACCATCATCAATATGAGACTTTAGAATATTGTCATATTCTGAAAAATATTTATCAAAATACAATAGCAGTGATTAGATTACATATTTATATTAAAAAGACTAACATTGAGAAGTATGTATGTTAGGATATTTTATATTTTCAAAACATTTTGCAGCAATTTTACTAGAAATACTTGGGAATAAAATATGAAAACTAAGAGAATTAAAAATTCAAGATTATTTAAAACCATCTATATTTTCACATGATGTAATTTATTTTGCAAATAATGCTTCAGAGCTTTGGGAAATATTGCAAAAGTTATCAGATGAATGTAAGAAAATAGGACAAGATAAATACTAAAAAGACTAATGATTTTTTTCAAAAGAAGAAAATAAAGATAGTTAATGCTACATATACCTTGGACATATTATTAATCTAGCTGGAAACATAATGAAAGAAAACAATTGTATAATTAAATTTGGATGGAATGCTTTAACTAGAAATAATTTAAAATTAAAGCAAAATATACCTATATAATTGAAAAGTTTTTATTGAGTTTTACCATATATATATATATATATATATATATATATATATATATATTATTAACACCAAACCAAAAAAAAAAAAAACAAAAAACACATAACACCCATCAAAAAACATAATAATTTAAAATAATAATAACCCACAACACATAAAATAAACAAAATATTAATATTAAATTTATAAAAAATATACAAAATCAAACAACACACATATAAACCAGTAAAATAAAATTTTAAATATAATATAAAAAATTTAAAAAAACCTATAAAAATTATAAATTAACACACCTTAGTGAAAAAATATAAACAATACAATAATTTCAAATAAATAATTACAATATCCAAGACAACTAAAGAATGATATGAAATTTGGATGGGGTTTTCAATGAAACAAGTCTCGAACCCCCTATATAATTTTATGACCGGATAAAACCGAGGGAAGCAAGGCACCCGGAACACAGGGGCTATTAGCTATATTTAATATATAAGAGACAATTCCAATAGTTTTATTGTCAAAGCGCCCCAATAAAAAAACCAAGACTTAAGCGAATTTTCAAGGGCACAGACTAAATTCTTTATCTAGCTAGAGAATAATGTACAAAGGTACAAGGAAGAAACATAATAAAATCCCCACAAAAAAGTACAAAGACAATAAAAAGACAAAGACAAATACATACTTATATATAATATACAAATACATATATATATTTATAAATATTGGTATATATATTAATATATAACAAACTAACCAAAGGAAATACATATAAAAACAAAAAAAGACTTATAAATCCAATAAATAATATTATATTTCAACCAGATGACTGGTTTTCATCAGAAAGAAACTTGGATACTTAACAGAAGACCATTACATAAATTTCAGATCACTCAACAAAATATTAGATATAAATGTGTTGGGAGTAATATGTAATTGAATAGAGTGAGAGAATAAACAGGTATCACAGATAGTAAAAAAATTAAGATTATAATGGAATTGGTATGTATATATAATTAGAAGAGATGATAATAGATTAATGAATAAAAAAATTGCTGCTATCCTGTGGAAGAAGACAGTCTATGGAATAATGAAATTGGATTAAACTTAGAGAGATTTTCATCTTCCAATGAATAAAAATTGAAAATGATAATAATAATATTACACATAAAGCAATTATAAAGTTTAATAAATTATATAAGTATAAATATACTATATAGGGTTATATTTAAATAAGAAATAATTTTTAATTTACAAATATTTATATATATATATATATAGCGTATATATATATATATATATATATATATATATATATATATATATACTAGTAAAGTTTATATGTATACATATATTTTACTAATGGAAGTATTCATTTTTATATTTTCAATCATTTATTTATAGACATTGCAAAGAAAATGCTAGTGGGTAGTAAGATGCATTTCAATCCAATCATAAGCACTTATTAAACAATATAGCACATAAAGTACATTTGTAATATACATATATATATATATATATATATATATATATAAATATATATATATATATATATATATATATATATATATATATATATATAAGGCAAGTTGTTTTAATATTTTAAATGGTAATTGGTGTTATAGTAAATAATGCACTCTTTCATATTAATAGTTGACAATATGGTAACAGAAAATGAAATGTAAAAAACATTGTCTTGAATATTTAAAGCAGAAAATGTGAATTTTTCAATCCAATTATTTTATTGTTTTTATATTGATTAAACAGATTGATTTTAATTTAACAAAGTAAAGAAATTTTTAATTTTAACTATGCATATGTAAATAGATATTTAAATATATACGTTAAGAGTACATGAGAGATTCATATTATTTTTTAAGATTTTCTATTCTTCTAGAAATTATATTCTACAGGCTTTCTACTATTCATTTATTTTAACTTTTTATATGATGATTTTTCTTTTTCTTCTGTAATGTGTTTGGCACTTTAATAGCTTACATTCCCAATACCATTTCAATTTTCCCTATTTCTATTTTTTTACTATGTTTATTTAAATTTATTACAATTATTATCAGTGTTATTACAATCAGGCATTTGAAATACCTTCATGTGGAATCTAGTTCTGAAGCTTCAATTTTATTTTTGTTCTTATTGTTGTCATTTTTAAGTTTCTTATGTATTATTGCTTTATGCAATAATATATATTTTTTGCCTTTTTTTATGCTATAGAAACTGATAATAAAGATGAATACTTATAAATGACAAATGGGAACAAGCCAAAAACATTATTATCACTATTCATATTGTTGTCATTTTTAAGTTTCTTGTGTATTATTGCTTTATGCAATAATATATATATATATTTTGCCTTTTTTTATGCTATAGAAATTGATAATAAAGATGAATACTTATAAATGACAAATGGGAACAAGCCAAAAACATTATTATCACTATTCATATTGTTGTCATTTTTAAGTTTCTTATGGATTATTGCTGCAATAATACATAAGAAACTTAAAAATGACAACAATATGAATAGTGATAATAATGTTTTTGGCTTGTTCCCATTTGTCATTTATAAGTATTCATCTTTATTATCAATTTCTATAGCGATTCAATATTTTTATAAAATATTATTTATCTCTTACTACTAAAACTAATTTATAAAATTGAAAAAAGAGACCATTAAAAAAATAAAATATTACAAAAATAACAAAACTTTAATGACTAATATTTAACTAAATTTAAAAAGAATAAAATCATTGGTGTTTATATTACATTGTTGAAAATACAGATTGCCATTATTGGATAATAAATAGATCTGGTGTGATTACAACTATTATGAAGAGAGAGAGAGAACCAGAATTAAAATTAGAGCAAATTCCAAAATATAGCTGCAAACTATAATTTTAATGTATACAGATTTAGAAAGGTTATGTATTATCTATAGCAATTGGTCAGAAATAAACCAAATGTGACCAAATTTTAGAATTTTAATGTTTTTAGAAGTCTAAAGTGTCTTAAAAACTATTTATGAAATCAGAAATAAAAAACAATCTTTACAAGCTGAGTTTTAAGTTTCTGGACATTAAGATGATAATGCCAACATGATACATAAACTAGTTTTTGGCTTTTGATCTTTATCAGCAAAAGGTGCTAAGTAATTCATAACCATAAGACAATCTTCTCGTCTTCTATTATTTAAGTTAATGGATTTAAGACTTAAGATGTTTACAATTTGATGTCATTATTTCAAATAATAAAAGTAGAGGTGGCTACTGAATGAATGTGTAATCCAACTTTGGATCCATCTTTTACTTTCATAGATCACCCTAGGAGAGTAATACAGAGTAAATTAGCTGCTGATAATATAATATTATTTTAGAATTATTATTAACATATTGGCAAAAGTAAACTGGGTTTTAAAATATTATAATTTACTACCTTTAATAGAATATTTTTTATATTTAAATTAACAATCAATAAAAATGAATAACTGACTTTTTTAAAAAATATTTATATAATTTTCATATTTTTCATATTTATTTAGCAATATTTATTCATTGGCTATATTGATTAGCCTTAAGTCTTACATTTTAAATGTTTTTAAAGCTATTTTTAATAAATAAAAGAATTCTATGATTATTAATAATTTTATCTCTAGATACATTATTGATAATAAAGATCTATCTTAAAATGTATTGATCCATGAAAGTTAAATAAAGAAACATATCATATCTTAAGATGCCATTGGATATCTGTTCATTGAAATAGTCAATTGTAATCTTTAAAGCATGGTTCATAGACTAGAATACTGACTATATTGTCTTTTTATTTGCCAATCATGTTTGAATTCAAAATTTATTATAAAACTAAATGGATATTATTAAAAATTATTTGTATATGTGCAATGATATTTTAGATTTTTCAGTAATAATTATTCATTTGCTTTCCTATCAGAATTTATATGCAATTCTTTAATATTTTGAAATGTCCTGTGTCATAAAATGCAGTGGTAGAGACGAGTTTAAAATCCCTGAATCAACCTCAATTTATTATTTCCAGTACTCACATAATACATAACCTCCTAAACATATGATTGTTTACATGGTGGAAAATAATTTCTCACAAAATACATTAGTTAATTAATTAAGGAGTATATGGTATAGTAAAATACATAAATGTATGTTTGTAGATGTTTGTATCATTTACAAACCTTTATTGATCAATTAAGTTTGTCCAAAGCCCCCGTGTGGATGTTATTTTTCGACATCGCAAAATTAGAAAATTATTGCCGGACTAATAGAATGTAAAATCTCTTCATCGGACACGTACGTAATTACTTAAATTATTGATTTTTATATATACAATGAAACTTGTCTAAAATAGTCAAAAGATTTATAGCTTTTACTAACTTGGCCTGCATATATTGGAAAAATAATTAGTCTATATTTGAAAACATTGCAGGCCTCTGACTGATGCTAATAATACCTAATATTAATAATACGCTTACTTTTTTGTTTTTTAAGTGCCTATTTTAATAAAAATAATCGTGAACCTTTTTTCGATTTGAGAAAATACTTTTTTTTTCCATATAAAATTACTATTTTTAAGTTGTTTCACATTCAACGTCCGTCAGTTTATATGTATACTTACACAAATGTTTATATTTATTCATACGCTGCTAATCAATCACGAACTTATAATTGTATCGACTCACTTCTTTATTTAGCAGTTATTTTTAACTTGTTGATTTTTGCACAACGTTATTTTTAATTTATTAATATTGCTATGAGATTAATGGCAGGATCCAATGAGCCGTGTTAAAATTATTTGAAATAATGACGGTGCCAGAAAGTTGCACCACTTTTGATACATCATATAGCTAAAAGCAACCGTGTAACATATAATGGATATTAGTGGAGTTTTATTAACTTCGTTTTTTATTACAGTCTAAAAATAAACTACTTTTCTAGTATTAAAAATTGTAAATATATTATGGAAGAAGTAAATAATAATATATAACAAGTGTATTAAAATATAAATTGGAATTCATAATATTTTATATCTGTATGTGCATGTATGTTAAAGTGAAATACATTTAACTACCACTGAACATTTATATTTTAAAATAAAAACGTATTTAACCCTACTATTATATATATATTTATTTTTAAAATGTCTTATTTTTAGCCAGACTTATTCATAGGAATGCTTTCAATAAATGAAAAAATTATTAATCATTTAATAGGTTAAAATAACAGCCTTGAATTTAACAGCTAATATATATCTATCATCATATGACCATTTAACTTCAAGACTAAAAAAAAAAGACAAAGCAGCAGCCTAAAACGCTCTGAAATGAATTATGTAATGACTGTACAAATTATTCCTAATGAAAACAGTCACTATCGCACTTCTATTGAATGTTTTTGAGATCTCCCATAATAATCATGCACAAATTTACTAAAAACATCTTTTTAGGAAGTCTCGTATATTCCATTTCACATGTCCAGTTCAACAAATACATGATTTTATCATTATAAATTCTATAATATTTTACTTAGTAAGTTGAACATATTATAATTGGACTTACAATATTGCTGTTGTATTTTGGAATTTTTACAGAGCAAACTTAGATTTTTCTAAAACCTTTATGATCATTGTGAGTGTGTCCAAGTGTCGCTTCTATATAATAAATTAAATCTATATACAGATAATTTAGTTGCAATTGTTATTTTATTTGATAAAATATCCATTTTTTTGATTTTTGTTAAAAGCATTGTTTGTCCATTGATGTGTTTGCTGTATATCAACATCTTAGTGCACCTTTCTATTCAAAAAGCTACAGAATCTTTAAATATGATTACATTCTCAATTTGCTAGTCATCCATAAGTTGTAAAAAAAATTTGTTCTATCACTGCCTAATAAAGAACATGAGTTTTTGGAATATTAATTACTAAAAATTTTATAACTTGCATTCAAAACATATTCTGTATGTCATTTTTTAAAATAGCTGAATAACATAATAATCAGCCTACTATAAATCCAGAATCCAAGAAGATGAAATTGTTGTTTTTCTTTGTTGACTTTAATTGATTCATATTAAAAATCCCACTATCAACACTGTATTCCATCTTAGTTCCCAATTTATTAATCTGTCTAAATTGAAAACAAATTTTGGACTAAATATTTGTTCTTGTTTGATATCAGTTTTTATTTTGAATGTTTCAGATTTATACTTGTAGAAATAATGCTTCATCTCATTCCATTATGTAAAAGTTTATAATATAAATAAAATTTGATGAACAATTATTTTCAAGCAATACCATAGTCCTGTTAGATTATTGAATCAAATGCCTTCACTAAATCAATTAAAGCAATAAATTAATCACTTTTTTGTTTTCATCATATATCCATAATGATTTTTGATTAACTAAAACATTCAGAGTCTCTAATAATTATTCATCTTTGTAGTGGATAATAATGATATTCTATGGTAATTATTGTGATCTGTATACTGTCTCTATTTTTAAAAATTGGATCAATAAAACTATTTCTAAGATCAGGCAGTGCAATTTTATGAATTCATACATTCTAAAAAAATTGATTAGTTTTGAAGCTAAACACATCACTATATTTTAAAACTTCTCCAGGTATTTCATCAGGACTTATAGCCTTTTAATTTTTAAGACTACACAGACTAGTTTGACTTTAGTAAGCTGGATTTCTTTTTCCAAAACTAAGTGAGATGTTAAATAGATATATCACTAAAAGTCATCATCTCAATTTTTGTATAATCATTGGAAAAACCCTTCCAAATATTTGGAACTTTTGCCTTTAAATCTCTGTATTATCATGTTTCACATTCAATTTATTATTCTGCCAAGCAGAAATTGCTACATATTTCCTTTTAATTAAGTTATCAATATATTTAAGACCATAATTAGAAACCAGTGGTTATTCTTTCTTTTAGTAAATTGAAGAATATATTTATTTGTACCCATAACATACTCTTTAAGGGCACTTCATGTTTCAATAATATGATAATCCTGATAATTCAAATTAGCAATTTTAGTGTTTAATTATTGTTAAAATTTAGTATGAATACTAGCTAATTCTAAAAGAATTAACATAAATTTTCTTGAGAATGTGAATTGAATATGACCTGTTTTTAATATAACTATCAATTTAACCTTAGAGTATATTAATTTATAATCTATCTAACAGTCTATGTTTGTAAGCACTCATATAACATAAACTTCTCTTCTATTCTGATCCGAACTATAATGTATAGTATCAAATATCATTGTTTTGAGTATAGATCCATCCCTGTTCTTTATAGCAATTGTTTTTATCTAAACAAAGTATTTGTAATATTCAGTCTATGGGTTAAGATTTAATAACTGTTTGACTATTTGAGTTTACAGCACCAATATCATTATTCATTAACTTTTTCATTAAAGTCTGTTATTCATATCAACACATTCATTAAAGTTTCAAAAAGAAAAAATTTAATCTTTAATAGTTTTTCTGTAATAATTCTATCCATAGAGGGTTAAAACCTTTCTTTTTTTGCATCTAAATATTGAAACATGTGCATTAATATAACATATATAGGTACTGTTATGTAAAGCCAAGTCATTAGTCTTTCATTGATACATGGAGGAATTCCAAGAATAGAAGATACTAAATTGAAATTTCCTTCCTAATTCAATAAGTACTATGCTTGTTTTTTTTCACAGATTGATCTGTGCCTCCAACAAAACTTGTAGCTATCTATCTATTCTATTACATTTTTTCCCCTGAAAAATGAGTTTCACTAAAAATAGCAGCTTAATGATGTTAAATCATGTCATCCCTTAGTCATCAGTGTTGCCTATTATTCAAGTATTGAAAAGTTTTTATCAAGTAAAGTTCATATATTTAATGTAAAGTTAATAATACTTATCATTAGTACTACTATATTTTTATTGCTTTAATAAATAATCTTCTAAGCATAATATTTTAGCCAGACTACATGAAATAGTTCAAATTTTAGATCACATTTTTTTAGGTCTTTCTATTTTCTTAGTAGCAAGGGCATTTTTGCCAAGCTGAAATCTCTTGCCTTCAAATGTTTTATATAGATATATAACTACCATCATCTTTCGATAGAATTGTTTTTCCCAAATGCTAACTTCTTATATTTTAAAAAATTAAGGCAATGCTTACATTTTAAATGTATAGATAGGAAAAAATATACTTATGACTTGTTTCCAAATTTAAAATCAATAAATTTGAATATTCTTTCGATGGGCTTAGGATTTTTTTTCAAATAATCTGCCATATTTAGTTGTTCTAATTTAGAGACTAAAACACTGATAGAAAAATTCCCAAACTCAATTTGACATTGGAAAGTCTTAATACTACCTTCTTCTTCATTATTTCTTCTCTCTCTCTTTCTTTATATTTGTGTGAGCAGGCAAGTTTACCTTATATATATATATGAGTGTGTGTGTATTATGTGACAAACAGTGTTTAACTTATATATATATATATCAAAATATTAATATATAACAAACTAACCAAAGGAAATACATATAAAAAAAAGACTTATAAATCCAATAAATAATATTATATTTCAACCAGAGGACTGCTTTTCATCAGAAAGAAAAAAAAATACACAGTAAAATGGCGATAATCAAAAATTACAGATTTGGTAAAAGATTAAAAATTTAACAAAACCCCCCTGATTGGTCACAAAATCTAACACAGAATATCTACCCAATCAATGACAAAATTCAAACAAAAAAAAAAAACTACATTCCCTCCTAATCAAGCTTAAATTCTATTTAAATTAAAATATAAAAATAAAAATCCAAAATTAAAAATTAAAATATACATATGTGCATACATAGAAAAATTAAACTATGCTCACATACAAAAAATAGCTGTGCTCACATTAATATTCATTAAAAACTAAAATACTTATACATTTTAATCAAAAATTATAGTTAGTGCAAAGTACAATAATTTATAACTAATTAAATTATAACTAATTAAAATGTATAAGTATTTTAGTTTTTAATGAATATTAATGTGAGCACAGCTATTTTTTGTATGTGAGCATAGTTTAATTTTTCTATGTATGCACATATGTATATTTTAATTTTTAATTTTGGATTTTTATTTTTATATTTTAATTTAAATAGAATTTAAGCTTGATTAGGAGGGAATGTAGTTGTTTGTTTTTTTTATTTTGTTTGAATTTTGTCATTGATTGGGTAGATATTCTGTGTTAGATTTTGTGACCAATCAGGGGGGTTTTGTTAAATTTTTAATCTTTTACCAAATCTATAATTTTTGATTATCGCCATTTTACTGTGTATTTTTTTTCTTTCTGATGAAAACCAGTCCTCTGGTTGAAATATAATATTATTTATTGGATTTATAAGTCTTTTTTTTTTTGTTTTTATATATATATTCACGGGTTACATTAATATGGTCGAAATGTTGGTTTATATGTATATATTCAATAAATTATACATGGATGTACCTGAATAATATACTGAAGCATGGACTACATTTGGTCTCAAATATTGATTTATGTATATCTATAAATAAAAAATATATATAGACATGTGTATATATAAAAAAGAAAAAAACAAACTTGTATAAAATCGATTTCTTTTTATATTAGAGAAATAAATTTAATTTGAGTGGATTAAATAATAAAAAAATTTAAACTAAATAATAAATTTGGTTTTTAAAATAAATTAAAAAATTCACACAGGAAACTACTGATTTAAATATATATATATATGGAAAAGAATAAAGTATTTAATTGGTCCTGAATATTTGCTATTTTTGGAAAGATTTGATTAAGTAAAAATTTAATTAAAGAATTAATAATATCACAATAATTAACGATGTAATTAAAGCAGTAAACTAATTAAATAATTACAATATCTGACTTCATAACTGATATATGTATTTGTAAAGTGTTGTAAATAAAATGTATATTTTTGTGTTTGTATATATTAGTCAGTCAGGAAATTAATATAAAATCTTATTATAGTGACATTAGGAAATGGTCATAATATAGTTTTACTAAATATACAAATATATTCTAATTTGCAAATTATGCAAATTTAGATCAATTATATTGATCATATAAACTGCAAATAAAACTGCAACTTATTGGGCAGAAGTCATTGTAGAATATGGATAAACTAATGCAGAGATTGTAAAGAATTTGCAAACTTTATATGCAAAAAGGTTTTCATGTTAGAACAATTAGCAAGCAGCTAGTTGAAATGTTTAAATTGTACACATTATTATTATATATTTAGAGTTAATAAACTCTAATTGTTAAGTTTATTTGCTGAGTTGAGTATTTATTTAAATACAATATAGTTGCATATTCAGCTGGTAATAAATGATCACCTCTTGATGTTTTCAGAGTAGCATAGCTCAACAGTTTATGAAATCTGCATACAATAGCAGATTGGCACAGTTTAGCAGTTTGCAAAATCTGTACATAGTAATAGAATTGACAGTTTGGGAAAACTGTGAAGAGTTATTGTAGACTGGCAGATAAATAAAGAAATCAATGAAGAAAACCAAAATGTCATTACAAAATAACTACAAAACTGAATCTAATGCTAACAATGCAGCTGTATAGGAGATTTATGTGATTCCTGTAGAAAAATATAGGATTACAAACAATATAGTTGATAATAAAGTAAAAGCATCAGTACTGATGTGGATGGCAAAGATGCATTGCTGATAGTTAACCATGTGACCAAAAACTCCTCAGGAATTCCATATGAAGAACTGATAGAGAAAACATACTTTAAGCCTACTAAATCTATACATATAATATGTCTAAACTTGCTTGCAAGGCAATACAACTTCTGAGCTGAGCTAGCAGAAATACTGTTAGATCAATTATTATGAAATATGTGTGATAACAAGCTCAGACAATTTTTGTTAAGTGAAATATACTTGGGGCTATTGAAAAGAAAATATATGAATTCATGTTACAAAGCACAGTAGAGTTCCAAAGTACTATGGAAGTAAAAAAATCAAAAACAATTTATAAACAAAATGCAACTACAGTCAAGAAACTGAAAAAAAAATAGGGTATACCTAGATATGTTACTGTTGCAGCAGTAAAAGTATATGAAAAAGATGATCAAATTTTAAAATGACACTTTCACATGTGTGGTATTAAAAGACACTTATTATGAGTTTATTGTAATAAGCAGAGAAGGAGTAAAAATGATCTACCACTGGTATATAAATTGAGGAGAGAATTCAGAAAATGACATTGTTAAAAAAAAATAATGGATATTGATGAGAGTTGCAATTTACTGTTTGTTTTGAATTTGTGAGCAAAAAATTTGAATGAAAATTTGACAGCAAAGTAGGCATGAGTCTCATATTGAAAAGATATTGTATGAAGACATTAGACAATAGGAAAGGAATATATATTGATAAAACAGGTTTAGTAGTGACTGCCAATTGAAACTGCAAATTATACTAGATATTGTAACAGTTCAAGTAAAAATAAATATGAGGGTGAAGAACTTATCTCTTTATATTGTATCAAGACATTTGAACTCAATTTTGGGCTGACACCAGTTTAAACCTTTAGGGATGCTAATAAAATAATAAAAAGAGTCCAGTTATAATCTGAAACCAGAGACAAATTTTTAAAGTAGATATAAGCCATGTCCAATAGAATTGAATAAACAACCAGTTGACATAGAGTTAATAGGTAACATTCAGCTTTTTGTCTGCAGATCAGGAGAGTCCCTGAGAAATACACTCAATGATTTAACTATGAGGGGTATAATCACATTTACTCAGAAGTCAGCATGGCTACACCGATCATAATAATTGTGAAATCTCATGGAACTGAGTTTATTCAGTGACTATCATATAATTGTGAATAGATATATAAATAACAGAGCATATTTGGTACCTAGTATTCTGGAAATTTTAATTTCATTATAATTGACTTTCTATTTTGTTAAAATTGGCATACAGTCAGTTTTCCATCAGATTCCAGTTATGGCAAGAACAGCCAAACTCTTAACTATTAATATTATGCTTGGGACTATTTAAATGTAATAAGTTACCATATGAAGTAAGACAGGTTAAATATTCTACTGAATGCCACAAACTGCATATGGTCCACAAAAGAAATTAAGTTTTTAGGACATATTGTTATTGATAAAAGAAAATACTTAAATCTAGAGAAAGTAAGAGCTATGAAAAATGCATCTAAACTCAAAACATTAAGAATTTGAAAACATTATTAAGACCATTACATTTTTTAAGAGTTAAAGGAAAAATCTCAGGTTGCAATTTTACTTTATAACCTGTTAAAAAACAATGGAAATGGGAAATCAAACAATATATCATATTTAAGAAAGTAAAAAACATATCAGCTTCTGATACATTACAGAATAATCCGGATTTAATAATAACTATTGAAACAGTCAGCTTTGACAATCCTACTGTTTCACCTACTATATTCTATAGTAGTATTTCTATATATATATATATATAACTATCACCAAATCCTCATATATCAGGGTAATTTTATATTAAATACAGGCTAAATTTAAACCTAAATATGTTAATTATGTATGGGTGTGTATATCTAAACATATAGTATAAAATTTGCATCTATATGTGTAAATCTTCATAAATGCGCAGATATATATTTCTGGTAATAAATAAATGGAAAATGCATTGTATGTGTAACAAGAGACTATGTATATGCAGGAATGAATAGTGTTAACAGGATTAAAACATTAAAATTTCTTTACTTAAAATATTTATTCTAAAAGTAATATTCAAAATTATTATATAATTCTGCATATATCGCTAAATTAAATGGTCAAGTTACATATATAACAAAATGTTTTTCATCTTTTAGATTTATATTTCTAGAAAGGATGATGCCAGAAAATTTAATCCTTCTCGCTGTAAAATGACCCAATTTCAATTTAAGGGTAAAATTAGATTTAAATTTAGAAATATGAATAAATTATCGCCAGTGACCGAGGTTAAAACTGGCCTAAAAGAAAAACAAGCACAGCAGGTTTCAACGATTTTTTTAGCAGTAGTGAGTAAGCTGGAAAAGCAAGTCTAAAAATAATGTAATGAAGGAGAGGGGGTAAGCCATTATATAAGCCTTGGCATCCATCTTTGAGGGCAGACACTCTAACATTATATTTTAACAAAGTAATTGCAAAACATGTGATGGTGATGATAGTGGGGTAAAAGGCTAATTCCTTTGCCTTCTCGACCTCGAAGGGCTACCTAATGCTGGAAGAAATGCAGTGAAGAGCTGCCACCACCTAAAGAAGTTCCTCAATGATGAAAATAGCCTGCCAGCAGAAAAGAAGAAAAATGGTAATAAACTCCTTTAATATTAATGCCTTTCAACTAAAGTCAACTAATTCTCATAAGCTAGCTAAATATAAAACCTATGGCTATAATAATAATGTAAATTAAACTTCTTTATTAAATATAGTTTTATTTTAATTTTAATCCTAAAATCTTCCCTGATTTAGAACTGATTTGATAATTTAATAACTGATTTGTTAAATGTTTCACTGATTTACAAACTGCTTTATGATTTTTTATCTGATTTATTATTTGCATTGAAAACACATTTCATTTATTGGTTTACTTGCTGAACTTATTTATGATTGATTTAGTTTTACGTATTCATCGTTATTAAAAGTGACTTAGTTTTAACTTGCTTAAATCAATTGATCTTAAATGTTTTAGTATAACTTTTATTATGTATAATTCAAATGATCTGTTTTGAAATAATAATTAGATTTATATGTCATTTTATATATTTTAAGTTAATGATAATATTTGCCTTCATTAATTCTTTTAAACAATTTAAATTATCTTAAACTAAATCAGTCAAATTTCAGCTAAATGTCATATAAGTTCCATTTTAAGATAGGCTAAAACAAAGCCAAATTTCAGATTTCACTTACGTGAAATCTTATCTTTAAACCTATATTTATTTTAGTTAAATCTATGCCAAATCTTATTATTTTTCAATTATGTAGTAGTTTATGTGATATTTATTCAAAACCGAGTTTTACTCTTAGTTAAATCATTAGTGAGAAGTAATTATATTCTCACATGTATATATATATGTAATTTTGTGTATATTAATGCACAAACCAAAACTCTGTTTTGAAATGGGTAAATGCCTTATTAAAATAAAATCACCAGCTTACAGTTAAGTTAAATTATGTTTGCTTTAAAATATAATATTTAAGTAATATTCAGTTGAAGTGATAACACTTTAAATGCATCATACTTTTAAGATGACTAATAATTAAGTTTAATGATAGTTTAAAAAGAAAATATCACTTATTAGCTCAAAACTAACATTATTTCTTTTATTTATTACTCAAAATTAAATAATTAGGTTTAATTTTAAAAAATTAAAAATAATAGTGATTAAAAAAATTTATATTAAAAGCTTTTATTTATCATGCACTAAAAAAATGTTTCTTCAACCACAATTGAGATTTCTACATTTAACTTGAAATAAAAGCAGGTGGAGGGATCCATAAATTAATTAAATCAATCCCTATTTTTGAATTGATTTATGGACTTCCCCTCATGCTTTTATTTCAAATTAAATCTAAAACCCCCACATGTGATTAAAGAAACTTTTTTTATTTAATGCACAGTAAATAAAAAGATTTTATATAAAAGAAATTTTTTATTTCTAATAATTTTTTAAATAAAATGTAAAACTGCATTCTACTTTAAATTGACTGGACACTTATAATTGATATATATATATATATCACTAGATATTTCTGCTTATACCCCTTATGTATATATTACATTTAGTATGTGTACATAATAAAATGTGCATATAAGTGATTAAAAATATAAAATAGTCTTTTAAGTGAAAAGTGTTTGATATTTTGTTTTTGATTGGAAATTTTTATACATTTTTTTTAAATGCTTATCAAAATTATATTGTAAATGAACTTCATGTAATACATATAATTTTATTTTAAATCAATTTCATGCATATAGTGTGTATATATAATATCAGTAGATATTTTTGTAGTAAGTTATACTCTCCCTATATATATATATATATATATATATATATATATATATATATCATATTTAGTAAGTGTACATAATTATATATGTTTAAGAAATCAGTAAGTAGTGTATTAAAATTGTTTGACATTTTTTTCTTTTTATTGAAAAGAAAGCTTAACAAAACTATATTATAAACAAACTTTCTTATTACTTAAAAAATTCCTATACAGCCCTAGCATGAGGTTACTTAAACAAATGAAAGTTCTAAGAAAAAAATGTAAATTTGAAATATCAAAATGCTCAATATTTTCCTACCCTTCTATTATATCTAAGAAACTAGGTAACCCACTAACAATATTAGTGTTTTATATAGAATAGCCTGGTGTTAATTAGTTGTATATCAAATTTCAAGCAATTCTATTGAATTTAAATGTATTAAATCTCAATTTTAACTGATCAATACCATATTTTAAGTTTAAACAGTAGTTTGTTTTTCACTCATTGTTAAATCCATTGTCAATGGAAAGTTCAATTGTTTTTACTGTAGATAGCAGTTAAATAAAAAGTTAACCATTCTTTTCTTTCTCTTCATTTAAAAAAAAATTTTTTTTTACTTAAGTTGCTGTTAATAGAAAAAATGACAGGCTGAAAGTGATAAATTGGAATCCAGGTAGCTAGCTCCATATCAACTGTCAAATCTGTCATTTGATCAGGGCACTTCAAGAGGCAAGGACAACAAAGCTTGATAATATCAATTATCAACAAGCAATAGCCACCTTTTTATTTATCAAAGGTTAAATTACCTCCAGATTTTATGTCATCAACTGGGATTCAGTGAGTTTTTGAGCTTTTAGTTATTAGTGGAAACTTCTAAAGAAGTGAAAGCAGGGAAGAATCTATTAAAGACTTTTGTGTTATTTTATTTAATAAGAGTAATAATGTGTACATGTATATAATAATTTTGTCAGTGTGTTCGAAAGTAAAAACTAAGTTGTTGTTTTTTTTTACAAAAAGGGATTAAATTTGTAAGTCAATTATAAAAGTATACATTATGTTCTTTACAACATTGATAAGAACTCATGAGGTAATTTGAAATTTTATTTATTATTGTTGTCATTAATATTTTTATTACAACCAGCAAATTTTAATTGAGTTGATTAATTCATATATATCCATTTAACATTGTGATAAGGATTATGGAATTATAAGGTTTTTGTTTACATTTATAACATTAAATTTTGTTGAGTAATGCGTTTTCTGAGATTGATCGAATTAATTTAAATTTCTCTTTTTGAGATTTAATATCATTAAGGAATGTAATTTAAATGAGGCATTAGTAGTTAAGATTTATATATATATATATATATATATATATATATATATATATATATATATATATATATATATATATATTTCAGATTACAGACTGAATATTTTATTATACTCTTAACTTAAAAATATAACAGTCACTTATATCAAACAAAAGATATAATAACTGATTTTTTAGTACACCCTACATAAGTTAAATATTTACATAAGGAGTATTAAGATTTTAGGAATAGTGAGATCGTGATTTGATCATTTATTGAAAATAGATATATTTAAGAAGTGATTACTTTATAGATTATTAATAAAAATGATAGTAATGGTTTATTCCTAATCATTATAGTTTATAATAATTGGCAGTTATTGTAATTTTATAAGTCATCAGATCTATATATATGTACATTTTGACATTTTAAAGGAAAGCATTTATTATTAAAATATATTTTTTTTTTTGCTATGCCTGTTTAATAATTTTTCTTAATTAAAGTAAATTGTTTATTTAAATTTTTAAAATCAGATTTAGTATATTATTGAATATACTATAAAGCTATGAGTCCAAAATGAAAACACAATACTATTTTCTATCAAGCTTATTCATTTATATAATCACAGAGGTTTGAACTCAGTTCAGTATTTATAACAAAGATAAAAATGTAACTTTAAAAATTTAGTGAGTTATATCTTTGAACATATTTAGGTTACTTGAATATTAATTATCATCCGTTTGACTCCAGGATAAATTCATTAAATGTTGTTTTGTATTATTATAATACTTATAATATACATGCTCTTGATTTATTATTAATAATAAGACAGTTTGGATAAACACAAAACTGGCACTTCAGGTAATATTTATAAAGAAGATATTATTCCTTTATATAAACACATATGATATTTTATCATTGAGATTAAAGACTTAAGATGATAGGTATTTAATTTTATATCATGTTGTATAAGTGGGTATAGATATATAGCTATGTCCAGATTATGTTTCTTTTACCTATTAATAACCATGCATGTTTAATATCAACACATATTAAAGGTTTACATTTACTATTATATAATTTAGCAATTGGTCTTTTGGAACATATTTTTTTAAAAATGTACTATTAATTATTTTGACTTCATAACCAAGCTTTCATTATTGCCCAATTAGTGTTATATATATATATATATATGTGTGTGTGTGTGTGTTAAGATTTCAGTGTTAAATTGAATATTATGAGTTATGTTTAGTGGAGTGTCAACTGATTTTTAATATAGTCAGCAGAGAGATGGTTAATTTTTTTCAACTACAAGATCACAAAATTTCTATAGATGGCATAAGTTAAATTAACATTATCACTATTGTTACATAGTTACATGTCATTTAATTAGTCATGTAAATATACAAACAATAGCAAACTCTCTATACAGTAGTACCACCCTATGTAAACCGTAGCAATTAAAGGATATAAGAAGGTTTGTGCATAAAATCTCTATCTAGTGCATATCCATCCAATATCCCCAGACTAGTTTCTAGTTTGTAGCTTTCACCAGTGAGGATAAGGTTTTCAATCCAAGCGCATTCTCTTAGTCATTCAGATTTAAACTCATTCAGTATCTATACATTTTGGTATCTTTGGTTTTTTTAATAAACAGTCAACATTATGCTATTAGTAGGATTGGTATTAAACCACTAATCATCACTTGATCACCCATTTCCTATTCTTACACAAGCTATTGAAACAGAAGCAAACTCTCCACATAGTAGTTCCATCCAGTGTACGCAATAGTAATCAATGAATGCAAAAAGATTTTAAAAATTTTTATCAGGTGGATATTTGTCTAATAACCCCAGACCAGTTTTTAATGTGTGACTTTTATTAGTAAGGAGCCTTGGATCAGAGAGCACTGCACCTAGATCTTAGGATATAATATAACCCACCAACAGTCACCTTTTATCTTTTTTATTAACTATAAAGCTATAAGTTCAAAATGAAAACAGTAATATTTTCTATTAAGCTTATTCATTTATATAATCATATAGATTTGAACTCAGTTCAGTATTTATAAATTTTGATGTCTTTGGTTCTTTAATAACCATAGTCACATTATCCCATGGGCAGAGTTGGTATTAAACCATTAAACATCACCTGATCACTATTTTACAGAGTTCAGATCTCTATGCGTATACAAGCAAATGTATTTGGATTAAAAACACTACTGTCTTTTTATTTTGAACTTATACCTTTATAATCAAAGAAAATGGTAAATGGTGAATGTTGAAGGGTTGCATTAGATCCTAAGATCTAGGTGCGGTGCTCCAAGATTCAAGGTTCCTCATTGATTAAAGTCGCAGCCTAAAAAACTAGTCTAGGGATATTGGGTGACTAAGTACTATATAAAGATTTTATTCAATGAATGTTTTGGCTTACACTGGGTGGCACTATTGTATGGACAGCTTGCGACAGTAGACTATGTATTAGTGGAGAAAGGGGGAATGAATAAAGTATGGAAAATTAAAAGTTGTTTGATAATGAAGAGGGAATATATAATAGTGATCATAATTTTTTTATAATAAAAATGTTAAGTAATGTGATGGGAAATATTAATAAAAGTAGAAAAGATAGTGAAAGATGTGGATGGAGAATGAATGATAAGAATAAGTTAGAAGAATATAAAACAAAAGTTGAAGAAACCATGGAAGAGTTGATTGGAATGAATATAAGGACTGGTGTGGTGAAGTAGAAAAAGTGGCAAATAGAGTTTTAGATGAGAATAAAACTAATGGAAAAGTAAGAGTTAGTAAAAGTGTAAAAGAAAGGGGAAATCATACAGAAAATATAAGTATGCTATTAAGACCAAAGAAAGTGAAAAAGATGTTAATGTTAAATGGGAAAAGTATTTAGAAAAAAGAAGATGGCAAAATAGATCATTATAAAGAGAGAATGAAATTAAATAGTAAATTATTGGAAGATATTAATAAAAATGGGGATAAAAAATTTTGGAAATACACTAAAAGAAGAAATGTAGGGGAGAGAGAAATAGTATTAACAGATGATAAGGATATAGAGTGTAGATCTAGAGAAGAATTAAAGACACTCTTAAATAAGTGTGTAATGAATATAGAAAAGATGTTTGATGTGAAGGACAGAGTGATAACAAACAAAGCATATAGTAATAGAAATATTAGGTTTACAGAAAATCAACTGAATGAGGCAGAGAAGAAGTTGAAAAGTGAAAAGGCAAGAGGGTTAGATAAATGGGCAGCAGAGATGATAATAAATTTAGGGCAAAATTAAACCTATTATCATGTTTTAATAAGATGACCCAGAAGTGAGATTTTCCAGATAGTTGGAGTAATACAAGAGTAAGGCTACTATTTAAAGGAATGGGTAAGTATCATAGAAAGTTAAGTAAGTATAGACTGATAGTGCTAACATCAGTGTTATATAAAGTTTTTACATATATGGTGGCTGGAAGGATTGCAAACTGGATGGAAAAAATAATATAGTGGGGAAAATGCAAGGACGTTTTCAATTGGGTAGACATATAGAAGATAGTTTATTTGTAGTTACACAACTTACAGATATGAGTAAAAATATAGGTTGACAGTTATATATGAATTTTATACATATAGAGAAGCCATATGGAAATATATTATGGGTAAGTTTAGTAAATTTGAGAATGGATGGAGCTTTAGTGGATCTTTTTAAGAGATTGTATGAAAATAATTTCTATATAGGAAGTACAGAATCGGTTAAAGTTAAAAATGGGGTGGGACTAAGTCAAGAATGGCCTATGTCACCTATTTTGTTTTTGTTGTATTTGAGAGAAATGGAGAGAGCAATAGAAAGACTAGGAAGAAGAGTAGAGATATCATTAATAAGAGGCAAGTATATATATATATTCCCCCCCCCCTTTTTTTATTTTTTCTCCCCCATCACTCCATAACTACCACACTTAAAAAAAATAAACACCATATATATATATATATATATATATATATATATATATATATTGGGTTCTTTATTTGCAGATGATGTCTTTTTGTGCACAGAAAAAATGGAGGATAAGGAAGTTATGTTGAGGACATGCACAAGGGTGGATAAAGAGATGGGGATTAAATTTAGTAAAGATAAATCAAAAGTAATCATGATTAATACTTGGGAAAGGGAAGATAAAGAATTTTTATTGGGAGATATAAAGTTAAGTGTGGTGAATAGGGTATAACTACTTGGGAATCATCTTAAGTAATCAGAGAAATTGCTTGTATGAATGGGGAAAAAAATTGATAAATGAAGCAAAAAAAGAAAGGTACTGATAAAAAAATTAACAGTGTTTCTATACAATAAATATGTAGCTAGAATTGTATGGAAGAGAATGGCAATAGCAGGGTTAGCATATGGTAATGATGCATTATGTGTAAGTAAAAAGGTGTTAAGCTACTTAGAAAAAGTACAAAGAGAAGTGGGAAGACAAGCATTAGATGCAAATGTGTGGATGGCAAAAAAATCAAATCAAGGAAAAATGGAATGGTCAAGTTTTTATATGAGAAATGCAAAAAGCAGAATGAAAATGTTCAGTAGATTGCACTTGCCAAAATAGTATTTAATTGGGTTATGAATATAGGAAAAGTAACAAGATGGGTGAGAAATGTGGTATGGTATGCAGAAGATTTGAATAAAATGTATGTCAATATACTTATACAAAAGGTGGGATGATTATTTTAGGAAAATTGTTGAGTGTAATAGTTGCAAGGAATGAGATAGAAGAATAGATGCCTTAATAACGAATAGGGAGTTGGAGAAATGGAGAACTAGTATGGAATGTAAGTAAGCAGAATATTGGGTGTGAGTTAATTTATGATAATAACAGGGAAAAAGTTGTTTAGTGTTTAAGGCTCAAACAGGATTTTTAGCAACAAGGGAATATACCTATAAATGGAAAAATGTGGTGAATTTAGTTTAAAAGATGTGTAAGGAAGGCATAGAAAATATTAAAGCATCTGTTAACTGAATGTAAATGCTTGCAAGTAAAAAGAGCACAAATAATAAAATTGTGGGAGAATAAATATAAACAAAGTACTTATACAGAAAGTGGGTTTTTGTTTTTTATGCTGGGTTTGGAAAAGATAAGGGGGATTCAGATATAAATACCATGGAATTGACAAAGATTAAATTGTAGAAATAGGATGGATCAGAATATAAAAAATATGGAAAAAACAGGTGTGGAATGGAAAGGGAAGATAAACTGCCTAACAGGTTTCTCTGGACATGGTAGCTGAGAGATTCCAATTCTGAAAAAGGAGAAGTCACAGTGCATCTTATCCCAACATCATCATACTGTTTTAACAGCTTATGTAAGAATAAGAAATAGTGATAAGGTAATATTAGTTGTCATGTAAATATATATTACTAGTCTTGTATATCCCAGATTCATCATTTATGATTTCAGTAATTCATGATTTGGAAAAAATATTAAATAAAAAATTAGAAATTCAGAAATTTCTCAGCATGCATTCAATCGTGTGATTATTCTCTTTTCTATTTATTAATGTTTTGTCTGTTCATAATTGCATTATTCTGTTTTTAATTATTTTCCTTGATGCCTTAAAACATTTTAAAATTAAATTTATAGTAAATAAATATGTATATTAGACATGAGAGTTACATAGAATTATGGTTTCAATTATCTACAATAATGCTTGGAATTAAATGCAGTAGACATGGAAGAGACAATACTATATATATACACACACACACATTTGTGTGAATGAATACTATATATATACACACACACACATTTGTGTGAATGAGTGTATGTAAATATATGGTATTGATTTTAATATTTATAAATGTTATTAAATTTTGTGTAATTAATTTTAAAATCAAAATTAATATTTTTTCTATTTGCATAAAAGGTATAAAATTTAATTATAATTTTTTTATTTGTAAACTTTTTTTTTCAATGAGACATTAATTAAAGATTTTAAAGTATACATTTTTTTTATTGATTCTGTGAAACATTATTCTATTAAATGTTTATTTCAAACATAATGATTAATTATTGCAAAAAAATACATTCTCTCTTTATTATACTTATATTGTTTTTAGCACACTTGAAATATAGAAAACAATTATATCATAATAGACATCAATCATTATATCATTCTAATTTTTTTTATTCATATAAAATGTTTTATTTAATTTGCATTATTTGTTTACAAAAAATAAATAAATGGTATTCAAATCAAAGTGGTAATAACTTTTCCTATATACTGATGGGTCTTATAATAAGTAAACTTACTCAATAGGTAATCCACATGTAAGCATATTCAGGGATTGATTTTAATAGTTAAAAATGATGACTAAACTTGAAGAATGTATTAATGAAGAACAATCTTCAACCGCCTCTTACGAGGCATCTCGTCGACATCTGACGTCACTCTAATTCTGCTAGTTTTAATGGTAGAATATTCGTTTGACAGTTATTGATTAGGTTTTTAAAAGTTCTGTAAGATGGTGCCCTCTTCTGAATTATTTTACAAGTAAAAAATCAAAAAAACCGCATTTAAAACTAAACAAAAAAGAACCTTGTCGGTGATTGGCTGTCAGCCAGCTCTCAGCCGAAAAAGACATTCTGATTGGCTGGAAAGAACAAAGAAACCGCCTGATCAAAGAAAATAAAGAAAAACGCTGAGATTTTCATTTCAAATGTAATTTAAAGTATTAAAAAAATATAAAATGAGAAATTAAAATAGTTTTTTAAAAAATATACTAAAAAAACAAAATTATTTTTGAAAAATGGTACTTGTGTATAATTCAACCGATGACGTTTTTGACTTACCGATTTCCCTTCCGGTAGACATCGACGTTTTTTGCATGACAACGTTGTCATGGTAACCAAGTGACTGCTGTGATTAATCCATCAGAGAGTTAATTTTTTTTTTCACCCGCGAGATTTAAAATTTGTAGAGAGGTTTGGGAAATTTTTTGATTTTTCTGTCTATTGTGATTTTGCTATCCACGGCATCACAGTTACTTTTTTGAGCTGTTAATTCGGGTAAAGTGTTTTATTTATCTGTTTATTTTGAATTTACAAATATTTTTTGTTAATATTTCTACAATTGAATTATGTTTTAATTTCATTTTTAATTTCTGAATTGTATCATACAGAAAATTATTTTTCGTAATTTATTCCGGTAAACTGTTTTTTATTTATCTGTTTATTTTAAATTTACAAAATCTTTTTGTTAATATTTCTACAATTCTCAAATTATTTTTCGTAAATTCATCGTCAATTATAAAAACTTTTTGTTAATATTTCTACAATTCTCAAATTATTTTTCGTAAATTCATCGGCAATTATAAAAATTACAGGGTGCGACGCCATTAATACCAGATTTGCATTAAATGACGCCATTAATACCAGATTTGCATTAAATCGCATCTTTTTAATTTAGCTGTTTATTTAAAATTTAAAAAAAATTTTTGTTAATATTTCTACAATTGAATTACGTTTTAATTTAATTTTTAATTTCTGAATTGTATCATACAGAAAATTATTTTTCGTAAATTCGTCGGCAATTTTTAATTTCTGAATTATATCATACAGAAAATTATTTTTCGTAAATTCATGGTGTATGCCAAGCCTAATGGCTTGTCAAAAACACAAAGGGCCCCCCCGCCAACTCCAGCACTATGCGCTGTTTTTTATAATTGAGAATAATATAGGGTGGTTTTATAAATTAGAATGTTTTTTCTAAATTATTTTGACACATGCATGTACATTTATTTTATTTTATTTACTATTTGCCTGACCTGCGTCAGATTTTTGCCTTTTTTTTTGTTTTTTATCACGTGACCTGCGTCACATTTTTTTTCTTTTTTTTATGTTTAATTTTTTTTTTATATTTTTACCATGTTTTTTTGTTTTTTACCACATGATCAACCGATGACGTACTACCCTGAAGGCATATCGGTCTAATGTTGCGTTTTTTAACGTGCCATGTTCACGTGATCTGCGGACACATTTTAGCGACTAAATGTGTCTGCAGATCACTTGGAGACGTTATCTTAAAAATTGCAACTTTAGACTGATGTGCCTTCAGGGTAATATGTCATCGGTTGAATTATACACAAGTACCTGAAAAATATTGAAGATTTTAGTAAAAATATTTAAGATTTAGCGAAAAGAAATCTTTACTTTTACAGAACGTAAAATTGAAAAAAAGTGTTTGCGTCAGCACTTTTTTGTTTAGACATTCACTTTATATTTGCCGAAATTGAATATATTTTATAATAAATAAATAGCAATTTATTTTTGAAAGAACTTTCGTTCTCTTTCATAACCTGAAAAATTAGTAATATACTTTTTATAAACGTATCTGAGTTGAATTTAATATTATAGGCGAATATGTTTTAACAATAGGCTTTGTCTTCAGTTTGTGAGTTGGCCAATTAAAAGATTTGATTTTTACCTCATACAACCAATAATATAATTAGCGGTTAAAGGGTTAAATGTTTTTCTAAACTAAAATCTTTATTTTTACGAGAGTTTATATAAAGAAGAGCATTTTAAAAAAAATACTTTGAGTATTAAAATAGAAATTTTAATTTGGATACTACATAAATGGACTAAAAATACAAAACTGCATATTTATGAGGAAAAACATGAAACTAGTAGTTAATAAAAACATTAAGGTAATAGTTTTAAATTTTAATATTGCAACCAAAATAAAAAGTACATATTTTAAAATAAATATTGTTTAAATATTTCAGATGTTTTTGGCATTTAATTATTCCACTGCATATTTATGAGAAAAAACATGAAACTAGTAGTTAATAAAAACATTAAGGTAATAGTTTTAAATTTCAATATTGCAACCAAAATAAAAAGTACATATTTTAAAAGAAATATTGTTTAAATATTTCAGATGTTTTTGGCATTTAATTATTCCACTTGAAGTTCAGATTATTTACTTATATTGTATTTTTTATTGGTAAAAATAAATTGACCTTTAATAAACCAATAGTAAATACAATACAAATAAAGTCTCTAATGAGTTGTGACTTGAAATCGTTTAAAATTTTCATGAGATAATTTGTCAAGTTCATTTTAGAATTATTAAAAAATTCCTGAATTAAATTATTAAAGTTTGGACATTCTTGAAAAACATGAAAATTACCTCCTTAATTTTAAATATAAATCTTTAATTCTAAAAAAAAAATTGTAGAAATGGATCTGTGGAAGAATTTAAAAGTGAATCTTAACAAACATTGTAAAACTATTATTTCTTGTAGAAATTTTATTGATACAAAAAGAGGGGGGGGGCAAATTATGTTATTGGATATTGATTTTTAATGTCCTTCAAAGATATTTTTAATTATTAGTTTAATTCATATTATAAATCACAGTATGTAAATCATTATTTTGGTTTGGATATAGTAATTTTGTAATTATAAGCTCAAAACTTTGTTCTAACAAAAATGACAGAAATTAAGATGTATAATTGAAAGCATTTTATATTTTAAGTTCCAAAACTCATTATTAATGAAAGATATCTTGAGAAATTAATCTTGTGACTCTGATTAAAAAGAGTATTTATTTTATACAGAGTTTGTCATGATAAGTTGAAGCACAGACATGGTAGGATTTTCAATCATTTTACCTAATAAAGTGTTTTGATTTGAGATCAATTTGTCTTATTTTTTTGTGTAATTGAAAATTGAAACTGAAAGATTTCTAATAAATTACAAGTTTTATTTCTGTCTAAAAGACAGTTTGAATTTTATAAGTTACCGAGAAGAGAAAAGCAATTAGAAAGGTAAAAGTTATTGGGAGATATAAGAGGAAAAAGGGAAGATGATATTAGCCAACTAATTTTGAATAATATATAATGTAGAATAACTTTTTTATCATTTGAAGAAGTGGGGAAGTAGAAACAAATAGAAATTTAATGGATGTGGTCATAAAACAAATATTTCTAAGGTTACATACTAATTTACAGAAAAGGATAATATAAGTAAAAGTGAAAGACGATGTCCTTTGTTTAACAACTATTTTATTTAGTTTCTCCTTAGAACAGTATTATTAAAAAAACTGATTATAAAATAATGTATTAATATTGGAGGAAGAAAGGTTTGATGCACAAATTTGCTTATGATATTTGCAGAACAGTGAAAATGAGCACAAGTGGTTAATAAAATTGTTAACTTAAACATTTAATATTAAAATAAACATTATTTAAATGTTAGCAAAAATAAAGCATTGAGTTAACAAAAAAAAAAACTAAAAAATAATGAATGCTTCTAATTATTGAAAGAGTTAATTAAGTTAAAATGAAATGAAAATTGTAATAATTAAAGTAAGATTTTAATTTTAAAAAATCAGAATATTTTGTAGACTGTTATATTTAGGATTAACAAAAATTTTGTCTGGTAATAGAAAGCTGAATTCTTAAAACCTAAAACAAAAAATAACTGAAATTTTGAAATATGATTATAAGAAAAATATTTTTTTTTAAATTAGTTGAATGGATTATAAGTAGCATTATAATAAAAATAATATGTTAAAAAAATACAATTAATCAAAAAAATTAGAAAAGAAAGAGAAATTGAATTAAATATGCTTTGCAGTAAAAAAATAAGAAGCATGTTAGAGCAAGTCAAAGTGTTTGAAAAATATGGGGGGGGGGGGGCATGACAAATGATCTTAAACAATCAGTTAGTTAAAGAAATTTTAAAATAAAGCAAAGGTCAAAGAAACATGAGAGAAGTTAATTTGAAAACATTTGTGTAATTTCATCTTGTAAAATAGTCAATTGATGATATACTAGAAAAAATAGTCAAATGTTTAGTCATTTGGAAAATTATGTGATCTTAAAATTGGTTAGAAACCAGTCCCTACCTTGCATGATAACAGTGTAGTGAGAGTTATCAAAACTATCAATATAGGCAAGGAAATTAGGGTTTGGTATCTCCATGAAACTGCAGGTATACTATTCATTAAGTGAGACTTAAACATATATTTGGGCTGGGGTTAATGAATAGTTTAATAAATAATTGGTAAAAATTATTAATATATTTCCATAAATTAGTTTGTATCAAAGTTATAAAGCAGAAAATTTGAAACTATCAACTGAACTGCTATCTCTATATATTCTGAACAAATAATGAAGTTATGTGTGAGATAGTGATCTGGGCCAACTGATGAGTATTGGATCAGCACTAAATGTGCATTTTGAAGGTTTGTCATATATCTTTGGTCATATGTTTCAGTAATGTGTAATGAAATAGAATTTTGAAATAAATATATGTGAAGTTAAGTTCAGGTATTTCTAAAAATGAAGTTAGATTGTAATATGTGCTATTCATGAAAAAATATAGGTTTTGAAAGTATCTATAGTGTGAGAGGTTGGTCTGATTTCTGGGATGATGAGTGGTTGTAGTAAGATTGAGCTAAAGGTAAAAGATGCACTTGCAATTGTGATATTTAAATACCAGAAGTGGAAGTTTGAGCTTCAATCCAGGAACCATTAGCTTTTAATATTGTCACTCTGTCATATAGAGAAATAATATACTCATGTATATATATTTTTTTCACAACTTAAGTTTGAAACCAGGAGGATAAATTTGAATAATGTTTTTAAGTTTTATTCAGATTAAAAATTTGCAAGTAGTTGGATCATAGTTGACTTAGTTAATCATCTAATACTGGACAGTAAATTTATATCTATCTACTACCTTTAGATAAAACAATGATAGAAAACTTCTCAAATGCTCACCATCAATTATAAAGCTTAGTGAGTAATGCCTTCTCCTTCACTGCTACAGTATGAAGAACTCTTGGAGAGCCTTTATTCTGCAGTAACTCTTTTAAAAGATGATTTGTCTTATACCTATATATTTTCAAATTTTATTCTTATCTCAATGCATTTTTCATCTTAACTCAACTTCTTTCACTCTGGGTACATTTTTGAAACATCCAGTTCACTTTTTTTCAAGTGAGTAAGACACAAGTAGCACATATTATAATTTTAACTTCATATACATTTTTTGGGGGGATATACTTTTAACTTCATATATATTTTAATATATATATATCTCAAACTTCTATTTCATCAGACATTTGAAAAAGATAAATGATCCCTGAGAACATTTCATACTGACATGATGATGATGTAGACAATGTTAATTACTTATAGGTAATTTATTTTAGTAGATTTACACTTTTCTCATATTAAATGACTATTTCTTTATAAAACTCATAAAATATAAAAATAAAGATTAATAATGAAGTAAGAATGGAGAGTTGATATAAGAGTGTATAAAACAATTGAATAGTTTATTACATTTACTTTGGTCTTAAGCAAAAATAGAAATGGTGGTCATTCAAGAATAATTTATTTGCTCAAAGGAAATTTAGAAAATCTGCAAGTACGAATTATTTTGCAATCCTTAAACTGTACTATAAAAAAGATTAAATAATTTATTATTAATAAAATAATAAATAACATCTGGATTTAAATATTAAATATGGTTGGAGTTCCGGCAGAAAAAAAGCTACCTCTGAAATAAATGCTTGATTTTCGTAAATAAATTTAGCAGCAAACAAAATTATAGTCTGCAGTTCAACCAATAATTGCAATGAACCGAAGAAAGCCAGTATGTCCATTTAAAAGATAGTATTCTCACATTAATATTATTATAGAAAATATTCATTGCCTGGCAGTAGGTGCCAGAATAAATGAAAGATAACTGCTTGCAAAATCAGATTAAATGTTGACAACTAAATATATAGAACTCTAGTTGCTAAAAAAAAGAGTAATCTGAAAACAATAATAAGAAAAAAATTTCTAAAGAAAGAAAGTTAGTTGCTCGTAAGAAATCAAATAACTACAAAGAATTGAAATTCAAGAAATAGTCTCTTGAATGAACATAGGTATGGGAATTACATGTAAATTCAAAGTCGTATGCTGAACTTTTAATTGCAACTAAAACATAAATAATGTAATCCTAAACGTAAAAGTTTATATTTAATTTTTTTAAATCAATTTTTATAACTTTTTATTAACTATGTTTAAATGTGTGTTTTATTCCATTTATGAATTTGATTCTTGGTTATTTAGTGAGTTATTAATTTTCGAAATATTTTTTAATAATTTATTTGTATTTATGTTCTGATATAATTGGAGAAGAAATAAAAAGGAAGATTTTTATCATTATCTGTCTCTCCCCCATTTCCATGAGAAAGGTCTTACTCATAATTCATTTATCAGTCTATTCATTTCTTTGACAAGATTTGACAATTTTCTCAGAAGTTGAGGCATGTCATATGAGAAATAGGAGTTAATAAGAATATTTAAAACTAAAAACGTAATTTAATTTTTAGATTTTCATTATAAATATTGACATGTGCCAACAAGTTCGTTAATAATTTAATTTCGAAAAATGTTTATTTGTACTATGATCAAACTGTTCTTTATTAAATGGTGGATTTTGTTACATTGTCGTAATTTATTTTTTATTCTAATGTGTTGTTGTGTGTGCAATCGTAATAGGTGTGTATGATAATCAGATATTAATTTCTATATTCAGTGAATGATAATTATTTTCTATACTGAATAAAACTAGCATCTTGGCAAATAGTGATCAATTAATTAGATTAAATATGCATTAGAATAAACTAGTTATATGATAGTTATGATTCAATAGTCAAGATTATAGCTTGTGCTCAGATGATACAATAATCAATAATAAATTCAAGCCAACATTATTACATTTTGGCGAACTTTAGAGATGTGATTTAATGATTTAACTTCTCAGTTTATATTTGTGCAGTAATATATTTTTATTTAGTATATATAGTTAATATTTAGTGATTTTTGACATTTATTCAGCCTATACTATTTGACTGCCTCAGCATGGTAGTTTGATGAATTGCAGTAGGAGATATAAATACTCATTTATTTTAGTTTACTTCCATGTTAATATACATATCAGTTATGCTTTGTTACTTATTATGCCGCTGTAATAATAAGATTACTCAACTTTCTATTTACTTATATTTATAGCAAATACATGTAACCAGAAATAATGAAATATATTTATTTTATGATAGTCTTATTCTTTATCTGCATAAACCTCTACTGTTTATCAAAAATACCTCTACAGATTCTCTATTTTATTATATTTGGTGCACTAATATGTGTAAGATCTTGAATATGTAATTAGAATTAAGTTATCTAACTTTCCCCTTTCTTTATCTTTAAAATATATATACTGTATATAATTCTTCAGAAAACATTGATTACTATTTACATATATATACAGACATTGATTACTAATTTATATATATATATATATATATATATATATATATATATATATATATATATATATATATATATATATATATATATATATCAAGTTTTAATTTGTTGGGTTTTTTTTTATTATTTTTATATGGCAATTCAGATTTATTTCAATTAAAATGTCATCTCATTTTTCTACTGCTGAATCTTATTCAGTGCTTCTAACATTTCAAATTCAATATCTTGTTTGTAATGATTCAGCTTAGGCATATTCAAAGAATTTGACAGACTTGTGTTAATTGTTTGAAATAACAACAATACATTCATCTTTAAGTAGAAAATGTGGTTCTTGTCCTGGAAACTTGTGAGTAGGTTCCACTACATTTTTTTTAATTGTTTTGTTAAACTTCTGAACAAGTTATTAGTAGAATTTTTTGGCATATGATTTTCAGTAGCAATATTTTTTTTTTCTCTTTTTTTATTTCATAATTTTTGTTTTCATTTTTTAATAGATACATAATTCTAATTTCCTTAATGTTTGTTAAAATTTTTATTTGATTTAGCATTTGCAACTGATCAATAAATATTTTCTCCTGAGCTAAAATCCTCTCACTAATTCTATGTAATCACTATATACAAGTTACAATACAGTCTGCATCCATAATTGGTATCACATGCCCTATAATTTGAACACATGGATAGGGCCCACATTATTAAAAAGAATATTGTTTAACTTTTTGGGTGCAGACATTTCTAAAATTATCTTCATTTATCACTATAATTAAATTACTATTTGTGGGGAAAAAATTTAAAGTTGGAAAGCAAATATTCTTTGATCATTCTGAAACTAATAAGAGTGCACTTCTTTTTCAATCACAGCTTGATTAATCCCACTTTAAGTGGGGTCACTGGTGCAGATCATTCATCTCCAAGTTGCTCAGTCTGAATCCATTTCCTCCTTGAATCTCATCTCTTACAGGTCCTTCTTCACTCAGTCAATCCATCTGGTCTTGGGTCTGCCCCTGGGCCTTTTCTTTAGTGGTTCCATTTCCATAATCTTCCTTCTGACATAATTTTCTTCTCTTCTCTTAACATGTCCAAACTACCTCAACCTTGATTATTTCATTTTTTCACTGATTTCTCTCACCTTCATATTTTCTCATATTACATCATTTCTCCCCTTGTCCTTTTTAGTCAAACCTGAGGCGAACCTAAGCATTCTCATTTCTGTTACACATTGTTTGTCTTCTATTTTCTTATTTTCTAATAAGAGTGCACTATTGAATATTTTAGAGGTGACCAAACAAGATGGCTATTGCAGCTCATGAAAATACTATTAGTTGTTTTTTTTTGTTTGTTTGTTTGTTTGTTTTTTGCAAATAAAAGCAAATTTATTTTTTCAATTTTTTTTTAATTTATATGATAGATTTTAAGATCTTTAAAATTGCCATAATACAGATAACTTCAAAATTATAACTATTACTATCAGTAATATTATTATTACATATTTGTAAGTGCAAGCTATATATAAGTCATGTGACATCTGACTTGTTATTATTACTATTATTATTTTGCTGTTGTGGCTTTGGCTAAATTAAATGGCTAAGCCTACTAGTATATGGAGTATCTGAATTAAGTTCAGGCCCATATGATTTTTTCAGTTGGAGAGCTGACTTTAAAGACATGTAGATGTCTAAAAGTTTCAGATCTTCTTCTAACAATTAACTTTTAAATAAATGCTTTGCTTGAGTTGGTTTTTTTTTTTAAATCTAATGTCCCAACTCCTCACTGAAGAGACCCATAGGTCGAAACCGGTCTGGGGATGGGGACAATTTAAGATAAAAATGATTTGAATGTCTTCTCTTGTAGTAGCATTTATCATAAATAAAAAAAAAAAGCTTGTTTAGAGCTATTAGCACGCTCTTAATTTTACATATTTGTAAGTGCAAGCTATATATAAGTCATGTGACATCTGACTTGTTATTATTACTATCATTATTATTTAAATGTTAATGGCCTACCAGGTCCAACTTATAAAGCAAAATTTTTCAAAAATTCAAGATGTTTCTTTGTATTTTTTATAGCATTTGAAATTCTGTAGCAATTTTTCAAAATTACAGTTTTCTATTTAATTTTAAAAACACACATGCACCAAGTTAACTGTTAAAAGGTACAATACACTGATAAAATACATAATATTATCAACATGTTAATAAATTGGTTAAAATAGAATGAATAAAGCATTATTTATACTAATGTATGCAAAATCATAAAAATATTTACAATAATGACCCGACTTTTAATGTAGTGTTTGAATGTATATGTGCATGTACTAATATTTATGTTTTTTGATATGTTTTAAATTTAAAGGAGTACTATTTTAAAATATTTAGGTAAAGTTATTTTAAATCTGAAATAAAATTCAATTATTGTGAAAACAGTAAATAATGTGAAAATCAATTCTTTTAATATCTGTAATATAAATATTTATTGTAATATTGTGATGTATATATCTAAATTTATTAAAATATAATATTTTATTTAAACACTCGCAACGCGTATGCACAATTAGCTTAAAAGGCTGATATTCGAATGTATTAAATATGTTTTGAATTGTTATTGTTAATTTTAAAATAATTTCATTGTACTGGGCACAAAAATTTTATCAAAAAGTCATCTGCAGAAATAAATCTTCCTAGCAACATTAGAAAACATTCACATAAAATTCTAAAAGAGTTCGGAAATTTGAGTGAAAATCAGTCACATAGGTAAAACTTATAAATAACATACATAAGATATTTTTTTCTCTTTCATTATTAGTTCTTTGCTAAGGTCAGTATTTTAATTTAGCCACATTGGAATTGTGAACTTTGATGATGAAGAAATAGTGGATCTTTACAATAATTTGCCTTTGTTGAAAATGCATCTCTATAATTGACCAAATGAATAACCAAAACATCTGAAAAATATTCATCATAGAAAATGCATGAGCAAATAAAAATGTAAAGATTTTATTGAAATGAAAATTTTTATAATATTTTGAAATGCTAATACAGTACTTCAAAAGTCATCTGCTACTAGAATAAAAGCAAATATTTAAAAAGTTGTTGTCTAAACACCTGCATATTGAATATTTCTTTGTAAAATAATTTTCTAAAGCCATGCTATGATTAATCAAATTCACTTCCAGAAAATTATTAATTATCTAATCCACATCTTTACAAATAAAGAAAACAATTTGTTGTGATTTGATTGATTATTTAAATCTTACCATTAATGTATGTTATTCAAAAGAGAAATTTCATCATCCTTTACTTACTTTACAAGGATTAATTCTTACTCCATCCGCTGTGATCAACAATTAAACCAACTAAGGATTTTGATCATTTTTAAAAAAACATTCTAAAAGATTTTACTGGGACAAAGACTTAAGTAAACTCTAAATTATAAACAATGTTTGTTTTTATTTTATTTGTACATATAGTTACTTTCTTGAAATAAAGTTCTTACAAAAGAATAGCATAAGTAAAGAGATTAAACAGGTAGTAAACTTTAAATTATATTAGTTTTGAAAAAAGATTGTTAATTAATATTAATTATTATTATCCATAGTCAAATTTTAATAGTTTATATAATTGATGTGATTTCATGATTTCTAAGTATCAACCTATGTTGTTAGATCCTGCTATAAAATACCTGATCATAGTTCTATAGATTTTATAAGAGTTACCCTGACATTTTATAAAAATTGATACATGAAAGTTTGTATGTAGAATATAATTTGTATATTTATATTATATTCATGACAATAAGATTTACATTAAAAATGTTGTTTAGTAGAGAGAAGCTTCTAATATGTGTTATGGTCTTATTCTTAAATGTTAGCTTAGATAAGAATCTTATGTAATGCTGCAAGTACTTATAGAAGCTAGGCAAGATAATGCCACATCTTTAAAGGGTTTTACTATAACAAGATAAATGTTCTGTATGTTAAAAATATAACTAAGATTAATATTAAAAACATATACATAGATGAGAGATTGATTAAACTACTGTACATAGGGATTAAATAAAACATTATTTCATTTTGTTTTCTAATAATTATTAATACTTAAGTTACCTTTATTCATTGCTTACTAATCTTCCTCAATGACTTATTTTGTTCTACAATATGTGGAGATATACATTTACAATTATTAATATAGGAGAAGTTGAGTTCAAGTTTCCATAATTAACCTTGCTAGAAATTATTTATTTTTAGAATGCTGAGAACTTAATTTATTATTATTATAATCATAATTTTTTTATTAATAAATTGATTTTATATTTATTAAATTACCTGACTTTTGTCTTTCGTTATTTTGACATTCATATCTAATAAATAAATATGGTCACATCCATATTATTATTATGTGTTTATTTAAAGACACACTGTTTTAATAGTAATATTATTTGCTTTTATAGCTAACACTCTTGCACAGTTTAAGTATTAATGCCTAGTTAGATATAATAGAATACACTTTGTTATTTATCTATGTCAGTAATAAAGATCTATAGTTAAAATTAAAATTTTAAAGACTTATTTATTATACTTAAATGTTTCAAACCCTGAGATAACTTTAAATTTGATATATGGTATTTTGAAAACAGAGAAAATATGCTAGCCTTATACAAATATTATTAGATTTGTTTATTCTTAGTTACAAATACACATTTATAGTTTGATTTTATAAACTTGAGATATTATTATTATTCATTAAAACACTTATTAAATTTTCTCGATATATCAATATTCTGTTTTTATTAAAGAATCTCATTATAGTGATTATCCACCTAGTAAAGGTTATGCTAATGTTTGAGACAGTCACAATTTGTTTAAGTTAGATTATTGTAGTGAAGCTCTTTATTTCATTCGTTTATATATATATATATATATATATATATATATATATATATATATATATATATATATATATATATATATATATATATATATATATATATATATAGAGAGAGAGAGAGAGAGAGAGGGAGGGAGTGCTCACAAATAAAAATAAGCTCTTAACAAGCTTTGCAGAATATTCTCAATCCCAGACCAGTTTCTGCTTGAATATCCTAGCAACTCACTAGAAGCCAGTAGCAGAAACCAGGCTGGGGTTAGGTATATTCTGCAAAGCTTGTTAAGAGCTTATTTGTGAGCTTTATATATAATATTTGTAATACAAGCTTGTTAAGGTAGGTCATGTGATATATGACTTGATTTTTTTAATATATATATATATATATATAAACTTTAAATTAAACATAAATCAATGTATATGTAAACAAAAGGGGTAAATAATGTTTCCCCAGGCTATGACTTAAAAGCACTAAGTGTTGAACAAAGGAATCAAGAATAGAATGAATCCACATATTCTTAATTGTTCTGATGTTTATAAGTATCCCTTTGTCAACATTGTTGGTAATTCAGTGTGAAATTAATTTATCATCCAGATTGAATTAAACTCTTAATCAGTTATATCAATTATACAAAGCAGGTAATAAGTCATTGTGTTTTCAATATAAGCTTTCAATCATAGATATCACCAAAGGAATGAAAAACAAAACAAAAATTATAAGTGCAAAAGAGGCAAATCATAACATTGCTTATAGTTCTATTTTATTCCAAATGTACTATTTACTATCAAAATATTCCTGAATATCAGATAGTAAACACTAACAACTATCATTTGAAAATTGTGAAATTTGTGGTCAAAATTTTGCACAAGCAATCTGAATATCATGATAAAGGTTGTTAGTCATTGTTATACAATAAACACCAGTCCACAGTGCAAAATTAATGCTTGATTTTTGATGAAAAAAACTATTGTTGTATTTTGTATCTACTCTATTCTCTTGATATATGTTCCCTGATTTTTGGTCATTTTCAAAATTAAAGTTAGTCATGAAAGAAATATGTTATGGTTTAATTCAGTCATTTAGAAGCTTATGACAAAATTTCTGAAGATTTTCAAAGACTTCTTCAAACAATTTTACAATCACTTCCAGTAGTATATTGAGTCACAAGGAAACTATTTTGAATAATAAATAATATAAACAAATATAAATAATGGTTCATGTTTTATTTTACATCAATCACTTTTTTACTAGGACTCACTGTATAAATTCCACCAAATTTTTTATTACATTTATTTATATAATGAATTTCAGTAAATCATTTTTAAAAATTTATTTTTGTTTTGATTTTTGAATGTCTTAATATTTTGCATACATATATGTTTCCCTTTATTGTTTTTATTTTTCTATTTCCAAGAGCTGATGTCTTCATATTACTTTCAATAATCAATGATCACTAAAGCTGGAATTAATGCATTTATAGATCCAGAATTATCTTTTACTTTTATACTATTTAAGATAATAGCCTAAATTTTATTCATATTCTAAGATTTTGAACTCAAAGTAGCTCACATCTGATACCAGATTAATATCTATATACTTTACAGATCTCAGTTTTATGTTAACTGAAGGTCTTTTTTACCTTTTAGGCAAAGATATTGTCAATGACAATATGACATGACTTTCTCATGTGTTTCCAATAGCAGATAAATTTCTAATCTAGAAGCATCTCTATAAACTTAAGTAATGGACACCAGATAGTATAATACTAAAATATATGTATTCCTGGTCTGGTAGATTTTAAAACTGTTGGTATTAATATTCATATCTAAAGAATAAAAGGAGCCCACAATTGAATAAAACAGTCTTCTGCAAGTTTGTGTTCAAAATCATAGTGTTTTATTAAATTTCAGGTTTAAATAATAGAAAGGAATAAAAGATAGCTGTTATACAAACAAGTTCATTTGTATCAGCTTTGAATTTTAATTCTCACTGATGAAGGCAAATCCAGAAACCAATCTGGAGATTGAAATATCATAGCTTTATACCATCTGGAATTGATTGATTACTCAAGCTTGTAATAGATATCTCTAAAGTAAAATGAGATTTATTCTTGGAACCATATTAGTCATATAACAAACTCACGTGATATTGTTGTTAATATATCTTCTTTTCTACTCTTATCTATTTAGCTTTTATTATTATTATTATTATTATTATTATTATTATTATTATTATTATTATTATTATTATTATTATTATTATTATTATTATTATTATTATTATTATTATTATTATTATTATTATTATTATTATTATTATTATTATTATTATTATTATTATTATTATTATTATTATTATTATTATTATTATTATTAAAAGCCTTAAAAATTGAATTCTTCTTTGTACTCCCTCCCCCTCTATTTCTCTCAATATTTTTATTTCGTCTTCACTATTTATATATTTATTACTAATTGCTTATAATAAAAACACAAAAAAATTTATAGACGTTTATTTTATAACTTATCTTTATTATAATCAAAATTCACATTATAGAATAAAATTATTTTAGTGATTTTAAATTCGACACTTCTTATTTTGCAAAAGCTACTGACATTTGCCATTTACTAACCAAAATAATATGCACTTAACTATTTTGTATAAATTTCTAAAAATAAAAAAAAAAGTGCTTATTTTCAACAACAATTTACTTTTAAAAAGATTTTTTTTTTAAATTTAAATTATTTTTTTATTTCGATGGTTTATATTATTTTAAAAATATATAACAAATATGTATTAATATATATCATATAATTTTAAACATAAAAACAAGGTTTAAAAATGAAACTTTTTTTAAATCTTATTATATAAAAATTATTTAATTAGTTTACAAATATTTTTTACTATATATATATATATTATTTTAAAAAATAATGAAATAATTAGGAATGAGGGGATTAAAGATTTATTTTTACTAAACTGATTAATGTTTAATCATCTATCCACAGTCTTTTTCTCATGGAAAAGAAGCAAAGTCAGAAGAGAACTGCCTTCGTTTGATTTTTAGAGCCTTAATCAATCTTAATTACTTGAACTTCAATCAAAATCTAAGGAGAACATTAAAATTAAATTAAAAAGAGTATGTCCATCTCTGTAGAACGAGAACCAGAAGTTATTAAATAATTAAAATAGTAATCAAAAGAAATACTGAGGCATAAAAAAAGTCAGTTCAACTTATATTTATTATCACCATCATTATCATCATCACAATTTCAAGATCTGCAATTTTATCAATTTTTTTTTTTTTTTTTTTGGCATTATTTTGGCTTTTTTTTTTTAAAAAAAAAAAAAACTTGTTTAGTGATAGTGCATCAGCTTGCTACTTTCATGATCTGGATTTAAATCAGGATTAGCTAACTATCCAATATTATTTAGTAAATGTTTATAGCTATTACTATCTAGAACATAAGACAGTATATTCCAATCATCATCAATCAGAAATTAATGAGACTTGTGGAATGTCTTTCTTTTCTACAGGGGGAGGGGTGCTAGAAAGATCCTGGCTTCGATCAAGTGGGGATGGTGTTTTTACCGATTTCAACTTTTTTTTTATTAATATTATTTTTACTTTTTATTCATTATCACAATTTGATTTCTACATAATTTTTTTCTTGTTTTGAGTACATTTATTTTTATTTTTATCATTTCTTCTTATTTTTGAAAACATGGCTACTCCACTTTTTTTTATTACTGTTTATTTAATAAATCTTTTCTCTGACATTTTTTAGCATGCAGTTCTGAAACAATGAAAATTGCAACTATGTACATTCTAATGTTAAAATACTGAATAAAAGATTAATTTATTATTGTTGTTGTTATATAGTCCTTTCATCACGCATACGCATAAACTACATACCTAGCATGTCCTGTACATGAGGGGTCAGATTGACTGTAGTTCAACATGGGTGTGATGAGAATCCCAGAATCAGGGTGGCCTTTGAGCATTCCATCATCCGATTTTCAATTGGATGGATGGTTGAAGAGTTGGAGTGTGCAGTGGATTGAAGCCTATCCATTAAAGTATGAGGATTGGCTATCTTAATATATATATATATATATATATATATATATATATATATATATATATATATATATATATATATATATATATATATATATATATATATATATATATATATATTGAGCATTTATTGCATATATGTATAGAGATGATAATCTGGACCAATTGATGATTGCTGGTTTAGCATGAAATATGTTTATTAGTGATTATTTATCTTTTCAACATATATGTGTTCAAGTGTATCACTATTATGTGAAGAGTGGTGGGTAGTATGAAAGTCTGTGCTCATATACCCTATATAATACCTAGCATCATAAATTGAAATCTTTATTATGTTTTCATAAACTGAAATTAATTTTATATATAATTAATTAATTAATTAATCACTAGAGTGTACATAAAAATGAAAACAGTAGTGATGTAAATAATTAAGTTCTTAGAAAAAAATACCTACTATGGCCAAGATTAAATTAATTGTCATGCTTGCATAATGGTTAACAAAAATGATTTTAGAATCTCATTTTTACATCTTTTTTCGTAAACTATCATATGATGTGGCAATTAAAGCTACCTTATAATATTTTTTAATTCTTTATAATATTTTATTAATTAAAAAGATATATATTACTGCATTTTTTTTTCTATTTTACACTTATACAATTAAACATTTTAAATATAATTCTGAGATATGAATTTGACTTTCTGCTTTTAATTAAAGAAAGCTTATTTATTATATATAATAAAATGAAAGTAATGGTACAAATCACAAAAATGAGCAGTGGCCAGCTTTCAATAAACAATAAGTTAACCAAAATTTCAAACATTAAAAAAAATTAAATAGTATTGTAGTTCAGTGCCCTTTTAAAGAGAAACAATGCACCCATCAAGCTAATCAGATTCTGGCTGCTGAGAGTACATACTTTTTTTTCTTTTTTGTTCCTAACTGAAAATAGCTAAATATCCATTTACTGACCAATAATTATATTGCAATATAAATTTTCTAAGAACCTAGGTATGCCATGTTTAGAACCTGAAAAAAATGTCTTGTTTTTTTTTTACTGTCTTATAAAGAAATTTGCTTATATTAGGTAAAAATTCAAAATTGATTTTTTTCTTATATAATGGGCATCACTAAGTATAGGCATTTTTTTTAATGTACAATAGTAAATAATATATAAATAAATAAAATAGATAAAAGTGTTGAGAACTATTTTTTTTTAGTAACGATTTAAACAGAAACAATAACAAGTTATCATTGAGATTTTTTTTTAATATTGGAATATATGTTTTAAAAAATAAATCAAGGAACAAATCAAGGACTCAGCACTCATGTGTGGATGAAATCTCTCTCATCATACTGTTTTGATTTGTATATTAATGTTTATTTGACTAACTTATATTAATCTGAAACCTTTATCTTCCAGACAAGAATATCTAAATAGCCATTTACCAATCAATAATTGGACAATTTAGTATAATGGATAAAATAATTATATTTATAAAGTGCATACTCGTTACTTAAAGTAATATTTATTAAGGCTATAATCTTAAGAATATGCACCTTTCAGGCGCATATAAATATAATGGATATAGTTGTCTTACTTCCCTCAAATTTAAATCCTAAATGATAAACATGAGAAATGAATGTATTGAGCACTATATCACACTTCTTTTTTAATGCATATTTCTCAAAATCACAGAACATGTACATATGCTATTTTTATTGAAGTCTGTTATTTTAAAATCACTATATTACAATATATCATAATGTTTTTTTTTTTGTTTTGGATATAATATTGGCATTCTAAAATATCAACTTGATATATATATACTGATATTTTGAAAGTGGCCTAAATCATATTTTTAAAAAATGAGTATACCAGTTAATTCATTTTATATTCTTTTAAAATAAAATAATCTGATGTAATTTTTAAAAAGTTGTGAAACATAGCGTTAATTGGAAATCAGTTAGTATTTATTTTGATAGTGGACTAAGTCAATTGCACTCTTGAGACTTTGTTATCTACGAACAATAATCAAAAATCATTTTTCCTTATAAGCTATACACAAAATTTCGTAGTCATAATACATTCTTATTTTAGAAGACTCAAATATGTTGTTATATAATATAAAAATATTTTTTTCATTTATTCAAACACAAAACATTAAATATCTCAAAATGAAAAATATATGACTTAGTCGACTTTTTAGCAGCACATGTATAACATTGAAGATTAAGACTTGTAACACTGTACAATAAGTATTTTAAAACAGTCTCTAACCTAACATAAGACAATAATTAACAAGACTAAATCAGCCATTTATTCTTATGCCACATTTATTAATATAAAGGCTTGTCTAAAACAGTTTGGTCAGAAAGGTTGAATACTTAAATTAATCTGCAATGTATCTAAATATGTTTCAAATTGATATATTGCATGATTGATTTAAATATTCATTCTAACCAAAATGTTTTAGACAAGCCTGAGTCATGAGAATAAATGGCTGTTTTATTTTAGTTATTGTTTTATGCTAGATTAGTAAGTATTTTAAAATATTTATTGAATAATGTTATAACTCTTAACGTCGCTGTTATAAATATATTAAAGCATAAGAGATATTCTACTACATGATTTCATTTGTTTGAATCATTGTTGATAATGTTTAAATTGAGAAAAATTTCAGGTTTGCCAACTATTGCAAAAAGTCAATTTGCAACTTATTTAGATAAATTGCACAATTGATTTAAATATTCATTTTTTTCTAACCAAAGTGTTTTAGGCATGCTTCTATTAATAAATGAGGCATGAGAATAAATGACTTCTTTATTCTTGTTAATTATTGCTTAATCTAGGTTAAATAGTGTTTCAAAATATATATTGTATAGTTTTATGAGTCTTAATCTCGAATGTTATATATATATATATATATAATATTATAAATCGATGTCTGTATTTCTTCAAAATAATATACGCAAATTTATAAATAGATATTTAAAAATACAGTATTTAAAAGCTTATAAAAAATATATGTATGTATAACCGTCACTTAGGAGCGCTTTCAACCAACTTGTGGCTTTGTCAACTATCACGTTTAAAATGTCAGCTTTCCCATAATTCTATGATGTCACCTTTCCCATAATTCTGTAATCTTAATGTTTGCTGCTTGTCTATTAACCAAATGTTTCTTGTATTTACATATCAACATCGCCTCTTTAATTTTCCTTTTATTATTATTTCTTTCAATTTCCAATATTTTTACGTTGTTATAATTAAAATCGAAACCATATATACATGATTTATTATGGTCATAAAAGACAGAAGCTGATAAATTATCATTATTTTTAAAATTTTGTTTTGTATTTTGAACCCTTTTAAATAACAATAAGTGTTCCTTTGTTCTTTTTTCAATGTGCACCTCAATTCACCTATATATCCACAGCCACACCCACATGTCCATTTGTAAATGATACAATTTTTATTTGTAAATAAAGTTTTAGCCTTTGAATTGTTTATTAATTTATTTAATGTAGGTGGTGCATAAAATGCAATATCACATATTCCTTCATAAATTTTCTTAATGAAACTTGCTTGTTGATTTGAAATATATGATATTGATATCCACAATTATTTATCAGAAGAATTAACACTTTTATTAATTTTATATTTATAAGTAAAATTTTTAATAGTATAATAAACAGAATCATAATTGTATCCAATACATTATAATAAGTTTCAATATTTTTTTGTATTTAAAAGGGTTCAAAATACAAAACAAAATTTTAAAAATAATGATAATTTATCAGCTTCTGTCTTTTATGACCATAATAAATCATGTATATATGGTTTTGATTTTAATTATAACAACATAAAAATATTGGAAATTGAAAGAAATAATAATAAAAGGAAAATTAAAGAGGCGATGTTGATATGTAAATACAAGCAACATTTGGTTAATAGGCAAGCAGCAAACATTAAGATCACAGAATTATGGGAAAGTTGACATCATAGAATTATGGGAAAGCTGACATTTTAAACGTGATAGTTGACAAAGCCACAAGTTGGTTGAAAGTGCTCCTAAGTGATGGTTATACATATATTTTTATAAGCTTTTAAATACTGTATTTTTAAATATCTATTTATAAATTTGCATATATATATATATATATATAATCTTTATCTTTAACTTTTATTAAAATCCATATTTATTATTATAATCTCTTTCATTATCGTTTATTAGAGCAGTTTTATATTGGCTGTGTTTAATATTAATAATACTATAGAGATTATGGTTAGTGGAATGTTCTAAACAACCTATTCAATTCTAAGTCCGAAATGTCATCCAAATTAATACACATTTTTCAATTGGCACAATTGTATTTCTTTGTATGATTGTAATAATCAAAAAAGCAAGTCATATATAATGTGACATTACTTTTATAAGCTTGTATTTACAAAAATGTAATATAGAAAGTATACCAATAGCTCAAACAAGCTCTTAATTGATAAGTGCGGTATGAGAAAATATTTAAAATCTCTATCCAGAACCTTCCCATCTCCAGACCAATTGGTTTCATGCTTATGGCTCATGTCAGTGGAGAGCTAGAGTGTTCAGACACTAGATCTAAAATATCAACTCAAAACCCAGCACTTATTTCATACATAATATTTAAATAGAAACTCTGAAATTTTTGGACATGAAAATGTCTTTAAATCTAGCTATCTAACTTAAATAGCTATATGGGACTGACCTAAATTTCAGATCTACCATATTTTAATAGCCTTAGCATAGGTCAAGCCTTAAAGGTAAAATTATAATAATCAAAAAAGCAAGTCATATATAATGTGACTGGTCTTGAGATGGGAAGGTTCTGGATAGAGATTTAAAATATTTTCTCATATTGCACTTATCAATTAAGAGCTTGTTTGAGCTATTGGTATGCTCTCTGCATTACATTTTTGTAAATACAAGCTTATAAAAGTAATGTCACATTATATATGACTTGCTTTTTTGATTATTATAATTTTACTTTTAAGGCTTTGGCTAAGCTGAGGCTATTAAAATATGGTAGATCTGATATATAACTGGATTTAAAGACATTTTCATGTCTGAAAATTTCAGAGTTTCTACTTAAATATTACGTATGAAATAAGTGCTGGTTTTTGAGTTGATATTTTAGATCTAGTGTCCAAACATTCTAGCTCTCCACTGATGTGAGCCATAAGCTTGAAACCAGTTAGTCTGGAGATGAGAAGGTTCTGGATAGAGATTTTAAATATTTTCTCATACTGCACTTATCAATTAAGAGCTTGTTTGAGCTATTTGTATACTCTCTGTATTACATTTTTGTATGATTGTGTAACATCTTTGTCCCACTTTTATCATTATCTCATTTAATTTTTTTCCAATTTTTATAACATATAGCTTAGAAATTATCCACTTTTTTGTTATTTTAATTATTTAATTTGGGAGGAAGAGGGTTGCCTAGTTTTCTTGCACTAAAAGAATTTTTCTGATTTTATCTATATATACTTTTGTTTATTTATTCACTATAATTCTAAATTTTAGCATCACTATCCTCAAATTTTTTGGAGACATTATAATATAATTTCACTTTTCTTCAACATTATTTACATAATTTTTAAATATAATGTTTATATGATTAATCTAAAAATTTACTCAAATGTTAGAGCATCAAAATGGCATATAAAAACAGGCAAAACTCTCCATACAGTACTGCCACTCAGTATAAGCTGGAGTAATCAATGGATGCCAGAAGGCTTGTGTATAAAATTCCTATCTAGTACTTACTCATCCAATATCTCCAGACAAGCCTTCTGGCATCCATTGATTACTCTGGCTTGTACTGAATGACACTACTGTATGGAGAGTTTTTCATGTTTTAATAACAGTTATGAGCAAGCAAAAGAAATGGTGATCATGTGATGTTTAGTGGTTTAAAATGGCATACAGAGAATAACAATTTTATTAATTTGACTAGTCAGGCAATTTTTATAATCACTTTTGGGAATTAATATATAAATGTTTAGCTTTTCAGTTTGCTTTTAGTACATGTGTATCACAAAAAGATTATGGACTTATAATCCTATTCCAGAAACACCCAAATCCAAAAACATTTCTATAATAATTCATAAACTGAATTCCTAAAGAATAATTTTAATGAACTGAGAAATAGCAGTTACTTTTCTTATATCAATGCCAATCTTTTTTCTCTGTTTTATCTGACAAATATGCTGACATTGATGTAAGAAATATGGGTATTATTTGTAAGTACATTTAAATGTTTCTTTGATATTCTGTTTTGTGAATCATCATAGTAATATTTTGGACTTTATTGTTCTATATATAAGTTTATAATATAGTATTATATATTTAATATACTCCTAATTTATTTATGGGCTTGTGAAAATTGTTAGAATTTATAGATATAAATTTTGAAACTTTTAATAAAATTTTCTATGTATTTTTTTAACTAGAGCTCAACCATGATATAACCAAACAATTAATCAATTAAAAACTAACTTCATTATTTAAAATTAGAGAATAAGCTGTGTTTTCTAGTTTTGGCTTTTGGATGATCATACAAATGAATACTGTTGCTAAATGATCTGATTTCAGTTTTTCATTTCTGTTTTTAATTGATTGATTATTTGTTTACATAGTGCCTAATATCTACTTTAAAAAGATACATGTAAGATCTAATTAAAATGTTTCAATATATAAATATATATTGAAACAGAAACTCTGTTTCATGTGTGTATGTATTCTAAGAGCTATTTTATCTTCCTACCTTAAAAAAAAGGCAGATGTATATAAAAGAAGTTGATCCTATTTTATTTTTTTTTTAAAAAAATAAAGCAAAAAGATTAAAGTTAAAAAAAAAAATCTTTTTTTTCTATAATCAAGAAAAAAAAGATAAACCTTCATTATTGATTTTATAATTTTAAATTATGATATAAATATGTCTCTAAGTATTTACTTAAAGCTGGCATTTATTAAAAATAGTACATTTTAATTTTTGAAACAATGTTGTACAAAATATAATATTCGCTTGAGGCAAAGTTATCAAATTGAAAAACATGGCTTAATCCTCATGATTCCTTATCTGTTCTGCTCAGAAGTAGTGGCCCAATTCTTAAGAAGAGAAAAGCACTCAGGCTTAAATGAAATCTGTGTAACAAATCAGATATAGTGGGAGTGCTGCAGAATCAATCCAGAGATCAGGGTATAAATAATTGAGTTTGAAGTTTAGAGGAGATTTTATTTTAGATTTTAAAAGGAGTAAAAAGTAAGAAAAGTGAAAGAGTTAAAAAGTTAAAATTTTTAGCTAAGTGTTGCTTAACTGTTTAGTTGACAGCTGATTTTAGTCACCTTGGAATATAATATTTACAGTCACACTGCTAATGATAAAAAAAGAATGTATTAATAAGGAAATCATAAGAATGGAAGGCTAATTGTAATAGCTTCCTCTCTTCATCCATAGCCATGATTCTCCAAGATTCGCCTGAGTGAACATCATGGAAAGTAAATAATTCCATTCAACTCAAATAAACCGACCTCTTTTTGAAATGCAGTAGTAATCTGAAGTGAAAAAACAAGCTGGATAAAATAAAGGTAACAATTTCATGAAATATTCAATACTTATATGTGTTTATAAAAACAAAAACAAAAAACACAAAACAACTTTCTTAAAATAAATTATGAATAATTATAGCTATGTGAATTACATTTCATTAGTGATAAATTATAAATATGTAAATGTCTTAAATATCTATAGTCAAAAGGCATTTTTAATAAGGTAAATTATAAACGATTAACTTCTTATATGCAGATACATCTGAATTAAAATGAATACTTATAACTATTTATATTACTGATATACCAATAAATATACCTGGAAGAATTAGAAATGCTGAGCTATTACATATAACTATAACTAACTAAATTATAATAATGTGTTTATAACCCAGATAAAATTAGAAAATATACAAAATGAATGTGTTTATACAAAATGAATGTATTTAGTAAATTTATATTATATTATGAATAAATTCAAACATTTAAATATGAATTAGTACACCAATAAAAGTTAATGGTTATATGTGTATAATGAACCACATACTTAAATAAGTTGAAAGATTAAAAAAATCTTTTTTTTTAAAAAAAAATTTATTTATTATTTAAAAACTCTGAGAAAAGGAATATAAACACGGAATTAAAACATGTTATATATATGAGTTACCTGGAGTTATTGATGTGTATAGGTTATATACATATATATGTCTTATGAAATCAGAAATACCAAATAAATGCATTTGCAAGATGAATTGATATCTGGACAGATGGAAATACATACACTTATATTTTACCTGAATTACCAATGGATATAAATGTGAATTAATGACAAACCTGGAATTGCTTACATTACCTGTTTACCTACTTATGATAAATTTAAAAATAATGAAGTATTATATGAATTCAAATGCTTACATGCATATTGATTGTGTATGAATAAAAACACATCCATACTTGATTGAATTATAAAAGCTTCACAAATCTGGAATTGCTCATCGTACCTATTTACCTACCTAAAAAAGATATACAGATATGGAACAAATAGTTAAAAAATATTTATGCTGTAATGGTAGATGTCTATGTGATAAAAGACCCTTTGAATTCTTTACCCAAGATAAATTAAAATAAGCCTTCATTTGAAATGAAGGATAAACTTTATTAGAAGGACTTGCAAATGAATTATTGATAAATAAAATGCTTCTAAACTTCTCATAATTGAACTGAAAATGAATCTTCACATGGATATGAATGAACTTTGTTGGAAGGACTTGCAAATAAATTATTGATGAATAAAGTGCTTCTAAACTTCTCATAATTGAACTGAAAATGAATCTTCACATGGATAAGAATGAACTTTATTAGAAGGACTTGCAAATGAATTATTGATAAATAAAGTGCTTCTAAACTTCTCATAATTGAACTGAAAATAAATCTTCACATGGATATGAAGGAACTTTATTAGAAGGACTTGCAAATGAATTGTTGTTAAATAAAATTGTTGTTACTTAAAATTAATTTTAGTTATCCAGTTGTTCATGTTGCATCACTTGTTATTCATTGCACTTGTTCATGAGAATTTCATGCCTCCTGATCTATGTCTGGCATAACTAGACCTAGGTAAGTCAGGTTGTAGTGAGATAGAATTCTAGTGGCATTGTTTGGGAAAACAAACACAGAAATTTCTAGATGCTTCCAGTCTCTATGGTTCTACATCCTCTGATGAGCAGGAAATATTGTTGTAGGGGGAGGATAATATCTGCATTGGGGAATACCAATCGATAGTTCCTTCCTGCAACATGCTCATCAGGAAATTGTTACAACTGAGGTAATAAAGGGGTTGTATGGGGTCTGGTTACAATATATATATATATATATATATATATATATATATATATAGGGATATATATATATATATATATATATATATATATATATATATATATTGTAACCTTCCCTTCCTGTCTTCCAACACATCTCTCTATTTTGCCCTGCTTTCTCTATTTACCCTCTGCTATACTAGCTCAATGATAAATCATCAAGTATAGCAATAATAAAGTATAAGACTTTATGGGCTTGAAACTCTTGAGACACCAAAACATAAAATAAACTTTAGGAATGATTACAAGAGAATGGCTTTAACATTAAGAAGTACATAAAATACACTCCACAATGGCATTGCTACTGTGAAAATTCTTCTGCTACTATCCTATTATAAACATTAGGAAAATTCCCACAATAAACAATGACTAATATAATATTTTATTTAAATAAGGATTTAAACTATTCTTTTATACTTAAAAATCTTAAAATAAAATATTAACAAAATTACATTAACTTAAAATAATCGATGCTATCCTATGGCTATCTCAGAGATTATAAGTATTCTATTCTAAATATAATATAACCATTAGATTGATAATTAAATAATTGAACTGCAAAAGGGAATTTACTGGGATCCAACCATTTAAATAAAAGCACACTTACTGTTACAAACCATGATTAACCTCCTATTAGAAAACTTAATCCAACTATTATTATTATTATTATTATTATTATTATTATTATTATTATTATTATTATTATTATTATTATTATTATTATTATTATTATTATTATTATAATAATAATAATAATAATAATAATAATAATAATAATAATAATAATAATAATAATAATGTATAGAAATTGACAATGGATATCTACTCATTGACCTCATTTAAGTAATTTAATCTAATTTTCCTAAGATTTGTTGTCATGTTTGTACTAATACCTATTACTCTAGAATACCCATTTTATTATAACCAAAGCTTTATTACACCATTATTATTTACAAAGTCTACTTCACTAAAATACATCTCATAATTAGTTCACATTTACTTACTGTAATGAAATCCTTCAAAACTATGAACCTTCAAATATATTTGGTTAGTAACTTGTACTCTGAAATAATATACTTTTAACTTTATGCTGTAACATGCATTTCAACTTAACTTACAAAATTAGAGTGTGACTTTCAAATATACTACTGATTTCTATTATATGCTCTCCCTTTTGTAATACTTAATAGTATTTTTCACATGGCTCTTCAAGATTCTTTTATATCTAAATAAATATGAAGTACCATAAGCTTTCTTTAATATAGATATAATTTAAAAGCAATTAACAGTTAATGTATTATAAACTCTTAAGCATAATTCCTCAAATTAGGCATGTAAACAAAATATATGTATAATTTTATGGGGATAATGTGCTTTATTGATATGACGTTGTGATGGAAATGACTCTCAGACTCAATAAAATTACTATGACAAATTTTAAATCAAAATATTTATTTATTTACAACACCAATAATAAATAACAAATACCTATATACATAAAGTAAATACTTCATTAACAAAAAAATATATAAGCATTAAACTGTTTTACACATTTACAACAAATTAGTTACATTATTTACAAATAAACATAATGGTTATTATATACAATCAACCCTTCCCATAGTTAGTATTTACTTTTTTTTTTTTAATTACAAGTTGATTATTTTTTATCAGGTATGCTTTCCTACTGATTTTGTATATTTGCATCATTCATGAGTCATCTGGTGGTTATCTTCTCAGTTCTTTTTCTTTATGATCTGATATTTTATAATTCTTAATATTATAAGAATATTGTACCATTTAAATCATATTTCATATTACCAAACTGAGCATAAAATATTAACTATAATTTAATCAACAAAATTATTGTTGCTGTGGTAATAAAAAAAGGTAAAACAATATTCATAATGTAATTAAAATGAATACTAAGCTAAGTACTCTTTTCCATATCATACAAATCATTTATATCTTCATTCTATTCCTTTTTTTGTTATTCATTAGTTTTGTAAAAAAAAAATACACAGAACTTTTTTTTCATTTTAATATTCAGTTCTTAAAAAGCTATCATAAAAGTTCATCTTCTATTCAAACATAAGAAATCATAATTTAAATTTTATTTATCTTTTTTTTATATTAAGTATAGAATAAATATTTTCTTTAAATTTTGCGAATTATTTCTTATGTATCTTGTTTAATTCAAGTGAAGATTAGATTTTTTTACATTCACCACTCATGAGTGATTAACTATTCTTAACATTTCATAAAATATTTCTATCAGCTTTAAAATTTTATTTCTAGGATTTTTTAATCTGTTTTTCACATTTAATCTGATTAATAACACTTAACTTAGCATAGGCAAATGAATGTTTTCTTATGTGACTATCATTATATTTCTCTCTGAAGCAATGCAGTTGTGTTTTCTTTTTCATGGTTATCATAGGCACAATTAAAATAACAACTTGGATTTATTTTTTTAAATCTTCTTTGTGATAATATCTTGACTATAAGCAAATGATCAGGATTGGAACTTTAGTCATAATGAAGATTAGTTTAATCTACTCTATGGTATTAATAATTAGTTTACAATATTTTATATCCTTAGACTACTTTTTACAGGTAATTTTTACTACTTAAGACTTTAAATATTTTTAAGTTTTATAACTGTTTTTACAGAAAAATAAATTGAGACTATTATCTGCTTAAGTTTTCTTGAATTTTTTTTTTTTACTTTAATTGTCTGCATGATTTTAAAAAAAAAAAAACCTGGGATAAAGTGATGTCAGAGAACTATTTATTCAATTCTCATTGGTCAAATCCCAACTCAATTTGTACCATTTTTAAACAAAATGTTCTTCTGTTTCTATTTGAAATATTAAAATCAATAAATATTTTACAATTGAAATTAATTTAAATGATTTTTTTAAGAGCAAGTTTTAGTTCTGATCATCTTTTTAAATGATGTTAATTGATTTTATTCCTAAAGTTTAATACTAAATATTTTTGTGTAAAAGATATTACAATTACAATAATTTTAAATAAATCAATTATTTTATATAGTGCAATGTTTTATAAAATGTAATAGTTAAACAGCATTAAGCTGTTGCACATGTGCTTTGCAGATTTTACCTATAAATGACTGAATACTAACACTTCAAACATATGATAAAGTCTTTGGGAAAAGATAAAGTGGCCATCTATCTTTTCGAACCCAAACGCTTTTGTATGGGCAAATCTTAAGTGTCTGAAAGTGAAAGCATGAAGATATTAAATAATCACTTTAAATTACTTTTACATGCTTGAATGAATGATGCTGGTGAAAATTACTAGAATTTACAATATGTCATTTTTATTTGAAATTAAATGTATGTAAATAAATCAATTATTTTATATAGCGCGATGTTTTATAAACTGTAATAGTTAAACAGCATTAAGCTGTTGCACATGCACTTTATAGTTAAATCTGCAAAGCGCATGTGTAACAGCTTAGTGCTGTTTAACTATTACAGTTTATAAAACATTGCGCTATATAAAATAATTGATTTATTTACATACATTTAATTTCAAATAAGAATGACATAACGTAAATTCTAGTAATTTTCACCAGCATCATTCATTCAAGCATGTAAAAGTAATTTAAAGTGATTATTTAATATCTTCACGCTTTCATTTTCAGACACTTAAGATTTGCCCATACAAAAGCATTTGGGTTTGAAAAGATAGATGGCCACTCTATCTTTTCCCAAAGACTTTATCATGTGTTTGAAGTCTTAGTATTCAGTCATTTATAGTTAAAATCTGCAAAGCGCATATGCAACAAATAATTTTAAAACAAATTCTTATCTTATAGTAGATAATTGTTCATTCTTTCATTAACTATAATTTTAGATCTTTAGCTTTTAAAGCAACATTGCATTAAAAATACATTAAAGTCAAATTGGTAAGTAATGATGTTTATTTGAATTGACAAACAGTCTTAAAATTATAAAGTAGATTATAATATAAATTATTTATAAATAGCAATGATTATTAAATCTAAAACATTCTCTCTTTAATCTTTATGTATTAAATCATTTATTACTGTTATATCCAAGTTTAGGACATTGCTATTATCTAAATTATAAATTTAAAATTTTGTAACTATAGTATAAATTTTATATTTCATTCCTACCATGGATAACCAATCAAAAGATTACAATATATATATATTTATGTGTGTGTATGTGTGTGTGAAAATTTTATGATTATTATACATAATTCTTTGTGAGAGAATATTTGTTTGTGAGAGTATTTGGAAAGTTGTAATGTTTTAGCTTTCATACATATAAAATATTGATGTCTGATCTATATCCCATGTGTAGAACTAGAGAATAACATAAGAGTGCCTTAAGAAAATACTGTTTTGTTTGATGTAATGATTACTTTTTTGCTTACACTATTGTAGAACTCTATTTAAAAAAATGTATTTTGAAGATCTTATTAAAAACTTTCAATATATATAACATTTTATACAATAATTTATATAATAAATGTTGTTATAGTAAATGACATTTACTTCCACATAAATCATTAAATATTAGCAAAATAACAAATTTATATTAAAATTCCATCATGACAATGATTTTGTCTTTTACCCCAATAAATCTTCTCAAATAAAAATTAACTAAATATAACATTCTCTCTCACACATACACATATAAAACAAGATTCAACCTATAATTCCTTTCAAAAACCATCTATCATTAATATCAAAGAAAGTTTTCATAAGATTGATGAACTCAGATTTCATTAGATTTGTTATTGGTGCTCCTTCATGTATATGTATTGTAAAAAATGCATCCATGTCAATCGGTTGGTTTATACACATTTGTTTTAAAAAAATAAGTGTATCTAAAATAAACTAATGGTTCTGCACACAGAATTATGGCATTTATGTTCATATTAACACTTTATGATAACCAAGTAATAACTGATTAACAAAAATTAATAATTATTTTTTTGCCATAGACATTAACAGTATAGATACTCTTGTTTATGTATGGAAGATTAAGGTATATGTGCCTGCATGCATAATATTTGAATCAATTATTTCATACTCATAAAATGAAATTACTTTCATATTCATAAAATTAAATAGTACATAATAATAAAAAATAGCGATTTTTTTTAGTTTCATAATTTTAATAGATTCTTTTAAAAAAATAAATTATTATTAAAAATGATTCATTTTTTCTTATAACAAACCTTTTTTATTCTGATAAAATATGGTAAAAAATCAACTCTCAATTCTTACATATATGATTAGCTAGAAAATAAGAAATTGTAATTTGTCAATATTATTATTCTAAAGGAAAGGGTGTCTTTTGCTTTTCTCTTAAAGAAAATATGTCTTAAAATGTAAAATTCTGAATAGTATTTTTACTTTAAAGCTCTATTCTTTAAACCTGTCAAATTGTATCAATTTGTTAATAGTTCTGTAAGATATTTAATATGCAGAGCTAGTTAAATAAGAACACAGGAAGATACCCATTATTGTCACTCTAAAAGCAAATGCCTTGAAAAATTATCATATATTCTAAGATATTTCTACAAAATCACTCAGAAAAAACATTACTTATTCTGTAAGCTAGGATAATAATAGATGCAAATATAGTTTAAACAATGAACTTAATTTATAACCTTATAAAGGAAAGGGGACTGGAAAAATACATGTAAACTATTAGTGTGAACATCTAAAAAGTAAATATGCCAGTATCTTATATTCAAAATAAAATGTCAATAAGTTATACACCAATTTGCAATTAAAAAGAATGATATAATTCAATGGAGTTTATAATAAGTTAAACACCAGTAATGAATATTACTTCTGTAGTGTTATTTTCACTACACTACTCTCACAGAAGGTAGGGACTGTTATTGACTTTTAATCCCTTGTGAAGAGATTCAACTTTGGATAATCTCTAGTCTAATGGATGACTAATAAAAATTATTAAGTTACATACCAGTTTATAATTAAAAGAGGGACTGATATAAGCTAATGGACTATGAATAACAGAATATGAAAAGTATATATTAAGTTTTTAAATTAGATATTTAAATAATATTTCAACTTGAATATAAGATATGAAAATAAATTTATTGAAATAAATATTACAATAACAACTGTCTACATTATGGATCCAGTGAATACTTTAAGAAAATATTGGCTGATTACATAAATATTAAAACTAGTAGCATTATTCTTGAATATTAAAGAAAATTGATTTTTTTATACAATTTTTAAGGAAATCATTTTTCTGCTTGTTTGTAATTATAATTTCATTTACATAATTATAATTACAGTTATATATAAAATCCTTATTTTTCTCTGTTGTCTTATTGGTAAATATATGTTTGTTTATAAGGCTGACATGTGACAAATTCACAATCAATTTTAAAAAATACTATATTTATGCAAAAACAGTAATTCTACCATTAATAAAAAAAATGCTCAAAAAAAATCAGTATCTGTGCTTTTAACTACAATACAGAACTGAATATGTATAATATTTAAATCATGAAGGAAATATGATTACAGTTCATAAATTCATGTTTGAAATGTGATATTTAATGGGGGGGGGGTAGATGCTATAGTACCATATTTATATTTAGTTTTGATTAGTGTATTATGTTTTTGCAAAGGAAGTTTGATACATGTGATTTTAATTACAGAGGTATAGTATTTAAATCATGAAGAAATGTGACTAAAGAAATATATTGAATTTAATTTTATATAAAATTATTAATTTTAATTAATAAATTATTAATACTAATTCCATCATTAATAAACTATAATACAAAAATGACTGGGTACATTTATCACATTTATTTATAAAAATAATAATATAGGCACTATTGCACCTGAACGCAAAGCTATTTTATGCTTAAAACAAAATAAAATAGCTTTGCGTTCAGGTGCAATAGCGTCTATATTATTATTTTTATAAGTAGATTTTCTCACAAAGTTTTTGGATTATTTTTGAATTACAACGTCACATTTATTTATATAATAATAAAATCTTTTATTTTATTTACATTAAATCTTTAAAAAAAATAGTTAAAGCAACCAATTACATCTAGTAATATTACATCTCTTAATAATAAATTATAATGGAATATACAGAGATAAATGCTATTACTATTATTTGCTTTTTATATGTATATTTTATAAAAGGGGTACAGAGGTTCGAATGTAAGAATTAAATAGATATTAGTGTGTGTATCTGATGTTTGAATACTAATTAAAACAGTACTCTTTAAACCACTTTAATTCATTTGTGTACATTTATACAAGTTCTTTATTTATTTTGTCTATTAGGACCAAGGAAGTAATAAAATAATTTCTCCCAAAATATTATAATTATTGTTGACATAAAGATTTATTATTTACGTTATAGCTATTGGATTATTTTTATTATTTTTTTTTTATGTCAAAGCGTTGACCAGGAAGTGAACCCGGGCCAGCTGCTTGGAAGGCAGCTATGCTAATCACTAGGCCACCAACCGCTTGACTATTTTTATTTGAAATTTAATTAATTGCCTATTGAAACAACTTCTATTTGAAAAAATATTCAAATGTTTTTTTTTTCTTTTCAATGTGTTCTTATATTATAAAGAGGTTTTCTGAATTATCATGGTTCAGAGAGAAAAAATTCAAATTGTATCTTACCAATAAAATTAATTTGTATTGCTTGTTATTTGAGACAATAAAGGCTAAATCATTACCTCACTAATGTTTTTAATTTATCATCTTTAAAATTTAACCTGCCAATCTGTACAAAATAATAAAATATTTATTATTTTTATGAAATAATATTAAATATTTTGCAAATAGAAGTTAATGGAATTATATCACTAAGATAAATATTTGAACATTCTTACTATTTAATGCATTTAGCAACAATTATTAAGGAAATAAAAATGTTTATAATTTAGTGTAGGAGATATTAAATTCCATTTGAGAAGATTGTCTTAATTTAATCTTGTATGGATCTCTCTTTCTCCTCTCTCCTTAATTAATTTATCATAACCACATTCTTTAATGGGGTACTTTTATTATTTATTAATCTCAAAGAAATTGTTAAATTAACTTGTTATCATAAATAATTTGTTTATTTTCTTAATTCTGAATTTAGATTGGTTCTAACTTTGCACTTTAGTCAAAATGGCCACTTAAAAAGAGTGTTTGCACATCTAATGTAAATATTAAGAATGTGGATAAATCCATGCCCTGTATATCTGAATTCATCTCTTGCAGTGGCTCTACCATGGTATTTCACTCATGGTAAATGATAAAGATCACTTCAACTGTATTGTAAATGATATGTGATCTAACTTATAGTGGGATTTTACCTTGAACCTCTATTCTGTTATAATAAATATAATGATATTTTACATTGAATTCAATCAAAGGACTAAATCAACTAGCAATAATATTTCTTGCTTGTCATCATTCATTCACATACATATGCCTCTACCATAAACATCTAATTGCATATAATATGAATATAATGTAACAGATCTGAGTTTTCTGGGCATTTTTTATTGTTTGGGTTGGTACAATTTACTAAGATTATTCCAGCACCATTTCTTCAAGGAATGGCCAGGGACTCATGTTCAAATATTTAGTCATCATGTGGTAACCCTATCAATACCAAGCAGTAGCTTCAAACACAAAAAACTCAGCCACAATAAAGCATAATTTAATTATTTACTGAATTGGTGAAATTTCAAAACTGAAGTTAAAATGTAAGCTAAAATTTTTAAACTCAACAATACTTTATTCCAACCAGGAACAATAATATAAATGTGTCAACATTCTCCCTTCAAATAATGAACTCTACCAAACTGTAGAAATACAAATAAAACTTATCAATAAAACATCTAATATGATATAATTTATTCCATGTAGAGGTTTCAGTAACTTCATTATATTTTATTTTATTACTTTAAACTATACTTTTTTCTTCTTCTTTCTCATACTCCTGATTAATATTTTAATTATAACATATTTAAAAAAATTAATAAACAAATAAAATTTCATAAAAAAATGTATACCATATTATATACTTAATTGAATATCAATATATAAACAAATATGTAATTTATTTTTAAACAAAATAAATTAATATTAAATATAGTCAACTAATATGGTAGTAATTACAATTAAATGTTAGCTCATGAACATATGCATTAAAATTTATTACATGTGATATATATATATATATCGTAATGGTTAGAATAGTTGCTTTAATCCAAGTCAGAGACATGGGTAAAAGGTATTCTCTCTGGACATAGTTGCTGAGAGATTCCTGTCTCTGTATACGGAAAAGTCACAGTGCATCACATCACATCAAGCTGCCTCTTACGTGGTGACGCTGATTATGACATATATTTACTAAAATATATAAAAGCTATACAACATACAGAAGTTCAATTTAAAGATGTATTTATAATTCATAGTTAATAAATCTAAATTTTTGGTCTTTATTATTTGTTATATGTTATAATAATTGTGGGTATAAATCTTGTAAGACAGCTAAAATCGTTTTGTATTTTAATATATTTTATTTATTAAAATGCTTATTCGATTGCTTTAGAATATTTTAAATGTATGCCAATAGTTTATTTTATTTTTTACAAATAATTTTATCAATAAATAAATTTTTAATACTCTAAATCAAGAAGGGTTAATAATTCTATCCAAAGGTGTTTCCACTTTTTCAATTAGTTCACCTTATTTTGCACTTCCCATTAAAAAATAATTAGCATTGCATTTCAAAAGAGTTTGTCTTTTTTTATATATTTGTTCTAATTTAAGGCCTACATATGTAAAATCATTTATTTTTACTGATATAAATTATTCACATTTTTGTTGCTGAAATTGCAATATTCTAAATATGACCGACCACTTTAAAGCTTATAGCTGAATCTTGTCATGAGTTGGAATAAATTAAATACAAAAATAAGAGTTGTTTTAAAAAAAAAAAACTAAAAGCTTTTTAATAGATAGAATATTATTTTACTGCAACACTTGTCAAAATGATTTTTAGCTTTATTTAAATTCAAATGATTTAATGGTTAATTGTTTATCTAATATTTTATTGCTAGTAGACTATCAATCTAAAATTGTTTAAATTAAAATAGAAATTAAAAAAGTTGTTACACTAAAAAATGTATTATTATAAATTATTTAATTCTTTTTTTTAATATAAAAAAAAGCATATATATAAAAAAGTTAGTTTTTAATAATTTATTTTTCTATTTATTTTTAATAAGAAAGTTTAAAAATAGAAATCATTATTAATTAAATAAATATCTATAAACTTGAAGTAAGCATATGAACACGAACGAATAGAAGCTGTGGTTTTTAATTTGTATCCGCAAAAAATCATAAGTTTATAGAGTTAGATCAAGTAAAAAAAACTGTACTATATCGGCAATATATTTACATGCCATCGGCATTTTAAAATGGACATGCAAATTTATATTGCAACAGATGTTAAAATATTGAAGAAAGCAATGTGTAAACAAGCAAATTGGCCTTCATAAATATGAATGAAAATAATTATGGGATTGAAATTTAGAGAGATCACGTGAAAATCAAGCATATAAGTGACAGTTAAGCACAATAAGCTTCCTTCAATTAAATCAAAAATTATTTACTTTCTTCAGCTGGAAATCAATCCAAAAAGCTTCAAATCATGTTTCCATTACTCTGCCATTGCAATAAACTAAGTGCATTAGAATTTAAATAAGATATGCATGACATCATGTACTTTTAAAAACTCTAAAGTTTTGAAATTGAAAACTAAATTCTACAGAGCTTTGCTAAAAAAATTTAAACCAACCTAGTGTACATTATCATTTGATAATAAATATAAAAAGTATCTATTCAGCTTTGAATATCTTACTCCGTAAACATCTGTTCCCAATTCCAAATAAAACAAGTATAATTATGAAGTATTGTTTTTTTTTTTTCATGTGTCATAGCATCGGCCGGGAAGCGAACCCGCTAACCCGGGACATCTGCCTGTAAGGCAGCTGTGCTGACCTCTCGACCACCAATGCTTGGCAATATTGTTTTGCTTTTGTTTGTTTTTTTACTTTTTAAACATTTTTTACATTGTGTAAAATTCTCTTATTTTGATCTATTAGTTTTTTGAGTGATTTTATTTTAAAAAATTCTAAACTTGTTCAATTATGTAGTATTGTGTGGAATATATCTTATAGATAAATATATAATAAATGACTTCATCATAAAATTTAAAGATTTACAATTTTTTTACTGGTATCCACATCAAAGGCAATATAACTAACTATTCAGTGTGGTCAATAAGTGTAGATTAATTATTCTTAGCTAAAGTATTTTTATGTATTTTAGTTAGGAGCAGCTATATTCCAATTTCTTGATCAATATTGATTTTCTGTTTGAGTTTGGCTATGGGTCAGTTACCTGAAAGAAAAATCTAAAACCTGATTGGAAACTGAAAAAGTTTCTAAGTTTAATCTTATTGAAGTAGATGCATTGTCCACTACACTGCAAGACATATATTTCTATAAATAAATAGTTATATAAATTTACAATAGAAATTTTTAATATTTAAACTTTATTTGCTAAACAGATTTTTTTTTCTACATGTAACTAAAGATTATTTCAATATATTTTTTTAATAACAGTCAAAAAAGTTTCAAAAATATATTAACCCATTTGTGACATCAAGACAATAAAGAAATAAAAATATTAAAAATTGTTCAATTGAATTTTTAGAATAAGTAGTAGTTAACATAATTAACTCCTTCAAAATTGCAGGTTAAAATTATAAATACACCTATTTATAAATAAAGAGTTATATTATTGATAATGACTAATGAGATTAATCTTATAAAAAGTAACTGGATCAGATCCTAAATGCTCCTGGATAAAAACCAAATAAAAAAAAAAAGTAAAAAAAAATCATGGCTCTTTCTATGAACTGTAAATTTAGACTTTGTTTGATTTTTTGTGCAATGGTAAGATTTCATTTTTTAAAAGTTGTTTACAATTGTGTTGTGATAGAAATATGAGCTCTAGATCTTTTTGTTATATATATATATATGATGACTAATATTGATATAATTTAACATATTGCAAAAGTTATATGTTTAAATAATAATAATAGTAACTACGAATTTATTTCCAAAAAATTTAAAATAAAAAATTTATTACTACCGCCACTACCACTACTACTATTACTACTAATAATATAGTACTAGTAGTATTATTACTATTATTATTATTTGCTGTGGAATTCTAGATATGTGAATGCCCGTATTTGCTATCTCTGTTATTTGGCAGATTGCTGCTAATTTTTACTTTGTTAACTTTTGTATTATTATATACCTGATTTGTAAAATATTTACAATAGCTATATATAATATCTCTGACAACTTATTGCCTAGTAATGTTCATATTATCTCTTGTCAAGGCTGTAATGATAACATGCACTATACTTGTTCAACATTAACATAAAATACATAGAGATGGATGTCATTAAGAAAAAAGTGAGCCTGGTAATGTTCCTTTTGTAGAAACTTTTTTCCTACTTCTAATGTGGATTTAAATTCTACTATTATATTGGATAACTCATAAAACTCATTTTTACAACAGATTATGAAAAAATTGCAGTCATTTCCAGTAACTCATAATGCCTTATTGGAACTTATATAAACCATTTCAAAATTGCAGGCTGGTTTTAATTTTTTATGTCAAAATGTTGACAGGAATAAATTAGAAAATTACCCATTTGTCTAATACTTGTAGTGCATATCATAAAGATATACCTTCATTGAAGAATAAAGTTGAAGTTTTGGAAAGATTTTAAATGGAGTTTTGAAATTGAATTACAAAGTATTCCTTAACAAAGTAATAACCTATTGCAAATATTTTCCAAAATGGCAGATAAACTTGAAGTTGAACATTTTTCTAACAATTATTTAGAACAATCTAATTTGAATAAACCAGGACTTACTGTTGTTCATTTTACTTCTCAAAGCATGGTTAAATCATTTTTAAATAAAAGAAAATCTATTGTGCTTCAGGTGTTTTACTCTTAGAAAATAACAGTCAAATATTTACAATAATCAATAAATTTTTCTGGCTACCTGATGTCTTTTAGAAGGTAAAACAAAAGATGAGTGATTAACATCAAGGTGTAGCATTTATTCAGAATAATTTGGTATTTGTAAGAAATGGTACTAATTCTTAGTACTATAGTTAAAAATGAAGCAGAATTATTGTCTTTATAATCTTTACTTCCCAGTGTATGATCTAATTTGATTCCTAATTATGGAAGGTTTATAAATGTATTATATAAATGTACTTAGAATTCAAACTCATTTTGATTCTTTAAGTTTTTACATTTTCATTTTGTTTGAGTCTTGGATCTCTCATGAGTAACAATATTTATGTAGATTGAACTGTTATAAGAGTATTCTTGCACCACATTCGTATTCACATTCAAGAGGTTTAATGCTTTATATAAAAACTGATTTAAAGATTTGTTTTTTATTTCCCAACACTGACTATTGTTGAATCTATAATAGTTATATTTAATTTTTAATGGAGTTCTTTCTTTAATAAGAATATACAAGTCATGTACTAGTTCTGATATATCTGTTATTAGTGAACTTGACACACTATTATCTAATTTTCACTCATCATCTGCCATAATAATTGGCAATATAAATATTGATTTATCAATCAAGGAATTTAATTCTATTTGTAGATATTTGGATTTATTCTATAGTTACAGTTTTAGTCAGACAATTTTTTTTATCAACACAACATTTTAGTTATGAATCTGATTATCTAAATTTAGCCATTGAGTATTATTTTGCAGTACTTTTGAAATTTTCTGTATCTTATAATAGACCACTTACCTACATGTACATTAATAATTTATTAGATATTAAATTAAACAATTTATTATCCAATCAAACTAGAAATTGTATTTTTGGCTTGAATAATATAAACATGGCTTTTTATAATGTTCAAAATATCTATATTAATTGAGAAAGCCACTGATTATATTAAATGGGATTACAAAAATATAAAGTGTTCTCTAGGAGTAATGGATAAGTCATTGGAAAAATTCATTTGAGAAAGCATTTAAAGTATTATGGTAACAAGTTGACTACTTTAAAGTGACTTAATAAGGCAATTAGATAGAATATTAAAAAAACTAAATCACATTAATATATGAAATTTTTTGGTAATAAAACTATTTCTTTGAAACAAAATAATTAATTTTTTGATTAAAAATTCTTTATTCAAATTAATTTTATTAAAAATAATGATAATATAGAAGTATATGTCCAATCAAAAATACGTTGCTAATGTATTTAATAATTTCTTGATATATATATATATGTCATAGGTGAAACCTTTTATTAGAGATTTAGTTTCTGAATTTATTTCTTTTGTTCAGATGTTTTTGATACTCAATTATTACACTTAAGTGACTGTTTAACAATGCTTGCTTTTCTGACTTAAATTAGTTAACTTCAAAAATTGTTAAAGATATGTTTGCTTTTGTACTCATTCTAATTTACTTCTTTAATTTTTCTTTGTATCTTGATGTATTTCCTGAGTATTTAAAAGGTGATGTTATGCCTATATTTAAAAGGATGAACCATTACTTTTTAGTAATTGTAAGTTTATTTCAATCACTTCTGTTATTGCTAAATTATTTGAGATGATAATCAAGGATAAGATTATGTTTTTTCTTGAATATGCATAAAATGTCTATACATCGGCTGGTTTTGTTGCTGCAAAAAGTATTTTGGATATTCATTATAATCATGCATATATAACAGCATCTTCATTGGATAATGGTCTTAAGACAGAAACTATCTATTTGGATTTATCTAATGCATTTGACTTTTTTCATTGTTAAATTCTTCTACATCAATTATATTCTATGGTTTTCAAGATCAATTTGCTTCTTGGTTAAAAAGTTATCTAAATGTCAGAAAATAGACCAATAAAATACATGAATGTTATTATTGATTTTAATTTGATTAGTCATAGAGTTCCACAGAAATCTGTAATTGATTTGTATTGTTTTTAATATATATAAATGATATTTTTATTGTTCACCTTTGTACTCAATGATTTATGGTTTTGCTAATTATATTGCTCTGTGTTATGACAGGTGATTAATAATAATCTAGCATAAATTAGAAACTGGTTTATATTAACTTATTTAACAGTCAATCATATTCTTTTAATATTATTATTTGTAGTCAATATAATATTCATTGCAATAGTATTTATACTTGTGATATTTTTACTGATTCTAAGTTATTGTGGTCAAATCATATTGCTTATTTATGTTCTTGGTTACACAAAATTAAGTACTTATTTTATTATGTAGTAAATTTCTGATCTAAGTCTGCTTTGATGACTATTCATGTTGCTTGTTATCAAAGTATATCATTTTATAATATCTCTATTTAGGGTGGTGGTATTATTTACTCATTCTCATTATATATCTTGCAAAATTATATCACACATTATTTTTGGTAGACTTAAATTGACTTCTGTACATGATATTTATAATAATTCTTGGATATTGTCTGTTTTTACACTTTATAAGTATAGAATAATTATGATATATAGCATCTTTGTGCCTTTTTATGTCATTAAATGTTCATAGTAAATATTGTTTAGCTAAAAAATTTCAATTGACATTGCCACATTTTAACTTGGAAAATAGTTGCAGCAATTTGGTTACAATAGTGTTAGACTATTTAATTTATTTGTTGCTCTCTATTCAATAGATGTTACCTATATATTATTTTGTATACTTTTGTTATTGTAACAAGTTTTTTTATTTATCATTGTATTAACATTTGTATGTATTGTGCATGATTAATGTTTTTATCTTCTTTATTTTTTCTTCTTCTTGTGTAATTAGTTTTAAACCACTAAACATCACATGATCACTATCTCATACTAGCACATAATTGTTATTAAACAAGGCAAAACTCTCTCCATACAGTAGTGCATAAGCCTTCTGACATCCATTGATTAGTCTGATTGGCACAGGGTGGCGCTACATATGGAGAGAGTTTTGCCTTGTGTAATTAGTTTTGATAGCTATTTCTTATATTTATAATATATTGTTTTCTATTAACTTTTGTAAATTTATTTACTGTATTTTGACATGATCTTATCCTCTTTTTTTGTAGTTACTTTTTAATTTAATGACAATGATGAATAACTCCTAACATGGCTCTTTTTGTTTGGAGTTATTTTATTATGTTTTGATTTATATATATTCTTTAATAAATAAATTATATTATTATTGTTATTATTACTAACTGTTGCTACTACTACTATTATACTAATAAAATAGACAGGTCTATATATCATTATAGATGGAACATATGTAACATATTATAAATAAAGCTTATAAACACATAGGATGTATCTTGAGATATGGATGAATTTCCTTTTACCCTGTTCTTTTAATGTTTCATTGTTAAAATATGGTTCTGTTATAAACCTAGAATTTATAGTGTAAAGAAAATATTTATTAGTTTAATAAATGATAAAAATTTAAATATTGAAACAGTATGAACTGTCAGAAAAATATTTAAAGACATGATAATGTTGAAAAATTTAATTGTTCGAAAAATTAATATTAGAAGTTTATTTATATCTAAGATAGAATTAAGTAATTCATTTTTAAATAAATCTTCCATTAATAGATTTCAAAATCTGCATAATCAAAAATTTATTACTGTAGATATTTAATACTTATGATAAACTTTGTCATATAAATATTTTTGTAATTGTTTTATTACTAATATCAAAAAAGACAAACTGTAACTCAAAATAAATTACTATTAATGAGCTGTAGATATTGCTATATAATGTGTTTTTGTAATTATTAATATTTTATTATAAAGTTGTATATTTCTGTTAAAATGGAAATGTTGAAATGCACATAATAAATATTGAATTGGATTTTTTTTTAACAAATGCTATTGCTGAATTACTTGGCTTTGCATTTTATTACAGCATATCTATTAGAGATGGATTGTTATTCATGCTTGACGTAAAAGATGCAAGTTGCAAAGTCTAAATTAATATAAAATATGCCTTAACCTTTCAGCCCTTTCTAGTGAATTATTTTCTGTTTTGACCAATTCACCCCCTGGTAAATTTTTTCATAAGTATTATATGCTATAATGCTTGTAAAACAGTATATTTTATTATAATAAATTTTTTGCTGGAAATTGCACAAAAAAAGTGCAAAATTCAAAATTCCCACTCTAACAATAGATATAAGCCCTGCCCTGACATGTTCAGTCAATGTCTGTTGCCAAAGCTGTAAAACATTCAGTGTTTTATGACATTGAAGTTTCCAATGATGCAAAAATATTTATTTGCGAATTTTTTGCGGTTTTAGATTTTTTTTTAAAAATAATTTACACTATATTTATTAGATATCAAGAAATATAAATTATTAATAATTTATTTTGACTTAAAATACTTTATTTTCAAAAATATAACATTATATTAGCAGCTAACGTAAATGTGGCCTGAAAGAAATTAGAAGATTAGCTTTGATGTAAACAATCTATATTTATGAGTAAGAAAATATCACAATTTTGCAATAAATGTTCAAAAAATTTAAACTTTTAAAGCATAATTCATTAGATATAAGAGAAATAAATAATTATTTGTGTTGATGCTTAAAAATAATAAGAATTAAGAAATATTTCGTTGATTTTATAAACTGAAAATAATCTTTCTAAAAACGATGACATGTAAAGTCTTTGTTTGATTACAATATCAATTTTTTAGTATTTACAGAAACAAAATGTGAACATTTAAATTTTATTTTAGTAGTAAACAAAAATATTTATCAAATGAAGTCAAATTTGTTATATTCTGATGAGTAATAATCATTTTATCATATATTTTACATTGATGTGTGAGACAAAGAAAACATCAGAAAATGCCAAAATTTAAGAAGTGTTAGGCTGCATTTTGGAAAGGTTAAATAATTCTAATTTTTTGAGACTAATAACTATAGATAGGCATTACATTTTTTAGAATCCAACATACCATCTCCCTCCCCATCCTCAAAATAAGTCTTAAAAAATAGCTTTTGTCTTAGGGTTGATGATTATATTACTTTTAGCATAAATCTATGCTACAAAAATTATTTCAGTACTAAATAGTAATTGAATTTTTTGAAAAGAATATAAAATAGGATTTTAAAATTATTTTCTCCAAAATAAATTGTCACAAAAATTTTGAAGCTGAGACATTATCAGCACAGATTTTCTATATAGTATGACTTCAAAGTAATGCATGGTAGTAAAACACTGATTGCAAATACTTTCATAAGTCCATGGTTCACAAATAAAAAAAACATAAAAAGGAGGAAAATACATGAGGAGGAAGCAAGAAGAAGAGATGAAGAATCAAAAAAGAGAAGGAAGAAAAAAAGATAAGAGTTAGGGAGTATCAGGAATTTAAAGAGGCTATTTGGAGGGAGTTAGAAGTGATAAGAGAAAAATTTGGAACATCCCGAGTTAGTAAAAAGAAAGAAGAGATTAAAGATAGGCAGAATGAAAGGAAGTTAGAAAGATCTGATGAACCTATGATAATAAAAGAGCATATAGATAGTGTAATAAATATAATTAAGTATGAGGAGCAAAAACACATTCAAGTAGATGAAGCCCACAAGAACCGGAGAATGAAGTCAGCATTAAAGAGGAGACAAAAATGGAGATTGGACAACAAAGCTACTTAGCAAAGATGATCCACATTAAAATCTTTAGAGGTGAGATAGGAGAAAGCCCTCAAACCCACTTAGAGAGTTTACAAAAGTTCTTCCAATTTCATAAGACAGGACCAGATGAGCAGATAGCAACAGCCAGTTACCATCTACAGGGCTCTTCCAAGGACTGGTGGAATATGGTAAAATGGAAACCTAAAACAATAGAAAAATACAAAAAAGCATTAATGAAGCATTACTGGAGCAACGAGCGTCAAAGCGGTATCTACAATATGCTCTGCCAGGAAAAATATGGGATGATACCCCAAGAGACGCATACACAGTTTTTCCTCCACCAAGAAAACTGGTTTAAATCCCTTACAACATTCACCTTTTCGGATCCACACATCATAGGGACCATCCAGCATAGCATGCCACTAACTATCCAACAATTAATGGCAGGCAGTCGAATAAAAGACATAGAAGAAATGGTTAAATTTCTTACTACATTGCATTTTATCCATTGGGCCAAAGAACCACCTGATAGAAGGCAAAAATTAGAAAACCCAAGGCTGCAGTCATCGACAATGAGGGATAGATATTATCCACCTGACCCGGGGTTATAAAATAATTTAGCATCTTAGGACGGTCATTACGTATATATAAAAATATTGAAATGAATTTGGTATAATGATTTTGGTAGAATTGAACCTACATTAGTTAAATAGGGCTTTAGATAAGATTTTTTTTTATATATTATTATCTTAACTAATATTACTCTAAAATTTTGTTTATATATTATCAGTTTAACTCATATTACTATATGATTTCTAACCAGACATGGCCAAATTAGGCCATTTTAAATTAAACTATAAATTCTAGATCTGGGTATATAAAATATTCGTTGCTTCATGTTGAAAATGCACTGAACACTAGAGTTTTATGAAAAGAGCCATAAATGTTTCATTATACTAATTTAATTTTCTAAATTAAATGGCATTCTACTTTAATTTTTCAGTCTGGTATTTTTTTTAATATCAATTGTTAATGAATGATTTGTCTATTAGATTATGTGATATTTAAGCACCAGAAATGAAATTTGAACTTTGATCCTAAAACCATTAGCTTTAGAGTTCATGACCCTATTACTGTGTTGAATTGTAAAGGATTTTTCATTACTTTTATCTAATCATTTTGAGCATTTATTTTTATCATGTGAACCTTCTCGTGTGTTGAAATAAAATGATTTTTAATATATATAAATCATGGTATTAAAGTAGAAATACCTAAGTACCAACCAATCCATAGTGTCTTAGAAAAGCTTTTTTGTGTTTATTTTTAAAATATGAATAAGTGCAAATTGGCATAGTTTATCTTGGCGGGACTCCCATTAAAACATACATTTTCTGTTTATTTTACTAAAATTTAGAATATTCTTTTTTTTTTAAATTGACGTTTGTTTTGTTTGGCATTTTTCTCTTATATATATAATATTGATTAGAATAATAGCTTTTAAAACACCATAATTATTAACTGTTTCAGTTTTTTTTCAGTTTAGTTTATAATCTATTTATTAAGAAAAATTTATTATTAAAAAATATTTTCAATAAATAAAATCTTACATTATTGTAGGAGCATAAGAATATTACTATATATTATGTATACATTATTTTTAATATTTATTTTTAAATAATGTTACATTTTATAAAAGAAAAAAGCATTCAAATGTTATGATGTATTTTTTTTTTATAAAAAGAAGAAGAAAAAGCAGATGGAATGTTAATTTATTTTCAGTTAGGAAAAACAAAAGACTTATTTTTTACAAAAATTTAAAATAAAATTTTTCTTTATAAAAAAAAAAAAATACAAACTAAAAGCTGAATTGATATTTTTTTTAAAGAAAATAAAAACTACTTCTTGATTTTTATTTATTTTTCTTGACAGTTATATTGTATATATTATGTGTATAGCGATAAAGTAATATTTAACTTCTAGAATGAAATTATATATAAATCTGATGATAATATATTAATAATTTTATCATGTTCTACAATAAATAAAAAATAGAATATTCAGTTGCTTGGCATGTCATATGATGATTAAGCATCACTGTGAAAGCTTGGACACAATATCTCCATTAATTTGATGATTTTTTTGCTTTATTTCTTAAAAAATTAAATCTTTAACTCAAATCCATAAATTAAGTCCATAAATTCTACTGCTGCATAAATCATGCAGGGTTACATTCTATACTGAATGATGGATGCCTTGAACAAATTCAAATGTAATGGAAAATTATTTTTGACATTTATGTAAATATTTATAAATACTGTATAGGATTATTCTCTAATTATAAAATTATAATTTATAATTCTGAAGAAAATCACTACAAGGTCAAAACTGTCAAATAATTTTTTAAAAAAACATTGTGAAAATTACAAAGAAGTGAGTATCTTAGAGTTTAAAATTGTCATCTCTTATTACGAATCTATTATTGTTAGGAAATAATAAAGCTAAAAAAATGTGGCAAAACTAGTAAAATGTCACTTGGTTTCGTGTGTATTTTGACATTTTTGAATTATAAAAGTTTTACTTCCAATTAGAACAATTCTCTATTAAAATTAATTTTTGAATAGCGATTATAATTTAAGTAGAAGATATTGCATCATATTTTAAAAACACAATTATAACAAAATACTTAGAAATATAAGTTCACCAACTCAAACATTTTATTTTTTCCAAAATTGAATATATAAAGGATATAGATAGTCTCACTAATGTAATTGTGCATTGCTAGCTTCTTTATAATAGTTTATTATAATTTATATATATATAAATGTTTTGAACATTTAATCAAGAAAAGATATCATTTTTATTATAGTTATAATTTGCTGAGCTTGCTTTTGATATTGATGGTCAGAATCATAACATTCATATTTTGTCACAGGAAGCAATGTGATACGTAAATAAAATGTACATTATGTAAATGTCCTGTTTACATATTCCATTTTTTTGCTAAGAGAACAATGGCTTCTTTTTATTTATAGGGTGGGGTCATTAGCAATGAACCATGCTTCTTTGAAGTTATGCTTCTTGTCCTCTCACTTCCTGTGGTAAAATATGACTGTTGTGATTCTGATCATCACTGCTGAAAGCATGCTCAGCAAATTATAATTATAATAAAAATGGTTTAACTTTTATTGGTTAAATGCTTATAATTATAAATTATAATAAGCATAAGAAAAGAGACACAATATTTTTTTGAATAGTTTATTATAAAACCAGACATACCCAGCCTTTTGAAAGGCCATCGTTTTGATGTGTCCAATTTGACTTCATTATTTCCTTTGTGTTAAATTCTTTATAATAAGAATTATGTATTATTAAATCTAATATTTGTAATTTTTTTTAATCAGTTGCTTTAACAAAATTGTTTAGATTTAACATAAATATATGTTTTTTTACTAAACATTACTAAGTATCTCATTCATCTGAACTATATTAGGGGATTGACAGATCATGAAAGCATTTTAATAAAGTTAAATTTAAATATATTTTTTTAAATATACCTGTTATATTTGATAGCATTATAGTGCAACTATATATTTATTGGAGCACTCTCTGAATAAAAAAAATATTTTTTTATTATTTTTTGACAGCTTCATGAACAAATGTAATAGGGTTTTTTTAACTTTAATAATTACTATTTATCAATACAAAAATGCCATTTGTGTAATATTTCTTTATTAAATATAATATTTATAATATTTTTTATTGATTGCTTTAAGATTTAATGTCAATGTATGTTCATTTTTTTTACTAAACATTGCTGAGTTTATCATTCATCTGAACTATATTAGGAAAGTGACAGACCATGAAAGCATGAAGCACTTAACATTGAATTACAAATTGGCATTTGTGGTTGTTTCTCCAACTGGTTGGCAACCTTTATCACAAAATATACAAACAGTAGTTAAGTTAGCTCACTTGATGTCAGTGGTTTGAGATACTCTACTCCAAACATGCTGACTAAAGCCAGTGAAATGCTAAAATAGTGTCCATCCTATTAACATTTGTGAAAATTTGACAATGTTATTTTCTTCATGCTTTCAGACTGTCACTTTTGTAATATTTTAATTGTTTCTTTTACACATTTTTTTAAAGATTTAATATAAATTTTAAAAAAAGATTTTAAATAAATAAGAAATTTGTCCATTGCATGTTCTATTTGATATGTGAATCTAGCAGCAAAAACATGCCTCATTGTGAATTTAACATTTGACATGGAAAAACATTAATACTTTCACCAATCAGACAACAGAGAAAATAGGGATTTAGTATATAAGATAATCAACCAACTTGAAATTAAAATTATATATACTGAACCGTATTTTAAAGTATGTTTCATGAGTGTTTTGGTATTTGGTAATATTTTTTAAAAAAAGCTAAAAAAAGTAAAATGTAAAGATCATTCAAAAGATACAATTTAGATCTCTTTTTTTTTAGTTAGTATGATTTATTTTTAGATAAGGTACGTTGAAAATTGTTTTTGTTTAATATTTATCTATTTAATTTAATTAAAGTTAAAACTGGAGAGAATAAAAAAGACATGCAGATAACTAATCCAGATAAACAAAAAGAAATTCCAAATGTAAAAATAAGACTATGCTAATTAAAGATCATGAAAATATTTTGTAAAAAGGATACTTTGTAGCTGAAAACTAATAAAGAATGCACAAGATTATCAACTTACACATTCTCATAACAATAATAGGTGCAGGAGCTTCAAAACTGTATCTAGAGTATAAAAAGGAGAATACAATTTGGATCTAGATCTTGTTGTCTTGTTCTTTCAGTTAGAGGTTCCCATGAGAGCCCTGGATAATGAAATGTGTCTGCCCAGGAATACTACTCACCTGCTGAACAAAGTCTTCATGTGGAAATGGGAACAAAGCATTGCAGAGACAAGTCTTTCATAATGAAGAGGTCATCCCAAAAGAACTTCTGAGTACAGCCTTAAAACAGACCAGGAACATGGAAATAGTGACAAAAGAATTCAGTTAACTTCCAATGAGCTTGGGATCCCAAGAAACACATGTATATTACAAGAATCTACACAAACTTATTAATAAGCTTATGACAAAAAATGTTTGCAAACTAACAGATTTATTATTCAAAGAACTTTCTAGAAGACATCTAAGAAGAGTGTAATAAGAATTGTTTTAATTATTTAACATTATTATCTGGATTAGAGTGTATGTGCTTTCCAATTTTATTTAATAATTTATCTTTTAAATATTTTAATTTATTAATAATAAAATATTTATCTTTAATATCAACTTTTTATTGTGCATTATTAATGTTAGTTTATTAGAATTTATTTTGTAGAATTATCTTTGCCAATAGGCTCATTTAATAGTTAAGCCCAGGAAAAATTTATATAATAGTTTTAAAATGACATTCCCAATCTTTTAATAATTTGCTTGTAAATGACGATGCGATGTGATGGATCAGTGAATTCTTGTATAGACTTCTAGCACCTTTTTCTAAATAAATAAAAAACTGATTCTGCCGGTAATTCAAATCGTAATAATTATTAAGCCAGTTAATCAGGAAATATAGCTATGTTCTTGAGATATCCAGACTCATAAATGATCGAAGTATAATTTTCTTTTTAGTAGCTTGATTAACTTGCACTTTCTAGTTGTGTAAAAAAAAGGCCTAAATACAACCATGAACGTTAAAGAATATTTAACAAAAAAATTAATAAATGAATTTTTTTTTTTAAAAAAATTCATTTTTTTATTAATTACTATTTTATAATGAGTATTGCTTGTAACAATATGACATATCTTTATATTTTTGGTTAGTGCTTCACTATCTCAGATAACAGGGTTCTAATTCTTTCTAATAATAACTGAGTAGCCATTTACTGATCATTTGAATTCATGATAGATTATCAAAATCATCATCGCTTTTCAGTTTATTGAAGGTTGATGATATATATAACTAAAAATGAAGAATATATGAAGATTCACTTTTTTAATTAAAAAGGTTCAGACTAATTCTGTTTTATGTTTTCTGTATCACCAATTAGCATAAACTCCATAATGAATGGACTTGGAAATTTTTTAATGTAAAGTCTTTCAAAACAAAATCAGAAGTGCAAACTGTAATATTTTTTCCAGCCTTTTGTGGGTATGAAAAATAAACTATAAAAAAGTTCACTCTCTATATTAGCAAGGACTCAAAAAATCTATGGGTAACAAGAAAGACAAGTGAATTCCTATATATTAAGATTGAATTTTTACTTAAAGCCCAAAAGTAAAAATGGAACTATTATATTACATGACGTAGTGTTATTCACTGAAGGGGGGGGGGTATGTAATGCTTTAAAAAATATAAGGTAAAAGAATGGAAAAACTAAACAATTTGTGTTGGTGGATACGTTAATGAAAATTTAAATATATCATGCCTGTGGTTCACCAACAATTATTTATATATTTATGGTACTTAATAATGTTTAAAGCACTTAAATGTATTTTAGATACTAAATAATATATATATATTGTTATATTTAAATGTTATTGATAAAAATATTGAAGAAATAGTAATCTATTTGAAAAAATTAATTTATCTACATAAAGTTTTATATTTTTTTAAATAAAACTTTTAGTTTGGTTATAAATCATTTTTAACTGCAGCTTTCACTTCAAATTATTTATCATTTGATATTTTACAAAAATTAGAATGCGCCTTGATAATTTATATATATATTCTATTCATCATCAAGCTAAATATTTATTTTTATCAATTTATTTTGATGTTTTGATAAAATTTGTTTTAATATCAGAAGTTAGCTAAAGAAAAAAAAAAAGATTGTCAAATAAATTGAAAATATGAATGTATTTAGATATTTCAGTAAATTATATATTTTACGAAAGCACTCGATATATTTATCTTATCATGGATAAATACAAAATGTCAAAAGCAAACGATCCCAAAAATGTATTTCTGGCAGAAACTGCTTTATATATATATGTGTGTGTGTGTAAATTCATACACTCTACAATATGCAGGTAAATGTCTATATATATGGTTGCTGGAAAAGTCTTTGACTTACATTAGATTTATATACTGTTTTTTAATATTATATATGTATTTGTATATGCATTAATACATTTTGCACATTAATATTAATTGTCTATTGTATTTATATAAAGATCGTTTTTAAAAAAGAATTTTATATATTTTCTATTTACTTTGATAGAATACATTATTTTGATAGCTAGCAAGCATTAAGTTTTTAATGAATCCAAAGTGTAAAATATATATTAGTAACTTATATCAGTATTGTTGATTTATAGCTTGACATGATTACATAAAATTACTTGTTAGAATCTGACTATTATGAATCTATTAGTAATTTTATTGTTGGATTGCTGATTTTTTCAAAAGAATATGTTACTTGAATTTCATGCACCGTATTAGTGAGATTTCTGTATATATATATATATATATATGCATGTTATTAATACTAGCATTATATCAATGTTTTTACTGTATCACACAAGCTATCATCCAGATAATAGAGATCATGTAAGGGTGTTGCAAAGATGAAAAAAGTCCTTGAATGACTTCTTCTGTCTAGTAGATGGAGGTGGTGATCTATTTAAAATGTATGTATGATACTAATGATGATAACAAGTGAATGTGCGCATGAATGAATGTTTTATATTTCAATATTTTCATCTTTCATCTATTTTATATGATTCTCTATAAAAGATGCTTGTTTGCTGGTGAAAATCCAGAAAAGTTATATTTTAAAATTTTTAGGCATATAAAAAACCTATTTTTTATTCACTACTTCTATATCATCTAGCATATTAGCTAAAAACATTCAACTTTAAGCTTAATGTGGCTCAAACAAATATTATTATTATTACTAGATCATGTAGCTTCTCAGTTTGCATTATCAAGTTTATTTGATTATTTCCACTTATATTGCAGCAGAAATTATATCTATATTATTAAATTAAAAATTTTCCTTTAAATTTCAGTGTTTACTTCTATAAATCAGTGAAATTTTTAGTATATATATTACTGGCTATGGAGAACTACTCTAAAAAAATTCAAATAGATTTGATAGCAAATACTTGTTTCTTTGTTTTTTTCATATGTCATAGCGTTGACCGGAAGCGAACCCAGGCCAGCTGCTTGGAAGGTAGCTATGCTAACCACTAGGCCACTAACTCTTGACAGCAATTGCTTGTTTTCAAAATAAATCATGAGATTAAGGAATTATTTACGATCACTTATGCAATTTTTGATTAAATATGACAAAACAAAAAAAAAATAACTCAATAGATTTTTAAGTAAGTGTATGATAGCCATATAACCTCACAAATATATGCTGTGAAACTATAATTTTAAAATCCATTCATCTATTGTAGTATAAATATATTATTAAAGACTTAAGTGATAATTGTATATCTTTCACACATATGTATATATCTCTCAAATTTAAAATAAGTAATTTCATCCTCCTTTTTCTATTAGCTTTTTATAAAAGAATATTTTGTTCCTTCCCCCCACTTTTTTTTAATTGTCTTTTTTTTTATTTTTTTTTACCAAAATTTGAACCACACTGAATTCAATGCATATATATATATATATATATATATATGTGTGTGTGTGTGTGTGTAATAAATTAAGTTTAATATCTGTATTTGTTCCACAATATGTGTAATATACAAATCAATATATATATCAAAATACAGTAAAATTTACATAAATCATAGTCTTTTTAGAAATACTTTCAACTATACATTTTGTAGTCTTTATCAACTATATAACATTGAATAATCAAAACGAGACAACCTTTAACAATATCCATAGTTCAATTTAGATTTTCCACAATTCTGTTATCTTAACATTAACATTTGACGATTTCTTGAAATCAACGTAGCCTCTTTTATTTTACGTTTATTATGACAACATTCAATTTGAATAATTTTCATATTTTTATAATCAAATTTAAATCCATATTGACAAGATTTATTATAATCAAATATAACAGATGATGAAGGTTTATTTACATCTATTCCAGATTGTTTCTCTTTTTGAATTCTATTATATAAAAGCATATGCTCTTTTATTCTCTTCTCAAATGTACACTTAGATTCACTGATGTATTGTAAGCCACATTCACATATCAATCTATATATAATAGAATTTTGATTAAACTTTGAATTTTGAATTTTAGAGTTATTAAGTAATCTATTTATTTTATTTGTTGAGAAAAAAGCAATATGACACAAATCATTATAAATTCTCCTAATAAACTTGACCTGCTCATCCGATATAAATAGCATTGAAATCCATTTCATTTTGATTTTATTTTTATTTTTATTATATTGTTGATTCCTTTTAAATTTTTTAATAATATTAGTAATAGCATTTTTATAATAACCAATTTTTAACAAGTCATTAACAAATAAATGTACATTTTTTATTTTATCACTAGAATATTTGCACAATTTTTCATTTCGAAATAAGAATGATTTCAATCCAGTCAACTTATGACATATAGGTACATGTGATTCATATGGAATAAAACCTCTAGTTTCAATTGGCTTAATTAACATAAGATAATCCAAACTGTAATCATTATGTGTAACTTGAATATCCAAGAATTTTATGGAATTGTATTTCTCTTCAGTTATAACTGACTTTATATCCTTAATCTGATTTAATTCATTAAATAAATTGATTATTAAATCTTATTTTCCACAAATAAAAACATCATCCACATATCTATGATATACTTTAATTTCTTGAAATTTCAATTGCTTTAAAATTTTACTTTCATAAGTTGATATAACAAAATTACAAATTTGAGCAACAGCAGGAAGACCCATTGGCCATCCATAACTCATTTTATAATATTCATTATTAAAATTAACATAAATATTTTTATCAATAAACTGCACTACTTTTATAATAAAATTTATAATATCAGACTTTACATTTTTTGAAACAAAAGCATTATAAATAATATTAATTGACTCTATTTGATCTATTGATCCATACATTTCATTTATAGCAAAAGTACAAATTGTGTCATGTAACTCTATATTTATATTCTTAATTTTATCCACAAAATCAAATGATGATGAAACAATATATTCTCCAAAACCTAAAATATCTTGAAGTAATAATTCAATATATCTACATGTTGTATAATAATATGCATCACCAAAATCAACCATCAATCTCAATGAAAAATTTTCTTTATGCAGTTTCATATTCGAAAATGTCCTAGGACAAATAATAGCTAATGATGGATATATATATAATACTTTAAACTCACTATGCTATATTATTTCACTCACACTTCCTCTCTATATAAAGGAAAGCTTGAATTTTGTAATCCATTATATATTTCAATAACTCCCCAAACATTCGTCATTTTTTTAAAAAACATTGATGGTTTCTTTGAATCAAAATTCATCACCCAATCTTTTGTTAAAGATTTATGGTAATATTTTTGGAGATATTATATTGAATCTATTTAGTTGGTATTTTTTAAATACAGTATTTCATTATTCTATTTTCAATTAAAGTTATATAGAATGAAGTTTAATGCTAAGTAGTTATGAAACACAGACAGTATTTTAAACTGCTTATGATAAATACTCTGAAGTCACTAGTAGACATAATGCTACTTTTATCTGCTAATTATAATACACTCTAAAGAATAAAAAAACCTAAATTTAGTGATGTGCTACATGCAGAACCAAATGTTACAAATTATATTTTCTTCTTCTCTAGTTGGTGAGTCATATGTATCTGTGTCTTACTTTTTGTTATTTAATTGTAATCAACTAAATAAAAGCATGAAAAGTGAAATTTGTGTATATGTTAAATTTTTGTGTAAATTGAAACATAAATATTAATGCAAAGTAATCCCAGAGGCTTAATAAATATGTAAATGTTTATTATAAAGTACTATGATAATTAAAAATATAAAAAATGAACTATTATAATATTGCTTCTGATTATCTCTATAAACAAAGTTGGTGTAACCAGAATCTTCTGAATTTAGTATATATTTTTTTAAAAAATATGCAATAATTAGATTAAGAAACATCTATAATATAAAATAAATGTAATAGATTGAACTTGAGTGATGCAGTAAGAGTTTTTACTAATAATATTAAATTGTATACACCTGGGTCTCGTTTTATGTAGATTATTTTAGTGCAATTTTGAAGTTATGTGATTCATGTTTCTTCTTAATATCTTTTATATTTCACTATATTTATTAGATATCAAGAAATTTAAATTATTAATAACTTATTTTCACTTGAAATTCTTTTTTTTTTAAAAAAAAAATATAACATTATATTAGCTGCTAACGTGAATATGGCCTGGAGATGTATTTAGAATCTTAGCTTCTATGTAAATAACCTACTTATACTAATGAATAAATAATAATAATAATAATAGATTTATGCATATGTATAAAAATATCACAATAAATATTCAAAAATTTTAAACTTTTAAAACCGTATTTTGTTAGAGATTAACAGAAATAAATATTTTTTTAGATTTTTAAAATAAATAATAATGAAGATTTTATTGATTTTATAAACTGAAAATAATCTTTCTAATGATAATGTACAATTTTTTTGTTTTGATTGTGATCTCATTTTTTTAATATAGAAACAGAAAACCATTAACACAGCTCAAGACTGAAAGTGGCGCTAGTTGTACATCACATCACGAATCTGATTTCTTACTAGTTCATAAACAAACACATATTGTCAAACAGCAATAATGATTAAAATATGTATGAAAAATGTAAAATTAAATATTGTAGTTAATAAAAAAAAAAGTAAAAAAAGTTTTTCTTGTATTAATTTTTTTCAAATATTTGAAATTTTTTATTAGTCATACTTTATTTCCTTATTTTTTTTAATGCGAATTTTAAAGTAATTTTTTCTTGTTGCTTTGCTTTTATGCAACTTCTGAAAATTATTGGAACATATCCCCCATTTTTTAAGGTAAGTTACGTTTATTTTTGTGTGGTTTTTTTGTGCACGTTTTCTGAGGAACCTATCTACCACATAAAACAAGACCCATGTTTATTCAAACGTTTAGTCTGATCGCTATTTTTTCAAACAGAAACACATTGTTCAGCAGTAGAATATTTTAATTGTAAAAAAATTTATCTTACAATATTTATCTTACAAACTCAAGTAATGTCATCCAGATTTTCAATAAAATTATTTTTAGAAAAATAAAATAGGCTATTGTTCAAAGTTATTCCTAAGTAGCATGTTTTAAACTACTGCATTCAGTTTTAAAATGTTTTTCTATTGCTTAAATGAGAAATTGAACATTATACCTTTTTAAGAAATTATTTTTATTTCTGAAACAGTTTCATTTACAAAGTCAAAAGAATATTATCAGCATAAATGAATCTTCTCCATTCCTATTTATAAAAGATCATTGGTGAATATATTAAATAAAATGGATGAAAAAACTGAATTGCATAAAAAGTCTTTTGTATTTGGTATGATAATTATTTAATCACTTGAATATTTTTTATTGGAGAGCATTTTGTCATATAAATTAATGTTTTATTTTGTTTTTTATATTTAACAATTTGGAGACTTTTAAAAGATTACCATTTTTCCAGATAGTGTTAAGTTGAGATCATATCAATAAAAGTAGTATAGCAACAGTCTTTATTTTGAAAGTTCTTTTCTTTGTGAATAATTAAAGATAAAACTTGAATGCTAAATTCACTTTGTTTTAAAATATAAATTTTTAAGATTATTCTTTCAAATGGCCTGTAGAGAATACATAATAGTGATATAAGATGATGAGTTTTTTAATTTTGTTATATTTTAAGACTATTTTTTCTGGTGTTAAGGCAATCAAGTTAATTCAATTTCACCAATATTTGCTATTTTTTATTAAATATTAAAACCTTCAAAAGATGCACTTTAAACATGCCTATGTGACAGCCAATCAGACATCTGTTTGGCTGTCACATAAGCATGTTTAAAGTGCATCTTTTAAAGGTTTTAATATTTCACATTATTACAATGTTATCTGCTTGTGCTTAATAAATTTGATATATTTAAAATTAAATATTAATACATTAAAAATCAGCCTTTTCAAGCTATTGTGCATGCGCTTTTTACGAGTGTTAATAATAAATGAATACTTTCACTCCCAACACAAGATATAGTATTTAAAAAAAAATGAATCCACTTATTCTTTCTAACCCAAATGCTTATATATGGGCAAATCTTAAGTACTGGAAGTGAAAGTGTGAGGATAGACCACTCACTTTAAATTACTGTTTACGATGTCTGAATACTTAAGATTTGCCCATATATAAGCATTTGGATTGGAAAGAATAAGTGGATTCATTTTATTCTTTCTTAAATACTATATCTTGTGTTGGTAATGAAAGTATTCATTTATTATTAACACTCGTAAAAAGCGCATGCACTATAGCTTGAAAAGGCTGATCTTTAATGTATTACAATTTATAAAGCATAGCGCTATAAAAATAAATGCTTATTAAATATTAAAGAAACTTTGGAAAGAAGATGCTTTTCATTCTGCTGTGATGATATTGTTTTATGATTTTGTCAATTCTGAGATTAGATTGACAATTTCATTGGTAGTGGCAATGATAAATTTTTAGAGATGTTCTTGTATCTGATGGGTCTACATAGAAATGACTAAGTTTTTTAACTGGTTGAAATTTGTTTATCATAATTTCATTTATCTTTTTTAATATCAAAAAATTTTATAAGTCTATCAACAATTTTACAAATAATGTCTGGTTTGCTCTAATTTGGAATGAATTGTTTCATTTTTCTTGATAAATGGATTTTTAGTGAATTTATTAAACTTTAAAAGCAAAAAAGTATAAATGGGATTCTATCAATAATTTTCAAGACATTCTTTAAGTATTCAACTTTTTAAATTTTTAATTGCAATGTGAATTCCAAGAATATGACTCTTCCATATTGATTATAGGCAAAATATTAAAATATTAGTATATTTGCAAGCAATGGTGAATGATTTTTGTTAAAACAAAATATATATCAATGTTACTGTATATCCTCACTTGGCATTGTAGAGTTTTTGCATGCTGCTTGAAGTCATTCATTCTAAAATTTGATGATTGCTTTATCTTCAGTTCGATATTCTCAAAGAATTCCATGAGAATTAAAAATTTTCTACAAATATAGAAAATGTTGGTATATCTGGCTGATTTATACTGGAAAGTTTGTAAACTTTGCTTATATAAAGATTATCCTATTGGATAATTTTTACATTATTTTAATTATTTCCAATAGAACAGTTGCTTCATTAAGTTGTTTGAAGCAATGTAGTTATACCATGTTTAGTATATATTTATTTGAAAATCTGGTATAGCTATAGATTTTAAAAAAACTGTGCATTACTAAAAAAATAATGAGTCTCCTGAAAATGTATTACTTATGAACATTTATTTATACTTACAAAAGAAGTAATTTGGTGTCTCATTTTATCATTCATATTACCTTAAATATTTTATCTTAATAATATGAAATGTAAGAATTGAAAAAGGTGCAACATTATTAATTTACAGTAGATGGTGTCTAATGTAGTGTGAAAATTTTTAGCATTTGTCAATCAATTGAAGTCATTTTACATTGATAAATACTAAACAAATAATAGAGATTGTGACCCTGGACCAAAGAAAGAATGCTGGTTTAATCAGAAATGGATCTTGGGAATTACCCATTCTTTTAATATGTCTAATCATAAATTTTAAGTAGTTGTGGTGGAATGGAATTTTTAATATATAATATATGTATATAATTTCTGTAACATAGAATTCTTTATTTTTATAACATAAGTGTTTTGTAAAAAAAAAAAAAAAGGAAAGTGAAAGCTATAAACTTAATTTTGATTTTGTTTTAAATTAAAATATAACTTCTTGGTCACTGAAAGTATTTCTTTTCTTAGCTTTAAGATTAGAAAAGCAACAATTTATATCTATTTCAACAGAACTCTACTGAAACATTGATTTTAAAGAAATCAAAATCAACTTAGTAAATAGTATTGAAAAAATAAATAATGCAGTTTGTAGCATGGATTCAGGTCAAATCTCTAAAAAAAATAAAACTTTTTACAAGATCACTTTATCGCCCCCCCCCCTTGTCCCTCACTCTCTCATTTTTAATTACTAGTTCTACAAAGAAAACCAAAGAGGATTGTAAATCATATTTGTAAAATGACTGCTACTTGGTTATTCTTCGGTTTAGATTTGAAAGTGATAAAAAAATGTGATGTTAAATCAATCTTAATAATTGATAAGATGGTGGTGAACTTCGATTTAAGTTAGTTGGAAAAAGACTATCATAAAAGTTCCCAATTCTAAAAGACTGTTAATGAAATAAAAAATTACGTATTGTGATAAAGTAGTGAATTGTGGAAAGTAACATTGAAAATAAAATATTATTTAGTTTTTTCCAGAAGATTTGTGGTAATGGTGTTATAGTTGTATTTATATGTTGGACTATTTCCGTCATCTAATATGAGTATTGAATATCTTCAGAAAAAAATTTTTATTTAAATATTCTAATATATTTAATTGTTAGTAATAGCACACAAATTAGTATACGTACAACGTTTTGAGAGATATTATTCTCCTCTCTTCTTCAGGTGTTGCTGGCTTGACCGATGACACTACTAGCATGGGAATTGAACTTGGACCCTTAGATTCTTGGGTATTGAATTTTAAAGTTACACACTAACCACCTGAACCATCCTGACAAGGGCAACAGTCAGTAGAAATTTCATGTACTTATCTATGAGATTCCTCCTGCTTTCTCCACTTTTTTAAGAGCAAAGTTGATTAGTGGTTTCCATACATTATGTATAGTCACACTAGGTATTGTTTGCCATTATCACGTAAGCAGCTTTTTTAAATGTTCTTCTTTGTACCTTTTCTTCTCTATCCAATATTTTGGTATTTTCACAGTTAAACATATGTTCATTGCCATATACATGGTCTGTTACCTTAGACACGTATTTTCTCTTTTCTAATCATCAGTTTGTGTTCTTGCAATGAGATGACTGGTCTCACCAATATACATTCTTCCACATTCACATGGTATTTCATAGATGTTTTTTTTCTTCTCAGCATTTCAAATTTAGGCTTTGTAGATGTTAGAATCCCTTGTAGTGTGTTATGGCTCTCGAAAGCTGTTCTAATGTTATACTGATTTCAGATTTTCTTTAATTTTTCTGCATTTTTTAGATATGTATGGGTACATTACAGTACCAGTAATTGTTTTTATGCTGCTTTTTGTAGTCTATTTAAAGTTTTCTTAATAATAGCTGATGGATAACCATTTTTCATAAAAATTTATGTGTAGATCTTTTCTTTTATCAAATCACTAGTTTCTGAACAAATTTATTTTGTTTCCATAGTAGTAATATAATTCCATCCTTCATGTTTCTGGTATGATTGTTTGTATAGGCTACATATCTTTCTGTATGTTTGGATTTTTGTTAAACTGTAGTTTTGATTTTGCCATGAGTGAGTTTTGTCACAAGAACATCTAAGAATGCCAAGTTTTGTTCTTGTTCCAATTCTGTTGTAAATTTAATTAAAGGTGATATGTCATTAATGTGTTTCCAGAAAGCTTGTAGTAGTGCTTCACTTTGTGGCCATACAACAAATGTAACATTTACATAGTGAAGCCAAACTTTAGGTAGATGTGAAGTAGTTTTTATGGCTAAGGGTTGAAGTTTTTCCCTGTAAGTATTGCTAATCAGGAATGACAATAGTGAGCTCATAGTAATTCCTTGACTTTGTTGGAAGAATTATGTGTTAGTAGGTTGTTTTTATGCTGAATGTTATTAGGCCCATAACACTATCAACAGAAAGAGTTGTTCTTGTTTGTAAGCCATTATCACTATTTAATCTTTTTCTTACAATAGACAATCCTTCTTTACATGGTACATTTGTGAAAAACTTTCTACATCAAAGCTTACCAGTAAATCAGTTCTTTCAATTTTGATGTTCTTGATTAATTCTACAAAGTGTCTAGAACCCTGACAAAGGACTGGCTTTTGTATGTCAAAGTATTTAGATCTTTGAGAAGAAATCTTGACAAATTTTGGCAAGGTAAAATTTCTAAAACTAACAATAGGTCTTAATGAAATATGATCCTTATGGATTTTAGGTAGATCTTAAAGATGAGGAATTTTTCTGAAATGTGATGTTATTTTACTTTTTCTGAGTCACTGAAGTACCTGCGATGCTTTTTGAGTAATGCTTGTAACTTTGTTTCTGTATTTAGTATTGGATTTTTGCCACTTTTCCGTTTTGGCGTGCTAGTAGGAGTTCTTGTATTTTGTTGCCATAATCAGTTGTATCCATTACAACTGTTACATTGCCTTTGTCAGCAGTGAGAATAATTATAGTTCTATCTATTCTGATAGACAATTGCTTTGAAAGCATAAGTATTGTCATCATAGAATATAGGCAATTTATGGTGATTTCCTAATAAAGGTATATTAGATGATGTTATGGCAAAGTTTAACCCTCTTTCAATAACAGAAATTTTTAGTATCTTTTAGATGTTAGAATCGAGATTTTTAACAGATGAAATTGATACACTGCTTATGTAGGTTATCAAGTTTCTTCTTTTGGCATTTTTTTATTTTTCCATGTAATGTAGAATATGATTTTCTTACTGCTTGAGAAACTCTTGTGATGTCTTCATCAGGAAATTTATTTTTAGAAAACATTCTACATTATTATTGGAATGCAATGTTTGATATTAGAAGCCTTTTGAGCATTTATTCTTTCTCTTAACAGAGCTTCACTTGCTCTTTGAGTAATTTTCTCAGGGCTCTAGGAGTGAATTAAAGATTTTAGTTGCAAACCTTTAGGAATTATCCTTTAAGAGATTTACATTTACTTAAGAAAGTTAAATGATTTTTTACTTTGGTTAGCTGTAGACATAATTTTTTTATAATGTCTAAAATTTGATATAATATTGGATCCATACCGAATATTGAGTGTTTTTCTGAAGGATTGTGTTTAGTTGTATTTATATGTTGTACTATTTCCATCATCTAATATGAGTATTGAATGTCTTTAGAAAAAATTAACTTTATTTAAATATTCCCAATACATTCAACTGTTAGTAATTGGACAGGAATTCTAGACATTTCATAGAATTAATCAACAATATGAAAATTGAAAGAACTGCCATACTGGTAAGCTTTAATGTGGAAAGTTTATTTACAAATATAACATGTAAAGAAGAATTGTTTGTTTTAAGGAAAAAATTAAATGGTGATAATCGCCTATAAACAAGAGCAACTCTTAACATGGAACTATTAACATTTTGCATATAAATAACCTACTTTCAATCTAGCACAGAATTCTTCTATTAAAATCAAGGAATGGCTATGAGCTCACCATTGTTACTTCTGATTAGCAATATTTACATGGAAGAATTTGAAGCCAGAGCCATAAAAACTACTCCATATCCAAATAAAGTTTGACCTTGCTATGTAGATGATACTATAATCTTTCTGGAAACACATCAACAACATATCCCTTTCAATTAAATACACAATAGAATCAACCCACGCATACAGGAAAATGCTTAGCCTATAGATTGAATCACACCAGACACACAAAAGATGGAATTATATTATCACTATGGAACAGAGTAAAAGAAATTTGTTCAAAAACCAGTGATTTAAAAAAAAGAAAAAAATCTATGTAGAACAAACTCTTATGAAAAATGGTTATCCATCAGCTATTATTAAGAAATCCTTAAACAGACTACAAAAAGTGCCATCAAAAGAAAAAACAGTTATTGGTACTGTAGTATATTCATGCAGACCAAAATTAGCAGACAAATTTTAAAAAATCTGCACCCAGTATAATATCAGAACAGCTTTCCAGAGCCATACCACTCTATAAGGAATTCTAACATTTATAAAGCCTAAACTTGAAATGCTGAAAAGCAAAACTGCATCTATGAAATACCATGTGAATGTGGAGGAAATGTGTATTGGCGATACTAATTATCCCATTGAAAAGCACTTGCAAGAATACAAACTGATTATTAGAAGAGAGAAAACAGATATGTCTAAGGTATCAGACTATGTATGTACCACTAAACATATGTTCAATTGGAAAAATACCAAAATATTGGATAAAGAAGAAAAGGTACAAAGAAGAAATTTAAAGAAGTTGCTCACATGATAATGGCAAACAATCCCATAAGTCAACCTAGTGTGGCTATACATAATGTATGGAGACCACTAATCAACTTTGCTCTTAGAAAAAAGTGGAGAAATCAGAAGCTCCTAGATAAATATATGAAATTTCTACTGACTGTTGCCTTTGGCAGGATGATTCAGTTGGTTAGAGCATTACCTTAAAATTTAATCAAAGAATCCAAGTTTAATTTCCATGCTAGTACTGTCACAGTCAGGCCAGCAACATCTGAAGAAGAGGGGAGAATAATAACTCTTGAAACGTTGTGCATCTACTAATCTGTATGCTATTACTGACAATTGAATGTATTTAGAATATTTAAATGAAGTTAAATTTGTCCAAAGACAATCAATAATCATATTAGATGATGGAAATAGTGTAATATATATGCCATCATTACATACCTTCAGGAGAAAACACTAAGTATTCAGTATGGACTTGATTCTATATCAAACTTTAGGCATTATATGTCTAAAGCTGGCCAAAGTAAAAAATCATTTAACTTTCTTATGTAAATATAAATCTGAAAGACTATTTCCTAAAGATTTGCAACTAAAACCTCCAATTCACTCCCAAAGAGCTGAGAAAATTACTTAGAGAGCAAGTGATGCACTATTAAGAGAAAGAATAAATACTCAAAGCTTTTCTAAGTAGCAAATTTTGCATTCCATTAATAATGTAGAATGTTTTCTAAAAAATAAATTTACTGATGAAAACTTCACAAAAGTTTCTCAAGGAGTAAGAAAATCATATTCAACATTCAATGGAAAAACAAAAGAATGCCAAAAGAATAAACTTGATAGCCTACATGGACAAATTAAAAATCATTATAATGTATCAAGAAGTATACAAGCTTCATCTGTTAAAAATCTCAGTTCTAAACATCTACCAGATACTGAAATTTCTGTTCTTGAAAGGGGATTAAATTTTGCCATGACACTATCTAAAATCCCTTTATTAGATATAATGACAGCCACCAAGGAAGTCACTCATAAATTGCCTTTACAAGAAGCAACAAAATTACACTGGAGAATAAAGTGAACACTTGATAAGCAACAAAAATTGAAGTCAAAAATATCCTATAATGAGAAGAAAGCAATTAAATCTCTAAAAAGAGATAAATCTATAATTATTCTTCCTGCTGACAAAGGTGATGCAACAGGTGTAATGGGTACAACTGATTATGACAATAAAATACAAAAACTCCTCACAGCAGGCCAATACAGAAAAGTAGCAAAAAATCCAATATCGAATATAAAAACAAAGTTACAAGCATTATTCAGAAAGAATCACAGATACTTCAGTGATTCAGAAAAAAGTAGAATAACATCATATTTCAGCAAAAATTTCTCATCTTTATGGTCTACCTAAAATGCATAAGGATCATGTTCCATTAAGACCTATTGTTAGTTTTAGAAATTTACCTTGCCAAAATTTGTCAAGATTTCTTCTCAAAATTTTAAGTCTTTTGGCATATAAGTCCAAGTCCTTTGTCAGGTATTCTAGACACTTTGCAGATTTAATTAAGAACATAAAAAATGAAAGAATTGTCTTATTGGTAAATTTTGATATGGAAAGTTTATTCACAAATGTACGATGTGAAGAAGCATTGTCTATTGTAAGGAAAAGATTAAATAGTGTTAATAGCCTACAAACCAGAACAACTTTTCCTATTGATAGTGTAATGGAACTATTGACATTCTGCATAAAATCAATATACTTTCAGTATAACACAATTCTTCTAACAAAAATCAATGAATGTCTATGTACTCATCACTGTCACTCTTGATTAGCAATAGTTGCATGGAAGAACTTGGAACCACCACCATAAAACTCTATATCCACCTAAAGTTTGTTTTTGCTATGTAGTGATACATCTGTTGTATGGCCATATGGTGAACCACTAATACAAACTTTCTGAAAATATATCAACAACATATCCCCTTTATTTAAATACACAATAGAATCAGAACAAGAATTGGCATTCTTTGATGTTCTTGTGACAAGACTTTCTCATGGCAAAATCAAAACTACAGTTCACCAAAAACTTATACATACAGGAAAATACTTAGCCTATACATTCAATCACACTAAAAACACAAAACATGGAGTTATTTATACTCTCACTATAAAACAGAGCAAACATTGTTTGTTCAAAAAACTGATTCGAAAAGGAAAAAATTTATATCGAACAAACTCTTATGAAAAATGATTCTCCATCTGCTGATATTCAAAAAATTCAAATACACTACAAAAAGCACCATCAAAAGAAAAAACAATTATGAGTACTATACTATACCCATACATACCAAAAATAGCAGACAAATTAAGGAAAATCTGAAATAAGTATAACATCAGAACAGGTTTCCAAAGCCATACCACACTATGAGTAATTCTAACATCTATAAAGTCTAAACTTGAAATGCTGAAAAGGAAAAAACAGCATCTATGAAATACAATGTGAATGTGGATGAATGTATATTGGAGAGACCAGTCATCCCATTGGAAAGTACTTGCAAGAATACTGATTATTAGAAGAGAGAAAACAGATGTGTCTAAGGTAGTAGACCATGTATGTTCAATTGAACATATGTTCATTTGAACATACGTTCAATTGGAAAAATACAAAAATATTGGAAAAGGTACAAAGAAGAAAAATTAAAGAAGTTGCTCATATGATAATGGCAAAAAATCCCATAAGTCAACCTAGTGTGACTATACATAATGTATGGAAACCATTAATGAACTTTGCTCTTAGAAATTGGAGAAATCAGAAGGAAACTCATAGATAAATATATGAAATTTGAAGTGACTGTTGCCTTTGGCAGAGTGACTCTATTGGCTAGTGTTACCTTAAAATTCAATACTCAAGAATCTAAGGATCCAGACTCAATTACCATGCTAGTACTGTCACTGGTCAGGCCAGAAACCCTTGAAGAAGCGGGGAGAATAATATCTCTCAAAATGTTCTCCATATTTGCTATTTACTAATAGTTGAATGTATTTAGAATCTTTAAATAATGTTAAATTTTTCTAAAAACATTCAGTACTCATATTAGATGATGGAAATAGTCCAATGTATAAATGCAACTATTTTTAGTAGTCTGATTATTATTTAATTGTTGACATTAGCTTATGATAGAATATAATTGTTATTGTTATAGGGAATTAAAAACAATCTTTTGTTTTTAAATGTGAATAAAATAATTATCTTTAAGACTTTGTTTTTATTTTATTTTATAAAAGTGTAACTGTTAAGTTCATATTGCATTTTTGTAATTGTTATTTTAAAATGTTAAATTAGATTATCTTTCTAATATTTAAGTGAAGTATTTAATTGCTTCTTTCATTTAAAATAATTATAGAATTATTATTTTATTAATAGATTAAAAACAACTTCTATCTAATTGGATATTATAATAGATATATGCAAAATTGAAAAATATATGCTCTGGGTGTTTGTTATAGGATCATTGCAGGAAATATACATGCTACACATATGACCTGGAATCTGGATCCAGTAAACTTTTATTTGAATAAGGAATTTTTTTCAGGTAACTGATCCATAACTAACCAAACTAATTATCATAAATGAATATCTATATAGTCTTAAATAGATATCAAAGCAGGGTAGGAAACCTGTTCAAACTCCCACCATCCATTAATTGGCAAGCACTATGACACCTAAGAGGATATTATTATTGTGTTCTGTAGAGATCCATTTATAGATTATTTTATTTTTGCCTAGCAAATATATGTATATTATACAGAGAAATATAATATTTCATTATATATGTATATGCACATATAAAAATCATTTTGCAATGAAACAATGTCTTGATTTTGTTTAGCTCTCATTAAAAATCATGTTAGTTTATCAATGATAATAGTAATAATGAAAAAAAAATGTTAGACATTAGAAGTAATATATAAAATCCCAGACTTATATCTTACTATTAATTTTATTTAATAAAAAGCTTTGGGTTTACATCTAAACATTTGGTTGCTATTACCTTTATTTTTTATAATATTTTAATAAAAAGTTTTGGATTTGCATCTAAACATTCAGTTGCTATTACCTTTATTTTTTATAATATTCAAAATAAAATTTAGAAACAGATTAAGCTTTAAAATACAAGCTATCCTTAACCTAGTGTTAAAATATGTAACCATAGGCAAATAGACTTGGCTTCAAAATCTAAGAATGTTTCTGAATCTCAAATTATTCATTTTTATCCATTGATAATCAAGTTTACAATAGATATGTGACAAAAAAATAAGACAGAATTAACTGGTTTTAATACATTTAATGCAAGTGTTTAGGGATTTAGAAAGTGATGTGTCCATAAGTATGACTATATACATTAAGACACAGTGTTTTTAAATAATTAGAATAGCAAATAGTCCACAACAACTCTATTTTTACAGTTTGCTAATGTTCAATTCCCTCGATGTACATTCAGACTGGCTGCTACAAAAACAGTTCACTATGGGCAAGGTTTGCACATACCTTGGCCCCAGTCCAATTCAGCTGCACACGAACACTTTGTAGCATAGCACTGCAACTGGCCTTAAGCTCCTTACAGCTCTGTCTCTGCAAATACTTCCCTTGAAAACCACTGGAAACTCAACTCTTTATTTAGCTGCTATCCGGATGGTTTCCTCAGGCTACGGTCTCCCCATCTCTATGGGCTCTTTCAGCTATACCCATGGACTACCTTTTCACTGAGTGCTGGACATTAACCCAAGCACTGATGCGAGAATATCTCCTACTGGAATTGAACAAAAACATCTACTGAAGATGCACTCAAATACTGGCCTGACATAGTTGTTACAAAGTCTTTTTATAGCTTTCTGATAACTGTAGAAATTAATTACATTGTCCAATAAGGTAAGGTCTCTTATCTAGAAATATTTGCAATCAGCAAATATTTTTTGGAATTATCATTCGCCATTACATTAATGCCTTAATTAAATTCCTCAGTTATCAGTGCGCAATCTAAAAACAACATCTTGAATAAATACTAGTTTTTCTGGAGTGCACAAACTTGCATTCAATTTTTACAAAATACAACAGAAAGTTAAAAATATTGAAGACTTTTTGAGATATTTGTCAGATAAGAGTGAGTAGCATAAATTAGATTTAGAAATACTAAAAAAAAGATAAGAATTATTCTTTGAATTTTAATATATGAAAAGAAATTCGATTTGACAAGTTTTATAACTAGAAAAATTATAAAAAGTAAAGAAATACATTTTTAAGTGAGATATGAGTATTTAACATTTTCAATAAGAAATTTAAAATTTGACAGAAAATGATATGGACAATTTGTGAAACAAAACCGAGACTGTCTAAAAGATGAAAGAATAATTTTAAAAATGCATTACCTATTTTATATATTCTAACAAAAGTTATAATTAGTTATTACTATGTTAATAGCATTTTGTGCTTTAAAATAATATTTGCAGCAATAAATTGTAGTTAAAAAGAAAATTATTAAGAATATGACTGAAATAATGTATAGTTCAGTTTTAAAAAATAAATCTTGGATAACACATTTTAGTTAAAGATCCCAAATTTATTCTTGTCCAGTGATATTAAGGAATGCATTTTTCACAACACTAGATGAGAATAATTCAATTAAACCTTTCTGCTATTTATGTGAATCTTTAAAGAATTTTATAATTGGTTGTTTTATACATCTAAGGTTACAGCCTTAGTAAATTATTACATATGGATTTAAAAAATAATATAAACAGCTTAATTTAAATACACCTAATTCTCTTTTTACACTACAGATTGGTTGCCATGATTCAGAACATAAGAAATCAATGAAAATAATTAAATAAACCATATGAAAAATTTTGTTAGAATGTTATATTTTTTGTGTGCTATCAAATTTTACTTCATATTCATTGAACATAAATAAAAAATGAGTTATAGGAATATAAACTTCATTTGAAAAAGAAAGTAAAAAACTTACAATGAAATACTCATTGGCTTCTTCTCTACACAAGCCATCAAAAACTTTGAAATTCAAAGTGTATCATCACTTCCACATTATAAGTATAAAAAAAATTGAAATAAAAATTATTAATGTAATTTGTTACTTTTATTTCATTTAACTTTTTTTTTTTAATTTAATAACTAACACATTCGAACAAAGAAATTGAGACTCCCCGGAACTGTACATTTATCAAAAATATGGGTGACATCTTGCTTGTCCATAAACAGAAAAGTACCCAAGATTTTATTTGCTGTCACTGTCTGACAATAAACACATATGTTTGCACATCACTGGAATACCATTGCTATTACTAAAACTTGCAATGTATAAATTATCATTTATTGATTTTTGGCAAAATTAATAAATATAAATTTAAACAAATTAATCAATTCAATTGAAACAAAATTACATTTTTTTAACGTCAATACCAAAAACGATTTTTTTTAAAGAAACAAAATGTCAAAATGCAAACAAAGCATCAATACCAAAAAGATACTTCCCTTTCAAAACAAAATGACAAAAACGTTACAATACAATTTGCTACATTTGCAGGATTTTTTTCTTAAAAGGGGATTTTTGTTTTTAAAATAATAAGAACTAAAGATATGAAACTTTTTTTTAATTAAATAATAATAACAGACATAATTTTTTAATTTAGTTTTATGATGTAATCGTAATGAACTCAATCTCAGAAACAAATCTATAAATAAACACTGAATAAATAAAAAAAACAATTACAATCTTTTAAAAAGGAAAATAAATTATTTTATATTATTTAAATAAAATTATTTAGACTTTTAAAAAAATGTTTAATAACAACTTAAAACAATCTAAAAATTATTTTGAGAATGTAAGATGATTTTTTTAAGCCTTCCAGACAATAATTTTTATTTCTTCATTCCAATCCTGAATATATCACAGCAGCTGTAATACCAAAGTATCATTATTATTATTTTTTTACTGATCATGTTATTTTAAAACAACTTGTGTAGAAAGATAACTTTTTTTTTAAACTCATGTTATTTCAAAATCATGCAAAAAAAAATTGTGTTAAAAGAGAATTAGGTGTATATTAATAAAGTAACAAAGACTATAGGTAACTATAGATTTAATAATAATGTTAAAAAATACAGCATCATGTGATAAAATAGAATTAGAAAGAACACAAGAGTTGTTTGGAAAAAGAGATTTTAAAACTTTGGGGGAAATAGTCCTGTTGCATGGATGATAGCTAATTTGTAGTTCAAATTTTTCTTACATCTAAAGATATTAATATGCTTGAATACCAGTGGTGGTGGCTAACTTTTCTTAGAATTATGAAGTTTTATTTTTAAAAAATGTTTAGATACTCTTGTAATTCAATGATTAAATTTACTATATTTAATTATGGAGTATCCTAATTATATGTTTGTATATATGTTACCATCTATTAAAATTTGCAATCATTTAAACAGCAGAGGTCATTGGTTGACTTTTTCTTCAAAGATTCCTGTTTAAAAAATCATAATGAAAATAAAAAAATTTTTTGGTCAAACTATGTATTAGCTTTCAATATTTTAAATTATTTTGAATTATTTCTCTATGCTGAAAACAAATACACAGTTTGATCCAAAAAAGTGTTTATTTTCATTAATATAGTAATGATGGAGAAAGAGCAGAATGTAGGCAGAAATAATGTGCTACAAATAATAACTTAGTTATGGCATAACCATGTGTTTGTTTTTTCCAAGTATAATAGAATGTGACTTGGTTAATTTATATTTACATAACTATTAAATTAAGCACTACTCAAACTCACTATAGGTTAAAGATGTTTGATATGAATATTAAATGCCCACAAATCTATCAGGCTCTAGTTTTTTAGGTTTAATAATACATATGTATTTTGTCACTTCTTAGTTCAAAAACTATAAATGGTAATAAAATAAATAAATTTAATCCTTTTTTTCTAATGTCAAAAAAAATATTATAGTGTATGACATCACAGATTTGGCTTTCAAATTACTAATGATGATCAAATCTAGCATTCTGTACTATTAAAACTTATTCATTAAAAAGGTCTCTCAGAGTATAAAATTTCTGTTGTGCACTTTTCGCTACATCACTCCCATGCAAGATAGGGATTGGTTTATATCCACTTTTAACATCTTGTGGAGGGATGCAATCATAAATGTATGACCACACATGTGAAAAAGATGTGTGATCTCCAAGATGTACATTTCATGCTGAATCAGCATTCATCAATTGACCCAGACCACAATCCCCTACATGTATCAAATTATCATTGTTCAATATATATGTATCTCAAAGATCATATATCTTTTCCACATATCTCTGGTGATATGTCTGTAGTTACAACCTTCCACAAAATTTTAAAAATGGATAGAAACCAGTCCCTATCTGGCATAAAAATGGTGTAGTGAAAAGTACACTACAGAAATAATATTTATTAAGTGAATAATCTCTATTCTAATGAATGACTAATAAAAAAATTTATTAATATACTTCCATCAAGTGGTTTGTGTTTAAAGTTTAGGCAGTAAATTTGAGACTGTGGTCTGGGCCAACTGATAAGTGCTGATTCAGCATAAAAGGTGTATCTTGGGAATCATACAACTTTTTTTCACATGTCATTAGTTGTATGCTTATGATTACACCCCTCCACAATGTGTTAAGAGTGGATAAAAATGAGTCCCTATCTTGCATGAGAATGATGTAATGAAAATTACCCTACAGAAATATTCATTAAGGGAATAATCTCTAGTCTAATGAATGACTAATAAAAATTACTAATACATGTAACTCAGAGTATTGCTTATATTTTCTGATACATCATCTAATTCTGAAATTTTGAAGAAAATATGTAAATTATAATGAAAATATTTTTTTGTATTGACCATAATATAGACTCTGATGAGTACCATTTTATAATGAAGGATTATCATCTAGACTGTATATTAAATCCTTTCATATTTATACCAGTTTTATAGCTTTTTATTCTAGCTTGCAGAAAGTGTAGACATTAAGAATAATATTGTAAACATCACTTAATGTGAAAAAAAATTATATATGTGAGAAATGAGATGTAAATGAGAATATGCCAGATTAATTATGTACTTGAGTAAGTAACATACATATTAAAAAATATCAATATAAATACACCATGTAAATAAATATAAGCCATTTGAACTATTATATGTGACAGATATATATATATGTGTATGATTTTTGACTAATTTTTTTTTGTTCATCAATAAATGTTGATTTATTCTTTACAATATTATAGCCAAAGTCATATCTGCAGATAAATCAAATTCCTTCTTAGTGCGTCTTAAATAATTAATACATATTAGAAAATTCAAATTTTTCCATTTTACAACTTAAATAGTGAGAGAAAACTATAAAGGATATATATATTGATAAAGTTTAAAAAACATAATATCTTTTATCCCCTTTCAGCTTTTTTAATGAAAATATTTAAATTTCGTAATAGTGTGAAATGTTTTAATGTGTATTGTCATCAATTACTTTTCATATAATTTGACATACACTTGGTTTTACAGTTAATAGTTGATCTGCTTCTTTCCTTAACTATCTTTGTGTATAATTTCAGGAACTTTTCACAAATTTAGTCATCTTTCTAGTTAGTTAACTTGCAGCTTAATTTATAGATTTTTTTTTTATGAGTTTGGCTTAGTCTTTAGCAGGCAACACTCAGGTTATATGCAATTTAACTCTGAATGAGTCAATATATTCTTTAATATGACAGGTAACAGACTATATTTCTATGCTAGGGTTTGTATAGGCAATTATTTTTTCTAGTGGATAACTGAGAAATTTTTCAATACTATATTTTCCCCCCAAGTATATGTATTTTGAAAAACACTTTTATAACATATAATTAAATATTTACTTGTTTTAATTTACCTCATATTTAATTTTCATGATGTATTGTTATAACCTTGAACTATATATTTAAAATTAGTTTATTATTAATTCCTCCAATGGAATGAAAATAAAATAGGGCTTTTTTACTCAATTCTTATTTACTTTATGACATTTTGGAATTGATACTGATTCTATTTAATTATTTATATCGTGCCATATTGATTCAGTATGTTTTTGCTGATTTTCCAGATTGGTTTAATTACCATCTGTCTATTGAAACCTTTATGGATCTCTGTGCATGATAGTAATATATCTTACATCTGTGATTGCTTGTTTTGTTTCATGATTTAAAAGTGATGAGGTAGGAATTGGGTCATTCTCAGTCTTTCCTAGTATATTTGTTTAGTATATTATTTTCATTATTTTCTTATTAGGCAAATGCTTTCTTTTATAAAAATTCTGCTATTTATAATACTGTCAATCATCATAGGATGACTGTGGATATCATTAATCATTTTCCATCGAACAACATTACTATGTGTAGCTGTTCAATTTGTATATATACCAAAATAGTTAATCCACATTACAATACTAATCGTGTTTTCTATGATTACTAACCAGATGCACTTTGGTTTGGTGAAAAAGTGTATCACCAAAATTTTATAATAATAAGCTAGTGTTTGTTCAACTTACGCAAACAAGTAAGCCCAGGAATTCTGTACTAGTATATCACTTACCAAAGGTAAGCTTATAATTTAATCTATTATTTTTCAAAAAAGAAAGATTAACATGATGGTCTTTTACAAGTAATTATACAATCTTCAAATGACATGGTAAATACATTCATCAACATCTGACATAACTCATTTTCTCAATAGATTTTTGATCTCAGTATACATTGCACTTCCCTCTAATTTTCAACTCATTTACATCAATCTGTATAAATACCATTTCCATTTCTCCAACACATTTACAACAACAGCTATGAGTATGAGAGCTAGTAGTCTCTTGAAAGCACTAAATCCCTATAATTTAATAGTTTTATATTTTAGTAAATTAAAATTTCGTTTTTAAATATATACATTCTAGCTTCATTATTTGTGCATACATTGTGTATATATATATTAGTTTCCAATGTTTTCTTTATAATCAGTCCAAAGTTTTTGTTTTTATCTGTGCTCTTCTTAGTTTTATTTTTTCCATTTTCTGATTCAGATTCTTTAACCCTTTCTTTCATTCTTATTTTATATTCTATATGTTATCCTTAAATATTTTAGCCTTTTGCTGCTCATCTGGCTCTGACTATTTTCCAGTTTTTTTAGACACGTTAATTTTACCATTGCCATCTTTTAATTTGTTGAACTTTTTGGGATATATGTCTGAATACCAGTATTTTTCATTGTGTCAAGTTGTTCATTATTATTATATACCATAAATGCTGTTATTCTTTCATCAATTGTATCTCCTGACAGTTTTATTAAAACCGGAAAAACTCTCCATATAGTAGTGCCACTCAGTGCAAACCAGAGTATTTAATGGATGCCAGAAGGTTTGTGCATAAAATTCCTATCTTGTGCTACTCATCCAATATCCCCAGACTAGTTTCTGGCTTGTGGCCTTTGTCTGTAAGGAGTCTTGGATCTAAGCACTGCACCTAGATCCTAGGATCTACTGTATGGAAAGTTTTGCCTGTTTTAATAACAGTTATGAGCACGCATAAGAAATGATGATAATGTGATCTCCTGACAGTCTATATCTACTTGATTTGATTGATTTTATAGTTTCAACCTGTTTTATTGTCTTATTTTTTTAGCTTTTATATTTTGGGATTGGATTTTTTGTTTGAATTGTATTATTTATGTTAGTGTAATAACCTTTTTTCTTGCTTGCATATATATATTAAACCATAAACTGCAACAGTAAATTGCTTATCATATGTAAATTACAGACAATGCATAAGTAAATCCATAGAAAATCAACAATTTTTTAACAAGACAACACTTTTTTTTATGGATAATAGATCGAATATTTATTATCTTGATTTAAAATCTTATATAGACTATGAACGTTGAGAATAAATTTGCCTAAAGCTTTTTAGTAAACTCCATTCAAGAAGTAAATATAACTTGTTTAAAAGTAGATTAATAAATACTGATTTTAAAGCCTTTTAAACAAAAGTCATCCTTAATAACGGTATCTCAATAATAATAACAGATTGTTAATTTTCTATTGTTTTTTTAAAATTGTCTGCAGTGATGTGTGTGTATATATACATGGCATTAAATAAGGTATCCATTCATTAGTTCCTTCATGGAGTCTTTTTATACATTTTGAATGATTCTTGCTTCGTTTTTAATATAGCAAACTATTTATTGCCTGATTTAGTGTCATTTATTTTGTTTGATATCTGTTGCTATAATTTTAATTTGATTTTACTGCCTTATTATAATTTTATTTGATTAAAATTTGTTTATTATCCACTCTCATTTTTATTTAATGTATATGTATTATTATTATTATTATTATGTGCAATTGTGTCTTATATATATTCTTTTTCATTTATCACATGAAATCATTACTCCTTTCATTTTGCTCGTTTTTTTTTCTGTTTTTGCTAATTAATTTGTCTTCTGCCAATATCACATTTCCTTTTTTTTTTTTTTTACTTTAAAACATCTGCTTTTTATTTTCTCATTGACATTGGCAATAGTTGCTGTCATTCATTAGAAATTACTAAAACTGGGATTTTTTTATTTTGCCATTTATATAATATTGATGTTTTTTTTTTTTATTTTAAATGTATATTATAAATATGCCACTTTTTTCGCATTAAATATTGAAGCTATAATTATACTATAATGTATAATAGGTTTGCTTAGCACTTTCGAGATTTAATGTTGGAATCTCATACTCATAGCTTTGTGAATGAAGACTGTTGTGATTTATTGTACACATATGCAAATGAGTTTGAATTTTTAATTAGTTAGTCCATTGTTTGGAAAGAGCAAAGCATACCTCTCTTCTATTAATGGCACTGAGATCATTTGCTATGTAAAAAGCTTCTTCAACTTTTCTTTTGGCATCACAACAGTTTTCATTCACAAAGCTATGAGTATGAGATTCCAACATTAAATCTCTAAAGCGCTAAGCAAACCTATTATACATTATAGTATAATTATAGCTTCACTATTTAATGCGAAAAAAGTCGCATATTTATAATTACAATTTTTACTAGTGAAGAGAAAAACAAATTATTTAAATGTATATATAATCATTTTTTTCAGTTTGTTTTAAACTTTTCACATTCTTGTTAATTTTAAAATTATTTTGGTAAATGTGAGAGTTTTAGCAAAAATATAATTGACTGGTATATAATCCTAATTTAGTCATTTAAAACTCAGAAAATTAATTGATAGTTATTAAAAATCTATAAAAAATTATAAAATTGTATCATTAAACTTTTTGATATACAATACTTTACAAATTTATGTAATGGTGTTAGAGTTTTTAAATTTTATAATTTTTACTTTTGTATATTGCATTAAAATCTTTATTCATGAAATTTTTTGTATTTTGCTTTTGATTTGTGATATTTTAGAAATGATCAATAGCATTGCTATTTTATAAATCCTTTATGTTTAGTTTATTAATTTCTTTATTTTGTGAATTGTAATAAATTTTCCAAACGAAATTCTAATAAACCAATATATGTATAACACTGCTTAACCTATACTAATAATTATAGCAATGGAATAAACATACTAATAAAATATTGTTTTTACAAAATTATTTCAGAATAATGATATCATCTATAAAACAAAAACAATGGATATTTTCAAGTAAAAACTGTTAAAAAATAAAAATAAACACATATAACTAACCATAATCCGATACAAATGTCTGTCGCTCTTAACATTAAAAAAGAAAATCATACGATTGCGGACTTAGTTCCAAAATAATTAATTAAAAAAGTCTCTTTGAACCTTCTTTTTATTTCATAATGTTTGTAAAAGAATATTTGCCTAATCAAACAATATTTTATGGTCAATTTAATGTTGATTAGTGGGTAATGCTGACCTAATGTACCTATTTATAATTCTACTTTTTTGAACATTAGATAGTTGCATATAATTTATAAACAATTCCCGTAATGTTTTTGCCATTAATGCACTGTTTAGGACTATTTAATAATGGATTCAAATCACAGCCTTTCTTCCAAGCAATTCTCATACCATCCTGACTATTTTTATTAAAATCAATTTACAAATTGATGATTTAAAAGTTTTAAAATGTTTTGCTACTATTATCAACACTCTTAAAATTAAATTATAATTATTCTTAATGTAATTTAGAAAGGATTTGAACTTAGACTTTCAAACTTCCTACAGTTATCCACTTCATCTTATACAACTGATACATATGACCACATACATGTGAAAAAAATAAATGCTTTCCAATATATGTATTTCATGCTTAATCATCACTCATCAGTTAGTCAATATCATTATTGCGAATCATATAAATAACCAATGCTCAGTTTATATTAAGATAGCAAATCTTGAAACTTTAATGTAGAAGCTTCAATCTTCTTCGTCCTGCAACTTTTCAGCCATCCATATCATTGAAAATCTGATGATGGGATGCTCAAAACTTTTGTTGATGCCATGTTGACTTTAAGTCACTCTAAACCCTCATGTATAGGACATTAACATGTCCATTTGAATACATAAAAGATGGATGGGCAAGATAAAAACTTAATATGTAATATTTAAATACAAGTATATTGTTTATACTGAACTTAATGTAATTTAAAAAAGATTTGAACTTGGACTTTCAAGCTCCCTACAGCTATTTTGGAGGGTGGAGAAAATTGAAGCCTGTCCATTCAAGTTTGAAGATTTGCTATCTTAATGTAAAATGAGCACTGATTATATATGTGTGTGGGAGATAATGATCAGGATCAACCGATGAGTACTGGTTTAGCACAAAATACATATATTGGAGATCATTTATCTTTCTACATGTATAGGATCATGTGTATCATTTGTATAAGATGAAGTGAATAACTGTAGGGAGCTTCAAAGTCTGAGTTTACATACTTTCTAAATTACAATAAGTTCAATATAAACAATGTATTTAAATATTACATATTCAGCCTTGTTCTGCCCAGCCCTCTTCTGTGTATTTAAAGGAACATATTAAAATTCTATACATAAGAGTTCAGGGTGATTTAAAATCAACATGGTTATGACAATAATATTGGCATCAACAAAGGCTTTGAGCATTCTATTAATAGATTTTCAATGATATGGATGTCTGAAGAGTTGGAGGATGGAGAAGATTGGAGTCTATCTATTAAAGTTTGAAGATTTGCTATCGTAATATAAACTAAACAATATATATATGTGTGTGTGTGTGTTGGGGGGGGATGATGATCTGGAGCAATTGATGAATGCTGGTTCAGCACAAAATACATATATTGGAGATCATTTATCTTTCTTGGATGTATGTGGTCATGTCTTTTGATTATATAAAGTTATAGTAGATAGCTGTGGAGAGCTTGAAAGTCTGAATTCAAATCCTTTCTAAATTACATTAAGTTCAGTGTAGACAATATATTTGTATTTAAATATTAATTATTTTTAATGAATGTAATATCTTTAATAAACTTGTGGTTATAACCTTAATGGATAATTACAAAATTGTTTTATTTGTATCAAAGCATAATCTTTAAAATTATTAAGTCTTTTATACTTGTAACAGAAAATCTTCAAAGACGAACTTCTTATGAATAAATGGCTGGTAACTTTTACACCTGACCATATTTTTTAAATTTTTATCTTTAATAAAAATGATTACAATTTAAATTTAATTAACAATAAAATCTAAAAACTGTAATTTATAGAAATCCAAAATATCATCCTCGATACAGAACTTATTATTAAAATCAATTTATTCTTATCAATAACAAATGAATAATCATCTACATATTTAAAAAATATTTTTTTAAAAAAACTACAACACTCTAAAAAGGTAATAAAGATAGAGATACGAACAGTAAAATAACATTTAATGATCCAACCTTCTTTCATTTTATAAAACACATTGGTATTCCTAAAATACATGAAATCCTCTAATGATAAAAGAAAATTGTGAATGATATTAATTTTATTAGCAAAAAATATTATTTTCTTAATCTATCAACATGTTGATATGTATTAATGTCATAGACTGAAAAAATACTAATCTGTCTTAATAGTAATATTAGCGATTAAGCCAATGCACATGTGCTTTTACTATTACATAAAAAAACATAGCACTATATAAAATAATATCTCATTATAATCTGTCTTAAGAAATTTTTTTTTTTTTTTTACTAAAATTAATGTCATTCATAATTTGCTTTTGTTATTACAAGATTCTACATATTTTAGATATAATTATATATTTTATAAATTAAAGAAGATTAAGGCATTGAATATGTTATTTTCTTTAATGTCTCTGTCTGTATTGTTTTTATACAATAATATTATTAGTCAATATTGTGGTTTTTAAATTATTTGATAGGTATGTAGATGATAGTTTGTTTGTTAGTGGTAAAAATAAATTGAAGGAATTTTTATTGTATTGAATGACTTTGATTCTAATATTAAATTCAGTATTGAGACTTCAATAAATTAAAGTTTTAAATTTATTATTAAAGATAGTGTTAATTGCATTTCACATTGTAATCATTTTATAAAAAATAAAAATTTAAGAAAGATAATTAGACTTGTTCTTAAAATAGGTATAGAAGTCTTAATAATTTTGAAAATTGTGCTTTGATTAAAAAAAATTAGTAATGACTATAATAGTCTAGAGCTATATAATAAAAATAACTATAATTTTTACTTTAATAATGTTGTTGATAGCAATAAAAAAAGTAATTTTTTGGGGAGTTATTGTTTGGGAAGAAAGCTGGGATTTGAATTCATTGTTAAATAATTCTAAACAATGGTATTGATGACAAAGGCCATTAGCTATTTTAAAATGTATATAGATTTAAATACAAAAAATAAAAATTCATAAAAGAAGAATGGATGATGGATATATGGACTTATGTCAGAAATGCAGCAAACATAATGCACCATACAATAGAGGGAAAAAAGACATATTGGCAAACATACAAACTTAAATACACCAATTGAAAAATTGGTTCTTAGAACCAAAATACATTGAGTTTCTGCTAAAGATCAACCTCTCCTCCCTGCCAACAAATTATTTTCTGGTGTGGAAAAGAGGATTTAGCAAGATCAACCCCCAATGCCAACTATGTGCCACAGCAGATGAGACATTCATCACCTCCTGTATTTCTGCCCTTTCCTCAAACCAATCAGATCCTTTATTAATGAAAACATGTCGCTCAACATTAGATAAGTTCTAGTCATTCAAAAGGCTATAAAGAGTGGCATATTCTCAAAAATCAGAATCGCCATTATTCTAACCTTTGCAATCTGGCTATCCAGATGCAAGTGTATATTTGAAAATGCTAATCGTGGTGTCTGCAACATCTATATCAAATTACTCAAGTGGCTCAGGAACAGAAATAGATAGCTGGCCCCAGACTGGCTTTTTCATGAAACCTGAGCTAGGGTCACTCTCCTGGAAGAGTGAAGAAGAGCAATGGCCCCAATCTCGAACCACAGCAAGCTCTACATAGTGAATGCCTTGCAATAGTGTAAAAAAGAATATAGCTATGTATAGATAAACATGTTCAATTGTATCTAATAAATCTTAATTTATTTTAATAAAAAAAAAAGAATTAATGTTATGTATCTTTGCTCAGGCTTTATATATTCGCGAACTTAATGTTTATAAAATATTGTTTGCAGATGCAAAAGTTATCTTTCTGAATACAATTAAATAAAAAGAAGGATCAGTGGGATTCTTTTGATTGATCATTTTTGATCTTAGGCCATTAAACTTATAAGAACTGTATTTAATGATAAAGGTAATGGGCTGCTCCATTGAATTTTGAGTGGTATATATATATGTATAAATTTATATTTATATGTTTTTATTTAATAGTTTTCACTTAAGAAGATCTATTTGTTCAATAGGTGAAGCCATGCTGTGAAGAAAATTTTGTAAAAAAAATTATAATTTTACGAGTCATCTTAATTGCTATACGTTTATTCTAAAAATATTTAAAATCAAAATTTATTTTTTTATTGTCTATTAATTTAGAAACATTTTTAATTATTGATTTTATGTTTAGATATTGGATTTACAATCCCATTTTTATTGTTTATTTATCCGTTAAAGATTTTAGAAAATAGTTTTCTATCTTAAAATTAGTTGTTGTTTTTTTTTTTGCTATTATAATCATAATCCTTGCAAAAACAAAAAAATAGTATTCCGACAAAATACAACTATTTATTTTCATTCTTTTTATGCTTTATACCGAAAACCTGTCATGGTCACCGGAACTGAAATTATGAAATCATACTTCATGATAATGACTTTAGTCTTAAAAATACTTCTGCCTTTAATAATCTTAAAATAAGTCAAATAGTATCATTAAATTATAATCACTATTTTACTAGTAGTTTTTGATTTATACTAATTCTGTTATAATGAACGTGCTTTCTGCCAATTTATGCTCTACAGATGAATGACTATAACATTTGGGAATTTTAGAATTTGAATTTTTTTTTTTTTTTAAAAGATCGCAATGTAAAATATTCCTGCATTTAAATAAAACAATGGAGTAAATAAAAATTATTAATTTATTATAGAAATCATTAACCTATTATATGAATTCAAATATCAACTCTAAAATAATAATGATAATAATTGTGAATAATTGAATTGCTTATTTTTTTAGCATGAGATATTTTATTCATGCATTTGATAAACATATCATTTTTATGTACAACTTGTTCATGCAGTAAAACAAAAACAAATTCACTGCATTTTAATACCATTACAAATATTTTAATAATTAGCGTATAACTAATTTAGAAATTGTTACCATGGAATTAAATGTAATTTTTAAAATTGATGTAATATAATTGTGTTGACTTTATTTCACATGCTATGAAATTGTGAGATATCATATTATCAAAATTTATAACAATAAATTAATTACATGGAATTTATTAGTATTTTATATTTGGTATCAAAATGAAATTAAATTAAAATTTTCTACCTTATTGTTTAACTGAAATGATTTTCTGTAATTCATAAAAATGATATGCTTTGCAAAGATATAATATTTTTATACTCAATAATAAAAAACAAAATTGTTTAATATATATAGTTTTTTTGGTAGATTCTCTTTGTGAATTATAATTTGGCTTAATACAGCTGGTTAGTCAGGGTTTTACTGATGAAACTTGTCAATTCTGTAGGAGTAAGTGTAATTTTATAAATTATTTGTTTAAATTAAAGATGCAATTTCACTGAGTTAATTTTATTTAACATGCTATCAAATCTATATCTTTTTCTGCAACTTTCTGTAAGAAATTTTAACTGTATTTTGAATTTTTTGAATACTTGAAATCAAATTAGTGTGTTTTTCAAAAAAAAAAACACATTTGTTTGTTTGTAAATATCTTTTTTTTTTTTCAAATTGTTTTTTATGTTGTTCAAACGTTTTAATTGATTCATTTATTTATAATCTGCTATATTTTTATTTTTATACAAGCTGTTGACATATTCAATTTTTAATTAAGTAAACTAAAAGGGTTTACCGAAAAATAATACAGATATTTTCTAACACTATTCTTTTTTGCTTTCAGGTTAAAATTAAGTTGTTGTGCACTTTGTCCAATGTGGCCTTCTCGATAATGTTGTTGCTTGCAAATGAAATGTAATGTTTCCAGGACAATAATTTTTTGCTTTCTATTCTTCGACAATTTTTCAAAATATTTTTAAAAAATTTACGAACCAACATTATTTTATAAATTACCTTTTTAATTATATTATATCTTTCAGTACGTACTGTGATTTACAAACCGTTATTTTCTAAATTGTCATTTATAATTACATTATAATTTATAATTACATTATGCAGGGAAGGTTTTTGATGGTTTTGCTGATCCAAAGGATCATCCAATACAGGCACTCATATGAGCAAACCAAGCTTTCAGCATGTAGTGTTGGAATGTGCGGGGGAATCCAGTGTTTTTGCTGATCCAAAGGATTAGCGAATACATGCGCTAGTCTGAGCAAACAAACCTTTCGGCATATAGTGCTGTGCATGCAGGAGTGGGAAATGATAGTTTTGATACAAACACAGCCATTTTATTACTCTCATAGCTATTCTCCCACAAATGCACCTTTTCACATGACTTATGTGAAATGATCTGGGACCTACATTTTTGCAATTTTTTATACTTACAAGATGTGTAGGAAAATGTGGCAATGGTCTTACAATTATTAGTATGTAATAATATGTCAGTAAGTTTTAAGATTGTTACTTCAAATGCACATTAAAATACTTATGGCCAGTTGAATTCCATACATGCTCACCTCATACAGTAGCGATCTGTGAAGTATGCGCTATTTGCATAGTGATGCCAAGCATGTAATATTTGTGTGCAGTGCCATCTAGGCCTGTTAATGGCTAATACGAACAGAACTGTTCTATAGACTGTAATTTGGGCTGCATAAATGGCATATTTCTGTGTTTTTCAGAGAAACAACACCATCGAGCGGCCACATTGGATAAAGTGTACAACTACCTAAAATTATTTATGTATATTATTTAAAGAAATATAAAATCTATTTCACAATCTTTTGGATCTTGTCTTACACAATTTTTTGTTATTTTTTAAACTATATACATATTTTATTGGTTATGATAATATAGAATGTCAATATAAAATGCAACACATTTCATTTAAATTTTAAAACATTAAATAATAAATAGCAGAAGCATGTTTCAGTTACTGAAATGCAATCCTAAACAACTGCATACACTCTTAACTTGAGTACATTAACTCATATAATACATTATTTGATATTATTTTCCATTCAAAAATTGCAGCATCACTTAACTTTTAAAACATTAAATAATGAATAAATTGCAGAAGCATATTTAATGTAATGCTTCTGCAATTTATTATATATATTGCAACCAGTTGGTTATATAGTTATACTAGAAAAAACTAGGTAGTTAGCAGCATGTTCCTCAGGTTTGAGAATAAAAAATTATTTTATTAATGGGGGAAAATATTTAAATTTTCTTGGACCTATTTTTTAAGGGGCCATTATTTAACTCAGTAATTGTAAAATCCCCATGTGATAGTATGAAAATTCTCAAACATTAAATATATTTAAGAGTATTTTTTAAAAAAAATAAAAAAAAATTGTAAATAAAAGAGAGGGAAGAACAAAACAAGATTTTAATAACTTAGTAAATTTTATTTTTAATCAATCAGAATTGTTTTCCTTTCTTTATCTCTATTTTATGTAAAAGAACAACAATTAACAGATTATCTTGTTGTTGTTTTTTGTTTGTTTGCAAGAAGAAATGTCAAGAATTTTATGTTGTTAAATTTAAGTTCTTAACTTGTTTTCAATATCTATGATTAAGAAAGAAATGTCTGAACCATTGTATTTATGAAATTTTATCTAATTTATTGTCATATTGTAATTGGCTTGTGGGCAAGATTGTGCTAGAAATAATATGGAGGGAGGTGAATCAGTGATAATATTCAAGTGTCTGGAAAGATTATTATTGATAACTTAACTGTTGAAGAGAGCAGTCAAATGTTTATTCTGCAGCTGAAAAAGATAATAGAAGAAAGTATTTCTATCTTAACTGTTGAAGAGAAAACAGTAAGTTTTAATTTATCTGCTGAAAAGAAAGAAGCAGATGTATTTACCAGGCTGTTGCATAATACTGCAGGAATCTTAACCAAGCTATTGAATATAATAGGAAGTTTTTAATCAAGCTTTGAGCATACTATGAGTTTAGCACTAAAAATGGTTTGTAGAATAAAAACCATGTGCTAAGTTCAGCTAAAAGCTATCCATCATTTTCTTCTATGTGACTTACCTTCACTAGAAGAAAATGTAGGGAAGGTAAACCCCCCTTTAAGTAGTCTGCAATCTGTCCTTCAACCAAGAACATGAGTCTCTGTCTACTTCTGTCTCATCTGGAACTTTAAGAGGAGAGCCAAATAGACAAAATATATTTTTTCATTTACCTGGAATTGCTACAGACCCAGAAAATGACAAATATAACCAGGCCCAATGTTAAGAAGCCTTCAAGGAGAAGCTCAATTGTAAAAAAAAAACTGGAGATTGCTAATAGAAAGAACTCCATGAACACTAAAGTTATGACTATGGGTATTATTTTTTATGTGTGCATACTATATTTTTATTAATAGAAAATGTTTTTGATTCATAAACGCAATTAAGATTTTTTTTCTTTCAATTTGCTCTCTGGGTAGAAGCAAAGTTGCTATCTTTGATTTTTGAACATGTTTAATAAACTCTTAGCTATTTTTAAAGAAAGAATTTAAAGTCAATTGATGAATAAAAATTAATTGGTTTGTTAATATATTTTTTGTGAAAATATGTATATTTTAAATGAGTGTTTGAAATGTTATACTATCAAGCCATCTTTGTTTTTGTCATTATTAATTAGATATTAAATAATTTTTTTTTTTAAATATTCTTTCTAGTCTTAATTACTTTATTTTATACAATTCCTTTTTCATGGAGTGCAGTATGTGTGTAACCTTATATCATGACTGCTTATATTCTAGGATTTAGTTTTTTTTATGATCCCAATAAAACTAGTTATTTATAAGTAGTGGAAGCTCTTGATTTGCTTAAACTTATTTATAATAAGCTAATTTATTTATTCATTTCCCTCTTGCTCACAGTAATAAATTAGAGTTCTTGTTTCCTCAGATAGATTCATGCATAACAGCTATATAGAATTATTGTATGGGCTTCCAGATGATGATTATTCTGGATTGGCATGAAGAGTATATTCTACAAAGTCACCACACTATATTTTATTTAGTTAAGTCTCTTTTAGAAATTAAGTTTATTGTTGTCCAGTACATCAATGGTACTAAGTGCCAAGAGCATTGATGATGATCAGCATTATTGTTTTTCTAGTTATATATTCTATGGGATTAGCACTTAGGTTTATACATCCAAATTAAGATTTAAATAATTGCCCAAGCTAACAAAGGCTAAATACTTGGCCTGGTCTACAGTAGACCAATTTCAAATCCAATCACAAGATTGACTGTTGATTTATTTTATTATTGATCATTCATAATGATGAGTATTACTTATACTTATTTTTACTTATTGATAATGTTGGTGAACTTATAGTTGCTCTAAGGAGTTAACTGTGCTGATCTCTCAGCGTGATCGATCATGCTCATCCCTTTATATATTAAATTTTAGATTTTTTTTTTCTTGAGGATAAACAAACAATTCCTCAGATCCCTTATGGTTTAAATACTGATTTGCCCTAGAGTTAAAAATGCCTACCCAACTTAGGCAGCTGGTGTTCATGTACTAATTGCCATCACCTCAGGTACAACTCCTTATTTTCTTGTAGTATTACAATATCATATAATAACAACCCAAATTATCTAAACCATGAATCATTGATCTTTTGTCAAAGCAATCTTTATAAGTAAAAGATAGATACCATCTTTCACTTTGGTCTAAAATCTTAACATAAACAAAGAGAACTGATGTAGAACTTTAACAGATTGAATTTTTTTTATATTTCTGAAAGTTTAAAATAACCTCCATTAAACAAGCAAATGTATGTCACAGAAATAAAACAATAGAAATAATAATAATGATATTTATTTGATATAAATTATAACTATATTATATGTAGGGATAAATAATTTATTTGTGTAAAACATAAATTAAAAATATAATAAGTATTTTTCATGTATTAAATTACATAAAACCTTTAGCTACAATATAACTAAATAATCACTAATTAAAATAGTTAGTCCAAGATGAACCATATGACCTAGTAATTAGTAATAGCATTTTCTGATTTTTGTTATGCTAAAAGATGGACTACTTTTAACTCAACACTGAAGCTGATATATAAATAGTAAATCAGACAAAATGTGAATCAGACCAGATATAATTTTTCTTGATTATTATTCATATATCAATTTTACTATTAAGCAAGAAGTAAATCCATCTTATATCTTAGGGTAAATCAAACAAATGTTATTTTTAATTACTGGATAATTCAGTTGGTGGTTATCTAATTTCATAGTCGCTGAGAATTTTATCTAATTAAAACACAAAAAAAAATCCATTGTATTTTCAATATTTTCATCTTTCAAATTATCACATATAAAAGAAATTGGTCTGATTTATTACTCATATATCAGCTTGACTGTTGAACTAGAAGCAGGTCCATAATTTAGTTTACTGTAATCAGACAAATGCTACTGTTAATTACTAAATCTTATGACTCAGTTTACACTATCTCTTTTAATTGCTGGTTGCCTAATTACATTATAGCTAAAGGTTTTATCTAATTTAATATATGAAAAAAATTCCATATGTTTTCAATATTTACTATTTGAAGTTCATGAAAATTTTTAATTTGACATATACATATAATGATAATTTAACTTAGTAATCAATAGAAATTTTATGAGTTTTCAAGTGGTAATGTTTGCAGGAAAAATCAAGTGCTCTTTGCTGGACGTATATTTTTTGTCAATAATCAACATTATTAATAGCCTGAAAACCAATTGAGTTCCCATCAAACATAACGATGCAATTTTTATTTATCCTCAATCATAAGGTTTAATTTGATATTAAAGTTTGAATGTAATTTTAGTGATAATTTTTTACAATATGTAAAATTATTAAATATTTATGTGGTGTTTAGTTATTTATATATATGTATGTGAAGAGGAGAATATATGTGTGTGATGTGTAAATGTGAGATAGAGAAAAACATCTAATCTGTAACTAATTCATTACAGGATGAAAATCTTTTGAGAGAGATAACCATGTTCCTTGACTTTGCTTAAAAAGTACCACACACTTAAAAAATTACTCACTTAATTTTAAATAAGTAATATATGTTTAATTACATGTGTGCAGAAATTTTATATTAACAGGTTCATTGTCACCTTATAACAGTGTTCTAACTAAATAATATCATTTGATTGCTTTTTATGACAGTTGTTCTTGCTTTCCACCGCCTTTGTTAACACAATTTATTTTTATATATTTTACTTTAAAATTCTTTATAATCAGGTGGGTCAGCAATATGAGATGACATGGAGAGTTGAGGGTCATGTGAAAGTCTGAGTTTGAATCCCTTATATAATATTACATTATATGTATGCAAGTGTGTGTAAGCCTGTACAGGGTATTAATTTATTTATAAATTTTAATAAGATTGAATTTTAAAGTAACATTATAAATTCATTAAATTTTGTATTAAAACATAAAAAGGTAAATGTAGATTGTAATTACTAACTACCATTACTTAATCTTAGCGTTCTATTGCCTCTGCAAATAAAACTATATTTAAGTAGAAATTTAATATATATATATATATACATTCATAAAGAAGAATGACTCAATTTTTTCTCAATATCTGGGAAAGAAATATTTATATTTACAGATATTTGGATTAAAGGTTTAATAATTAAAAATTCTAAATGGTATCTTACTAAAATACAAAATTTTGTAATATTAAATGTCCTTGTATTTATAATTAGGAATTCCCACTGCTCATAGTGATGGAGTGACAAACTTTAGAACTAAAGCTTTTGGATTGATTTCCAGCTGAAGAAAGTATAAAAATCTCTATTTGGCTATTTGAATGGAACTATTATATTCATGCTATGTTATTTAAATATTATCCAATAATCCTAAGAGAATGAGCATAAGATTTATTTATAATAATATGAACTTATGTTTTTTATGAGTATTTATAAATTTTAATATGAAATTTATAATTTTTTTTAAAGGTTCTAAATTACTGTCCTAAAGATATGAAAGCCGACATCTGCGTACATCTAAACAGGAAAGTTTTCAATGAACATCCAGCATTTCGACTGGCTAGTGATGGTTGTTTAAGAGCTCTAGCGATGCATTTCAACATGAGCCACAGTGCGCCAGGAGATCTCTTATACCATACAGGAGAAAGCATAGACTCACTCTGTTTTGTGGTTAGTGGCTCTCTAGAAGTCATTCAGGATGACGAGGTTGTTGCAATCCTTGGTAAGAATATATTTTTTTTATTATTAACTTTATTATTTTTTAAAAAAATTTGGTATATTATATAAATGTTGATTAATTTATAATTAGATATAATAAATGCTTTCAAATTATTATTTCCTACTTATATTGCAATATATTTAACATTAAATCCATATATGAGACACCATTTACAAATTTAACATTGACAGATAAATGTGACATAAGGTAATGAGATGAAGTTTGCTTTGATAAAAATTGGAGAAAAGATGTAATCTGCTTGGTTATATATATAAGTGCAAAGTTCTAATGAGCAAGTTGACGCTTTTTTTTTTTCATATGTCAAATGCGTTGACCGGGAAGCGAATCCAGGCCAGCTGCATTCCACTAGGCCACCAATGCTTGACTTCGCAAGTTGAAGTTTTATTGACTTATTTGAATATTTAACAAAAAAAATCTAATAATGCGTTATAATGTAAGCATCTCCGTTTACAAAGACAAAAAGATTTTTTTTTTTTTAAGAATGTTTTATCTTGATGATTTTTTGCTAAAGTTTCTTTTGAATATTTAATTAGAATTTTAAACGGTGATTTATAGCTGAAGAATGGACTGTAAAGATCACAATGCTAATGGTTATCTATTATTTATTTCATTGATAACGTATATTCCCATAGTTCTCTTTAAATTCTCTCTTTATTATAAATGTTCAGAGAAAAATATAATCAGGAGACTAAAAACTTAAGAACAACAAAATTGAGTATTAAAAGAGAATAAAAATATCTTTCAGATTATATATTTTATATCACTCTACTCTAGTGTCTTCACTATAATCATGAGTATCAATGATATATCATAGTGCCAACTAGATCTCAAAACTAATTTCTGATGCCAACTAGATCTCAAAACTAATTTCTGACTATTGGTGAAGGTCACAAAATTGCATATATTAATTCAGAAACCACTATTATTTTTTTATATATCATTTAAAGTAATGATCTAAAATGTTAGCATCTTAAGATTTTGAAACCAAGCCAATATGCTTGTAAAACTACATTAGTTTGATTGCAATAAAGCAAAAACTGTTTATATTTGAATTTTTCAAATTTGTTGTTTTAAGTAGAAAATCGGCAGAAATGAGATTCTAGTAAATCTTTTAAAATTATGCTTATGTGTTTTATTTGTTTATTTTTACTTCTGCAGAATCTGTGCATAAATGGTCATTAAGAAAACTGCATTAGAGTTGGTTATTTCCTTTTTCACATGATTTCTCTTTACTTTCCTAGTCATATGATTTCATGGGAAACTCTATGAAAGTTACCAATATTGTTATCATTGATCTTTCTTATTACTACATAGTTATTTTTTGTTGCTATTGTTAAATATATATTACTTGTGAAATCTTTAAAATTTCTGGATAAATTTTTTAAGTACCTGTCTCAATAATTTTACTTCATCAAAAATATTTTCTCAAGGATCTTGAATTTTAAAAAAAAAAAAAGAAAAAAAAAACTTGGTGGAATTTATATGTGCAAATATAGTTTTTATTTATTTTGTTAAAATTTGTAAAATAACATTTCAGCTTAATTTTAAGTTCATTATTTATTTATTCAATGATTTTACTTAATCATTCAATTCTTATGCTTGAGAAATTAACACCTCCACCACAATTTATTTTATTTCTGTAGTATGAGATAACACTTATATACTAAAAGTTTTTTTAATTAAATATCTGAAGTTATGCTACATTGTTTAGTCACATGTTATTGGTTGCTCCATGTTTTTCTATGTAGACATTTTACATTATGTAACATTAATTATCATTTATCTATTTTTTATCTTTCAACTTACATAATCCATCATGTTGGGTTTTCTGCTTTTTTTTGTCATACTAAAGAAATTTGTTATTTAGAATAATTCTTATATATTATGAAAATTACTATGATTGTGCTAATAAATTACCAATAAAATAAGAAATTATCATTAGGTTAAATATTTAAACTTATGAATTTCCAATACTAGCTTTGGTGATTACCATATTTATGCCATTTTATTTTATTATGTAATTTATACGTTTATACACAATTAAATCCTTTATCATAATTTGGCACTTTAATAATTGTTAATCATATTTTATGGAAATTAAATGATTATTCATTATATTTCTCTTTAAAGCATTTTTATTTCATTATTAATTTTTTACATTTGTACTTTTACTACTCATATCTTAATATTCACCTATCAATAAATGGAAATTTAATATTTGTATTTATTTGTTAAGTTTACATATGCTGCAAACTATTAAAACCACTTTTGTCCTATCTATACCGATATTTCAATAGGTGTCTCACATAAAATTCAAATCATATTGAATATAAATAGTTATGATTAACTCCTAAAGAAGGAATAAATGTCATGATCTCAGTATTCTCAATTCATTATCTTTTATATAAATATTTTATATTTATGTTTGCATATTCAACTCACTCTTATTACTCTATATTTTGTTTGAAAAGAATAATCGCTTGCCCAATGACTGGAATTTTGCTTTATTTATTAATTATTCCCCATTGTCTTCATTAAAAAAATAAAAAAGTTGAATTAACTGAATGACTTCCAATAGTTAATAAATTAGAACTATATGCTTTGAAATTATCTGAATAAATTTTCTATTTATCTGTAAAACCTCTGATTCTCTATTTTAATGATAGCGATATCCAAGAAGTTAGTTGAATGTATTATTAAGTAATTACTTTGGAATTTACCATCCTGAAAGTGTTATTTGCGGTTTGGCTTTTCCATAATAATAATAAAAAAAGAGTTTGGTGTACTTCAAGTATTTATAAACTCATTATAAACAAGTGTTAAAAAACGGTAAAATAATTTAAATTTTAAATTTATATTGCGCTAAGTACATAACTAAATACAATTATTTAAGGACGCAACTTTTTAACTGCGAAATAAGACAGCGCTATAATTCTAGTAGTGTTCTGACGATAGTATGCTTAGCAATATAAATTTTAAATTTAAATTATTTTATTTTTCCTTGACACTCGTTTATAATGAATTTATAAATATTACAACAAGTAAAGAAAAGTAAAATAAATACCATTTCGGATTCAAGTATTATTATTATTATTTTTTTTTTATATGTCAAGTGCGTTGACCGGAAAGCGAACCCGGGACAGCTGCTTGGAAGGCAGATATGCTAACCACTAGATCATCAACGCGTTATTCTAATATATATTTTACTTTTTTTTTTTTTGCTGTTTATAATTATTATTATTTAAAATTCCAATGGAAAAGAATGAGGTATTCTTGAGATTTTATATTGATCAAATGTGAAATTTTATTTGGGAAAGAGTGGAATATTATTATTTTACTAAGGTATCAAAGGTTTTGGATAAATCTGAAAAGAATCCACTGTAACTCAAACATCATTATGCATTTATAGTAAGCTACCATCACAATATACATGTGTGTAAAGTATAATCAGCACTTCTAGAGAAATTTAAATTTTTATTTATACTGAATGATATTAATAGCTACATAATGTAAAATATATATGCTATCTATTATATATATGTTTTATCTATAACATAGATTTATCAGATGTGCTCTAATGTATTTTATATTTAAAGAGTAAACATAATAACACATTATTTACAGTTTTTAAATTGTGTAGTTGTGAGAGCAGGTATTTAGAACTCTACTATATCGGATAAATCTTGATAATAGATTAAACATGTACATGAGAGTTTAGTCCAATCACTTTCAATTATATATTCACAAAAGTTGGTGCTGAATTTTTTAAACATATAGAATGATTTAATATATATATAATGCTAGAATTATATGTGATTAAATAAATATTTTGGAGTGTAGATTTTCCAAGAATCATTTATACTTAAAATCAATTTAACATCTCATATTATCAAAGTGTAACTGCTGTTTCAATGCAGATGAAAAATAAATTTATTTTCAACTGTAAGCATAATTTAAATGTTTACTTTTATAGTTTGCTTTGAGTCAATTTGATTCCTGTACATAATCACTGGCTAGAGACAAAAATGGATTCGTTTTCATCTCCTTTGCAATTAGACTTTGATATTGCATTAAATTTAACTACAGATAGCATTCCAAATATTACATTTATTTGGTGCTGTATAATTTTGAAATTATATGTCAATGATGAGATTAGTTGTTCATAAGATTACTAAAATAAGTACTCAGTGTCTTTGCCTTGTGAATTTAAGTTATGATGCAATCGATTAGGGCATCATAACACTTCTATCAATCTAAAGTTTGATCTCTGAATACAGCTAAAAATGGATTTATCTTTGTCTTCTTTAAAGTTTAGGCAGTGATACTATATTATAAGATTTTTGAATTGAATTTAACTATAAATGGTAGTTGAAAATTCATCATAAACAAATAACAGATAAATCTAAGAATGTAATTATAAAGGTGTTTATATCTAATAATTAAAAAAATTTTAGAAGATGTAATGATTGTGAAAAACCTTAATTGTGTAAAATGCAAAGTAATAGCAACCATTAAATTAAGCTTGCATTTAAAACAATGAGCATTGCTAAACTTAACAATAAAAATATAAAGTATTGTCATAATCAAAAAATGAAAATAAAATTTTAAATTTGTGAGAAAATTACAGATTGTGTCTCAGACATTGGTTTCATAATCATTGGCATCCAAAGGCCATATCTGATCTTGTTGTGTACCAACATGTTATTGCTTTTTTAATTTTGTTTTGGAAACAAAAACAATATCACATATCTGAATTTTGACCTCATTGAAATGGTAATATAGGTAGTTAAAAGAGACATTATATTATTATCAAAATAACTGAAACACACAGGCTTATTACATACCAATGTCTATATATGTAATATATAGGGTATATGAGCACAGACTTTCACATGCTCCACCACTCTCCACACTATCTCATAACACTGATACACTTGAACACATATATGTTGAAAAGATAAATAATCACCAATATCTGTATTTCATGCTAAACCAGCAATCATCCGTTGGTCCAGATTACCATCTCCACACATATATGCCATAAGTACTCAGATATATATTAAGATAGCCAATCCTCATACTTTAATGGACAGGCTTCAATCCACTCCACACTCCAACTCTTTAACCATCCATCCAAAAATGTAATTAATCAGTGGCATTTTACTTCTTGTGCCACAATGATATCTTCTTTTAATGCATAATATTTAAAACCAATTAGGGAAGTTTATGGAAAGAGTCTAAATAGCAAGTGTATATTAATAACAAAAATCCTAACAAATTTTACTATAAGTATTCTTATCATTTAAAACTAATACAATAGTCATAATTGTATGGACTTTTTCATACTTAATAAGTCTTGCTTGCAAAGTTAGTATAATGAATTTTTTATATTAAGATAGAAAATTATTTCTTTACTTAAAAACATGGGTGACAGTACTCTTCATCAATTATACATGAAAAACAATTTTTTGCATTCATAATTAAATTTTAAATATTGTGATCTCTATTTATTTATAAAATATTTTAGTTTAACATTCTTTTTCAAAAAAAAATTTTTTAACAAAATATATTCTGAAATATTATATCTAAATCTTATAGGAGTTATAATTTTAATATTCTACTTTATTCATTATATCAAAAAAAAAAATTTTATCAAGCATCAAACTCCTCTTGATATTTGCTGGCTAATCAAATCACAAATAGATAATTAGGTATATAAATATATAAATTTATAATGCAAAGAAAGTTACTGATAACTAATTCAAAACTATACATACTTTATTCTTTAAGTGGAATCTTATTCAAATGCTCCTGAAGCTAAATATCAGATTCCTAATGAAATATAGTATGAATAATATTTAAATTATCAACATTCATTTTATTCATGAATAAACAGTAAATAAATAAAAACTTGAATATAACATTTTGCAATTCTACCCTATCCAATGTAGAAATAATCTTGGATCATATTTATTTTTCTGTTTATCTAAGATTAGATCAAAATTAATTTTTGCTTTGAAAGCTGGCTGACAGTATTAGAAAATAATGCTAGAGCTATACAGATGGCTTCCTTGTTACTAACATATTCTACTAGTGAATACTGTACTGTTAGAGAAAAAGTTCCCACATTAAATTTCTGGATAACCGATTAAAAATTACCATGAGAAACATTACTAGCACACTACTCCTTTGCAATGGTTCTCTGTTTTTTTATATGTTTCCATCAAATATCAAAACACAAGTTGCCTCACAAAAAATATATAAAAAGATTGGTCTTGCCAATAACTCAAGATATAGTTTCACCACTTAAAATTTTGCCTGAAATTAAGATCTTCTTTCTGGATCTTCAATCAAAAATCCACAATCAAATAATTATTGATAAAGATGTAATTCTTATGAGGTTTTAAATAAATTTCCTTTTTTGAAATCCAACAATAAAACTGGCTGTATATTATCTTCCTAGATTTTATCAACATATATAATCTATGATTAATGACTCATTTGTTTCATAAATGGAATTTAATATCTACTGATCTATATAGGTATGGACAAACATGAAATACATGTTCCATGGGTTAAAAATTCTCAAATCTATAACCATAAAGTCACTAGTAAATCTATAATCTGGATGGAATCCCTTTATGATATTTTATTAATAGTTAAACTGTCTAAAAAATGCATATATTAAATAAACAAATAATAATAAGGGAAATACTTAATGTCACCATACCTATGTATTAATTGGGATATAATATTTGGTTTCAATGATTCTAAAATGAGAATATGTATGTTAAGTTAATTCTCAGTACTTTTTATTGAAAATGTTGAAGATTAAAATTCTTACAAGTGTTACTTAGACAATATTAAAAGTTTGCAGAAATTTATGTCTAATTTTCAAACAAAATGAGTGTCTCTTTGTCATAGGTCATTATAAACTTGTATGGAAAACAAGCTTAGACAATGATAACCATAAGAATGAAATTAGCATTCTAGATGTAAATAAAACCTTATTTCAACTGGCTTATTTTAATAATCCCAAGATGGAATCAGTAAATATTTGTTTTCAATAAACTAAGCAAATGTTTAAAGTTTTCAGCAGATGTATAGCATTAGAAGTATATCCATGAAATAACTACATTTGTTTAAGTTGAAGATCTCGCAGAAACTTATATGAATGTTTGTGTGAGATTCTGGTGTTGTTTATGCAGCTATCGGAGAGTTTTCTGACCTCAATAAATTTGTATATGTCATGATATATTTTTCTAATATTATATGTATATAAAATACATACACATTAAGTATCAATAGACAGAGTTATAGCTTTTAAAGAATCTTTACAATTTATTACTTAAAAGCCAAATGAATAAATTCAAAATAAATTATACAATGGATTATTTAAACTGAATTCACTATGATCTAGTCTCAGAATTCAAAAGGGAATTCTATAGAATTAAAAATATATAGCCATTTGGTCTTTTTATTAATAAAATTACTTTCAACCTCATTTTGACAAGTATTGAGAAAAAATTAATTTGTCCATTTATTATTAAATTCATCAAAATTGTCTGCAAAAGATATATGGATGCAATCTCAAATGAGCAACCGAAAGTAAAAATAATTTAATTTGTTAAAATTATTGAATTCAAATATTCAAAGGAAAAATATATATATTGATTGTAATATAATTGTTAAAGTTATTAATACATAAGGTTATGTCTCGCCATTACTTTAGTGTTCCTTAAACATATAAACTTGCTGGCTTTAGAGCATTTTCATTTTGGAACTACTATTTTTATAAATATAAAATACAAAATAAATATATAAAATTATATATTGAAAATTACTGACAGTAAGATACAGTATAAATATTTAAATAAATTTATTAATGATATTAAATAGAATTTCTCTCACATATATAAAATCAAACTTTTGATTTCTATACATATTGTCCTTCAATGCACAGCAGATTTAAGATAGATATATATATAATATTAATGTGACCTTCTTATCTCCTAGTAACATAAATAAATCAATCAATAATTCAAAGGATAAGCTTAAGCAATAATAAGAACACATGTCAATATGCCAGTGAATGTAATAATGCCCCTTTTTTATTAATACATTGAAACAATCATAAATAGCTACTTATAACAGATCAAAAGCCATCATCACACATTCATCTATGCTTCTGAATCACAAAAAAAAAACAGACCACACATTCAAACCACACAAAAAGTTAATATTTATTTGTGAATAAAGAGATGAATAGAAAAAGATAAATAAAGAAACTGATACCATATATTTTTAAAATGTAATCAATCAACAGAACAATAGCATTTAACTGAATCCCTACTGGAATTTTAATATATAGATTGATTGCTAAAAATGTCATAACCCAGTACCCATTTAATTTAATTGTGAATATGGTTCTCTGTATTGAAAGTAGTCTTATCATGACATAATTTTGCTTGGGAAATTAAACTATCCCAAATGGATGAATTTATTTATTACATATTTTTTTCCAGAAGTTACACATGTATGTATAATTTTTGATTTTGGCAAAATATTGTTAAATTATTTTTATCACCCTGTCCTTATTAGACTACTAAAGAAATGCATAATAATCATTTACATTTATAGCCTCTGAAATATAAGCAGCTAATAAATATAGCAAAATTTTTAGATAAGGCTAAAATGACCAAATATCAGATGAAACGATAGTTTTTTTATATGGATTTAGAAGCATGAACTAAAATTAAAATTGCATATATATTATTGGAAAATGCTGTATTTAATATTACATTTCTTTATATACAGTATAACAGATAATTTAAAAATTGTTTATGAAAATTTAAAAATTGTCTATAAATATTTTATATAAATGATTTTCATCATACATATTGTGTCTTGCATTTGTTTTTATTAATTCAAAATGAGATAAAAAATTATAAATATTAAACCTTCAGATTATCAATTCAGCTGATGAAAATTTTCACGAGAATGTTCAATTGCATATATAGAAAACACAAATGCTAAAACCAGAAAGGTCTTTTTTTTATATTGATAAATAGTTTTCAATATTTCAATCTTAATTTTTTTTTTAATCCATATAAACTATTTGGAAAACAAGTCATACAACTAACCATGATGTTTTTGACATGTTTGATAGGCTCAACCTGTATAATATAAAGTGACTCCAGATATCTAATTTTTTATGTTGCTAAGAAGTAAAATATACAGAATTAACATCTGATTGATTTAGTAATGCCTCTAATGTTTAATAATTTAAGTCAGCTGTCCATTTTTATGATCCAATTCTTTATATTTTCATATCAATTGATTTCATGATTTCAGATCTTATTTTTACTAGTAACTGGGTAGAGACTACATGACATTTGTAAAAATAGTATTGAAGCCACATCTGCACATGTTAATTTTATGCTTTCATGGAAAGAAGCAATAATAGCATTTCTATATTTTTTTAATTATCCTCTCTATTTTTTTTATCCTTATTTTTTTTATATACAAATTTAAATATGTTTTATAGTGCCATGTCAGTTCACCTTAATAATGATATTTAAGGATAAATTAATTTTTTATTTCCAACTCGCAGTGATCTCTAAATCTATGTTTCTCCATTGTAAATTTTATATATTATTATTTAAGCCAGGTATGGAATACTAGGCACTCTTTATGATTTTCTAAATAGCATACTTCTTTCAAGATTATGCTAGTATATTTTTTTGTTCATCGTGCTGTTTCTCAGTCATTCAGTTTTATCTCAATATTGTAATTTTTTCTATTTTTTTTTTTTTTTGTTATATAAAATTAAATTTTAAATGTTTACATATAATTGTATTGAAAGGTAATATAATATAGGGAGCATACCAATAGCTGCAATGTTTGGATTTTTTAAACTCATAGTTCAATTTAGGATGAATAATATCTCATAAAGTCCATTGTTCAAAAAATGGTTGCCTATGCTTAATTTAGATGCTTTTCATTCTTACCCTTATGTTTAAAAAAAACTATATTTGAATTTTATCTAATAATCATGTTTTTTTCTAGAGATATATTTAGTGTGAGATATTATGTTTTAGAGTTTTGGGTCTTGAGTTACATTTATCTTATACTATAATTACAATTTTTTTAAGTTTCTACCTTTATCATATGTTTATAACATTTTCTAATGTTTTTAAATGAAAAATTTATGCATCTATGATTTTAAATAATTTTCTCCTTTAATACGTTTTACATTTCTTTTACATATAAGATTTCATTCTTCTAGCCAGAAACAAGCAAAAGATGTTAGAAATAATTTTCCATTTAATACGTTTTATATTACCTGTTTTTTATCAACCAACAAAAAGTTCATCAAGATAAATTTATTTCCATATACATGTTTTGTGGACCTGTCTTTACAATGGTTCAATAAAAAATTATCTAATTATCTTAATCATGATATGATAAACCGCTTCCTTTTCGACTATTAGAGTCATTTTTTTTATTTGGCACTTGTATACTTTATATATATATAGAAAGAGAGAGAGAGCTGTAAAAGTGCAACTAATAGATATTCTTTACTACTTTTAAAATTAATCAATAAAAAATTCGATTCTAAGAGATACAAAACTCTAGAAAATATTAAAATAATATTCAAAACCACAAACTTTCCACCTAAGGTTTTATAATTATGCAATATTTTACAAAAATAAAAATGAAAATCGCAGAAAGAAAACTCAATAGCAAAATAAATATTTTATATCGCAAAATATATTTTTCACCCACATTTATGAGAAATGTAAGATTGAAAGTAATAAAAATAAAACCATTAATTTTGGTAGAAATTATTAAAAAAATAATTTCTGCTTTTTTACTTAATGTATATCTTAACAATTATTGTTTAAAAACGATTTAAGTAGGGATAAATTGTCCAAACTATAAATTGTTGAAAATCAGATATGCAGCTTACATTTGTGTTCTTGCTTGGATTGTATTTTTTTTATTATTATTTATTGACACAGTAAAATTTCAAACTGAATCACAATTTTGATAGCAAAACTTATCTTTTGTAAAAATAATAATAATAATAAATAAACCTATAACAAAACTAATGCTTACGTGGAATACCAAATACAAAATGTTTCAAGATTTTATTATTCTAAATTTAGTTTAAAGTATTAGTGTTCGTTTAGGTTAAAAATCAATGCATGTGTATATTTTTATTTATGATTAGAATATTAGTTTAAATATGTTGTATAATATAACCACCACTCATTAATTGATGAATAATCCTTCATAATTTTTTGTTAAAATTTATTTTATATAATTTAAATGCCTTTAGGGTACCTCTAAATTTTTAGTGTCCATGTTTGAGTCACTCTTTTCATCCTTAATTGGCATATCCCTGCTGCTAATATATTTGATTAATTTCTTAATAGTAATCCTGAAGTTATTTATTTAGACTATCATATCATCAATTGTCTCTCCTCTTGTTTTTTTTTTTTTCATTATTTCTATAATGGTTCTAGGTATACTTAGATATTGTATGATAATTAAGATGATTTTCATAAAATTTAATTTCCAGAGATTGATTATAGATTCTTGATTTTTTATTCTATGACTGATATTATGAAGCTATTCATTTTGGCACAAACAATAGATCAAATCCAAACATTGTTTAATAAAATATATTTTGATAGTACAAAAAGAAATTTCTCATAATTATTCATGCTGGAAGTGTTGACTTACACAGTGAATGCAAGTTTCCTTTATCACCACAAAAAAGCATTTTTGAAAAAGTTCTTTAAGGAATTTAGCTAATGAACTCATTTAAAATTTTGTTGTGCAAACACTTATTATAAGAATTAAAGAATTTTAGGTTTATGACCTCCAATAAAATGTTCATGTTCAACTATATTAGTATTCGTCTCATGTCATATTTCTATGCAATAAACTCATAACAAGACAAGATGAAATATTTATTGTCATCTACTTGATTTTATTTACCTTATCTTCAATTGTTACAACTATAATCCTTCTACATATTTATCTTATTTATTTTTAAATAACTTTTTTTATTTATCATACTTGGGTTTTTTTTTTTTCAAAATTTGTATAACATCTAAAGATTTAAGTTATTATAGAATATATAAAAATGTTTGTGGCTGTTTTATAAACTATGACTTTTTTTTCTCAAAATTGTTGGAAAGTTACTCTATACTGTACAAAGATAATAGATAAGTTTTTCATTAATCTGTTGCTTTCATCTTGAATAATTGTGTCTTCTAAATGATTACTGAATGATTTTCATAAAATTACTATACTAATAATCTTTTAGTTTCTATTATTTTCATAAGGATCTCATCTGTAAACATATTTGGAAAAATGATGTTTATATTTGGATATTGTAAAGACTTTTAATAAAGTTTATTATAGAACATTTTTAATAAAATTTCTTCATACAGAATTCTATCTAAATTCTGAATATATGCACCTAATGTTTTTCAAATAAATTAGAAGTGAATGATAATATTGTTTTTCTATTTCCTCTTGATTCTTTTCTATCTACATCATCTCTTTTTCTTATTATTATTAGTCTGCAACACTCTATAACATCTCATTTTCAATCACCATATCTCTTTGTCAATCCATAAATCTTTTTGAAAAATATCTTTTTCTAATTTTTTATCTATTCCATTTTTACAATTTCTTTTTGAATGCCTTTTTTCTTTTTTTTTATTTATTGTAATGATATCCAGTGTAATATTTGTTTCGATAATTTGGGATATTTTCTGCACATGTCCATACCATTAATTAATATTTTGTTTTGATTTTATTTGCTGTGGTTTTTTCATTATTAATTATTTATTAAATTCTTTTATTCCTTATTCATTTTCTTCTTGACCCTCTTCCAGATCTGCATTAATAATAATTTTTGAAAAATCTCTTTCCTTTCTTTCCTTCAACTACCAAATATTACTTTCATATGTAATGATACTTTTCACTGTTGTATATCATCATTTATTGTCTTTTGATATATTCTGATCCCATAATGCCCTATTTATCAATCCTCTAGCTTTCATATCTAATATATTTTCTTTTTTATATATCTTCATCTGTTCTCCCCCTTTATATGATCTTCATGTCTAGATAATTATATTCTCACATCCAGTCCAGTGCCCATCTTCCAATATTATATCCTGTTGTGTTATTGCTTAGAGTCAACTGAAATGTGGGAGTTGATCCATGCAGAATGATGGTTGCCCCAATATTTAGTTAGTCTTTAGAAAAATAGAGCAAGATTAAGGCTAGCAATTTGACTGTGTCTTCTGTAATATAGAGACACATTACCAGTTAACCTCATACCATGTAACCATAATAATAATAATAATAATAATAATAATAATAATAATAATAATAATGATGATGATGATGATGATGATGATGTTGATGATGATGATGATGATAATAATAAATAAAAAACATATATAAATCTCACTTTACTATGAGGCAAGAGATAAGGTGAGAGATTGTAAAAAAATTAGAAATATGGTTGAGAAAACAGAAGGAACTAAAGTAAATAGACTTTATAACCCTCTTTTAAAAGGAGAAAGCGAAAGTAAAGAATTTGAATGATCCAACACAAAACAAACCATACACACTAGTTTAGTGTTAAAATTTTATTTGTAACATAAAATTTTAACCAGATAAGGTTAGGGGAATTGAAAAGGTAGCTTACAATCCAGTTATGTTCACAGTATTAAACTAAACCCATAAAAAAAAACTGAAATAATAGGTTAAATACATGATATCATTTTCTATATGCGAACATACATATAAATACATACACACTTGACGTTTGTTTTAATAAATATCAGACCAAAATAATGTTGAAATGAAGTAAATGCTTCTTGTTAATGGAATAAAAGCTTAATCTTAAAAACCTTTTTTGCTCTTGTTAATGGAATAAAAGCTTAATCTTAAAAACCTTTCATATATATCTATACCAATAATGACTTGTCTGTTAATGTGTAAACATAATGATATAAGACAATAACTTGGTAGATGTGGTGATGATCTGAGGCTCAACCATAGTTAGATGCATCTCCCCTCTTTTGGTGGGAAACCCAGACCATTTTCTAGCCCTTTATATAAACAAATAATTAATTCCTTTTTACAATGTAATTTCAATTATCTATTTACTAAAGACTTTTCTTTTTAATATCTATAGGCCCCAATCTATATTCGGTTAATATAAAAGAATATCAACATGGCTTTAAAACAGAGTTTTTCAGTTATGAAAAGTAAACAATAAACTAAATTTTATTTTTAAATATATAGATAGGTTTTTATGTGATATAAAAGAAAATAGAAAATATATTTTAAAAATTTAATTAAAATTGATTCTTGCAATTGTAATTTTTTATATTTTGTATGAAAGCCCAAAAAACATTTTTGATATACTAATTTTGTTAATATATACTGTTGTTAATATATACTAATTTTGTTAATATATACTGCTATATAAGTACTAATTTTTATGTTATTAATTTAGGAACTGGAGATGTCTTCGGGGATAACTTTTGGAAGGAGCCTACTATTGGCCAGTCATGTGCAAATGTGCGAGCATTAACCTACTGTGATCTTCACTCGATCAAACGGGACCGGTTATTGGAGGTGCTGGAATTTTATCATTCCTTTGCTAACTCCTTCTCGCGCAATCTGATACTCACTTACAACCTGAGGCACAGGGTAAACTATTTTATTACTTAGTTTTTTAATAACTAAATCTTTATGAAAAAAATATATTTTTATGTTGCAATAATAAGGACTAGCAGACTTAGGTTTCTTTTGTTAATATGTTTTCAAATAAAAAAACATCATCATATGCAATCACTTATAAATGAATATTTACAGAAAATGATAGTAATTTTACTGAAATTCAATTGTGTTGGTTTAGTTAATGAATGTTAAATGACAATGACATTACACTCCCATAATTAGTTTTTGGACTAATTAATTAGCATTTTGTTCATGTAGCGATTATACAACTGTATTTATATTATACTATTCAAGCTAATAAAAGCTTTCAAGCATCTTAATATTCTGAATTTAAGTAAATTGTTTCCAACTCTACATATATATTGCACCGGGAACTGGGACTCAAACTAATTCAAACCCATAAGTTGGTATGATATCTCCACAGTTATTTTTCATGATCAATCTAAAGCTTTCTCATCTCAAAATATATTTTTATTTTTGGCAATCATACCTATATAGGTTAATTAATAGATATGGATATCACTTTCTATGAAAAGACTATTCTAAATGAACTACAATTCAATCATCATCACAATTATTCCATTTGCATGTCAGCTAAAGACCCTCTGGAAATAATATGTATATTATTGTATGTAATTAAATGAGAATGAAATGGCATGGTATAGCTAACCATTAATTATTTATATTAACAACTCCCACACACACATACACAAATACTAACAAGTAGATTACATATAGCCAAATCCATTATTTACAAACAATATTAAACATACAACAAATAACAAAAAAAATAGTAAGTATAATTATTATAACCACCAAGAATGAATATAAGTGTAAAGAAAATATCATTAAGTATGATTTATATGTTAATAAAATATTAATATAATTATCTAATTATCTCGGTAATATATGATTATAAATGCCCTTATAATAAATTAATTAACTCATATAATTACTAACTATTCAATATAATTTAGATATATTATTAATCATTAAACAGATAAAAGTAGATAGAAACCAGTCTCTACCTTGCGTGTAATAGTGGTGCAGTGAAAATTACACTATAGAAATATTCATTATTGAGTCTCATGAATGTCTAATAAAAATTATTAATTAATGAGTTTTGTACTATGTAAATAAATATTTGAAACAAATACATGTAACATGCTGAGTCTGTATATTTATAATTTTCAGGCGGTTTTGTAATCTTTTCTGAAGTAAGCTTTTTTTTTTCAATATATATACATATGAACTTAGCAGTTGAATTTCTGAATGTTTGTGATGATGGTATTTTAATTGTATTTATATATTGGACTATTTCTATTATCTAATATTAAGTATTGAATATCTTTAGAAAAATTTAACTTTAATTAAATATTCCAATTACATTCAACTATTAGTAATAGCACACAGGTTAGTATATATGCACAATATTTTGAGAGGTATTATTTTCTTTTCTTTTTCAAGTGTTGCGGGGCCTGACCAATGACAGTTGTTGTCAAATGAAAGTCAAAAGTCAGTGTCAGATACAATACAATCTAAAAAAAATTGTATCTACTTTATCTGCAATTTTACATTGTTATAATTGTTACAAAGTTTGAATACAAACATAAATTATTTCCTTCTTCGTGTATTTTCCTTAATAAAAAAAAAAAGTAATATAACTGTTAATGAATACATAATCAGAAAAGGTAGATTTTTTAAGTTTTCAGCTTTATTATTGCTAGCACACTTTCAATATATCATGTATATCATATTATAAGCAGTGAATATGATATATATGATGTATCGAAAGCATGCTAAGTAGTAATAAAACTGAATATTTTAAAAATCTACCTTTTCTGCATATGTGTACATTAACAAAGTTTGAATTTGAAATAAAAATAGCTAGCTTTATAATGAACAATGTATATTTTTTTAAAAAAAAGGTTTATAACTTTAAATCCTTGAATTTCAACCTTTCAGTATTCAAGATCCAATTTTCTATATCAGCTTTAATCGCATCCTTTTCTAATGATTTTTTGAAACCTTAATATTATATATATATATATTGCTGCTCATATATGGCATGGGCACAGGCTAAAATTCTCTAGAAATAGCAAAATATAACACCTTATTAAAAGCTTTTCTCTGTAAAATAGGCTCAAGGAAGCTATTAATTTGTGGAATTTTAAATAATTAACATGTAATACTTTTTGTGTTACTTATGTGTGTTTACATATTGTTAAGGTGTCATTTTATTTTTATATTAGCACAATGTAACTTTTCTTATTTTGATTTCAATCATTAGGTTGGCATTTTTTTTTTCTAATTTTTTTATTTATTTTTCACCTCTTTGAGCCTTCTTGCTCTTTATTATTTTACACTCTTGGGTATGCCTCACAGGTTGAGTATCTCTGCTTTAAATAAATGATAATTAAATATTTACTATAGTTTTTGATCAAGATTAATCATCTTCCTATCTGCTAATAAAAATAATGCATTGATATTAATAATAAATGCAGCTTGCAGTTTTATCTGTTACATTAATTGATATTAAAATTTGATAATTTTCTCATTGCATAGATTGATGTTTATTTACAGTTTGAAATTTCATAATGTTTTATAGTTAGAGAATCATTTATAAAATCATGAATTCTTTCAGTTTAAATCATTTTAATAAGCAAAAATAGAGACCTTTATGGTACTACAGTCTTAAAAGTATATCTTTTACCACCAAAATGAAAGCTATATCATATCATTATTTTTTTCCTTTGTGTTATATCTCACCGTGCCTTTAATTAATGGATTAGTTCTGATCCCATCTTATTTAGATTGAATTGAGCATTCATCACCATGAACCAAAGTGTATATGTTGCTCATGGAATCTGAATATGATGGGGATCTGGTAAATAATCCTTTTGAAGATATAGTAAAACTGACACAAAACTGAAAGGCAATATTCACATTTTCCATACATGTTTTCCAGAGAAGTACTGTCATAAAGTTGAAAGACAGAATCCACATTCTACAGAGACTCTCATTTAACCAGTCCAGATCAATATGGGACTTTATTCTCTTCACTAAGAATAACTAGATACCCATTAACCAACTATTATTAGATAGATAGCGTAGTTGGCTGTAGGCATTCTATCTGAAAGAATAATATTAAGTCTGATAAATTCAATAAGCCAGATTTGAATTTTAGGTTGAGGCATGAAAAACATATGCATAAATCACTATCTCATGATCCCCTTCCAAAAGTAAATTTAAAAATTATGATTTTAAAGTCTATTCTTTTATTTATTATTAAGAAATAATAACAATACATTATTTGGATCTTGCAGCTTATTATTACCCATTTATTCTAGCACCATCTGTTGCAAACTTTAGGAGTCTGTGCTTTAATATAATATTGAAATATAATATCCAATTCCATGTCAGTTTTTGACTTTTGCCTTTGTCAAGTAAGACTTGAGATTCAGAGCTGAAAACAATGCAGTTAAGCCTTTGGTAGCCATCTTTAACTTTTTTTTTACTCTCAATCTAATAGTCTAAAATTTAAAAAAAAAAACAACTTTAAAGTGTTGAAGCTAACCTGCTTATACAATTATATAAATCTAACACCTGGTTATTAAGTATATATTTCAGTAATATCAGTTCCTAATTGTTCCAATCTTTTTTCCACCTAATTAAGAATATTAATACCAAATCAACATTACTTAGTGTTGTAAACAAGAGCAGCTCATTACTCTAGTCGCAGCTTTTGGAAGTTTGGGTAAGTAAAGGCATGAGTATTGAATTCTTTCCATAATCTGATATTCATTGATTACTCAGGCTTGTAACAGATAGTAGTAGAACAGAGAACTGCTTTTGTTTATGATACTCTAATGAATATTGTGATGGTAATAACATTTTTAGTCAGTTTAAAAAAAAGCTAAGTATAAAACTGAGATTTTATTAAACTGTTATCAGATCTATATAATTTTATAAGCAGGTTAACTCGGGATTAAAACCCTACAGTTTTCTAAATTGCAGATTGTCAGTTTAATAGTAAAAAAGGATTTGGGAATGATTACAAAGATCCATATACCATGATATCATTCATAAAGTAAAATGCCAAAATTAATATGAGAAGGGGGTTAAAATTATATTTCTGTCTGTTAGCCAATTATTATGTAGAAATATTGCAATATTTTAATACTTTCCCCCATTTCTATCAAATAAGTAAAATAGTAAGTCCTATGTTATATAAATATTTTTTTCATAGGAAGTTCTTTTAAAGTGCATGGAGTAAGTAATTAGTACATTAGTCTCTTAAGTCTGTGACCTTAGATTTAAATTTGGAAAGAGCTTGAAAATTATTTCAGCAAGGTAAGTTTATAAAGGAAACTCAGAAATTTTTCATAGATAACCCAAATAAATGGAAGTCACACTATTTCTTCTGGGTACCCTTAACATCAAGACTTTCAATTCTGGTCTCTTAATGTAAAGAAAATGAATTTGTTACATAATGTAGTCATTACATAGCTAATGGTTTATTTTTAATGCATCTTGTTCAAGGTAGATTGGGGTAATAAACTATTAAGGTCAGTAATAGTTTTGTCATTGGTTATCATTCTCTTAATACAGTGTACTTTAACTTCTCAATATTTTGAGCTATACCATAAATTTTAATGAACTCTTTAATTTCATATAAATGCAAATTATATTTAAAATAATATATAAACAAAAAACTTTATTTTTTATAAGCAATATCTCTATATTTTTAAAATATTATTGAACATATTGATGATTTTAATTATTAAATGTTAATAAAATCTGTTGGGTTGTTTTTTTATTTTTTGTAAACTCTCTTATTCAGATATTTTTGCCTGGTTAATGAAGTCCTAATATAAAAATGAATCAGGGACATTTGGATGATTGAGCTAGGCTTCTCAGCCAAATGCTATTGATAGAATAGCCTAATTGATTTGAACATCTCCTAAATTCTATTTTCACAAATATAAAAGGATTCTGGGTTAACTCTCATGTCAGTATTGCAACTAATCAGACTAGCAACATCTGAAGAAGAAAAAAGCAATACCATTCAAAACATTGTTTTCTATAATAACATATCTATTATTATTAATATTCAAAAAAAATGGGAAAATATAAATATTCATTCAACTATCCAAAATATAACTACAAATAATATGTTATTATCAAAAACTTTCAGACAAACATGCTACATATATGTTAAGTATACTGGACTATTTTCATCACTGCCATTAAATATTGAATGTTGCCAGCAACACTTGAAGAAAGGCAGATAATAATACCATTCGAAACATTATATAATTTACTAACTTGCTATCTATTTGTGTGTTATTACTAACAGTTGTTTGCATTTGAAAAGTTTAAGTAAAGTTTAAAACTTTCTAAACATTCAACATTTAATGATAGATGATAAAAATAGTGCAACATATAATATCTAAAATTCTATCATCACAAATCTTTAGACAAATGTTTCACATATTATTCAACTTTTTTCTTAATGTTAGAAATGTTATTTCTATACTGCAAAAAAAATGCTATTATGAATTAAATGTTTGTTAATTCAGAATTATGTGATCATTAAGCAATAGGTTGATTTTTTCATGAAAAGATTTTCAGCACTAAGTCATCATCATCATCATCAACCAGTGTCAATCCACTGCAGGATGAAGGTCTCTCCAAGTTTAATCCATCTTCTCCGATCTTTAGCTTCTCTTCTCCACAACACCCCTGCACATTTCCTTATTTCATCCATCCATCTCACATGTCGTCTCTTTCTGGGTCTTTTACAATCTCTTGGAATCCAGTTTAAAATTTCAATTGTCTGTCTATTATCATCTCTTCTAGAAATATGTCCAGCCCAACTCCATTTCAATCTTTTAATTTTTTCAATAAGGTCACTAACACCTGTTTGTTGTCTTACCCATACATTGCGTTTTCGATCTCTTCTTGCTACTCCCAACATACATCTCTCCATAGTCCTTTGAGTGGTCTGAAGTCTCTGTATTGCTCTTCTATTAAGTGTCCAAGTCTCAGATCCATAAGTAAGAACTGGTAAAGCATATTTGTTAAAAACCATCCTTTTCAAACACATAGGCATATTTCCTTTTAGTATCAAATTATTTCTACCAAAAGCACTCCAACCAAGTTTAATTCTATGATTAATTTCCTCCATTATGTTTCCATCTGTATTAATAATCTGACCAAGGTATTTGTAACTGTTAACTTCTTCTAATTCTTCATAATCAATCTTTATTTTCATATTTTGAGCAAATCGATTAAACATTACTTTAGTCTTTTTAACATTTATCTTTAGTCCTACTTTTCTACTTTCATCTGCTAACTCCTGCAACATTTCCTGCAGCTCTGAAGCATTATTTGCAAAAACAACTACATCATCTGTGAAATCTAAATGACTTAAAAACTCTCCATTTACTTTCACTCCTTTAGTTTCCCATTTTAATCCACAAAATACTTCTTGCAGCACTGCTGTAAAAAGTTTTGGAGATATTGAGTCACCTTGTCTTACACCTTTCTCAATGTTGATTTTTCCAGTATCATTATGTAATCTAATTGTTGCTGTTGCATTTTTATAAATATTCTTTAAAATATGACAATATCCTGGATCTATACCTTGATGATCCAATGCTTTAATCACTGAAGAAATGTGTATAGAATCGAATGCTTTTTCATAATCTACAAATCCAAAACATAATGACAACTCATATTCATTTGTCCTTTCTATGACTTCCCTCAATACCTGGATATGATCTATTGTACTAAAACCACTTTTAAATCCAGCTTGTTCTCTTGGTTGGTGGAAATCCAAAGTTCTCTGTAGACGAGTTGTAATTATCTTGGTAAAAATTTTATATAAAACTGATAAAAGGCTGATAGGTCTGTAATTTCTAATATCTTCTTTATCACCTTTTTTAAATATTAATATTATTACTGCATTCTTCCAATCTTCCAGTACATCTTTATCATTTAGACATTTGGTATATAACTTTGCTAAAATTGTTTCTATTTCTTCACCTGCTTCTTTTAATATATCAATTATAATTCCATCATTTCCTGGAGCCTTTCCTTTCTTCATACATTTAATTGCATGTCTCACTTCTTCATTTAAAATTCTGGGCAATTCGGAAAATGTAATAGATATAGGAGGTACTTGTTCTTTATTACTATATAATTCTTGATAAAAATCTTCTACCAATTTCATGATGTCATCTCTCTTTTTAGTAATAATTCCATCTTTTTTTCTTATTGCAGATAGAAATTTCCTACCAATACCAAAATGTTGTTTAACATTCTTGAGACTTTTATTTTCTTCTACAGCTTTCCTTGCTATTTCACAGTTATACTTTCTTATATCATTTTCAACTCTTTTCCGTACCATTTTACAAAATTTGAGATATTCAATTCTTTTTAATACATCATTTTTGCATATCTTCATATTTCTTCTTTTCTTCATAAATTCTCTAGTCTCAGTAGAAATTTTATTAGTCAATTGCTGCTTTTTTCTACCAGCTATCTTTGTTGCAGTTTTTAAAAGTGTATCAGTTATTTTCATATTAATTTCATTCAAATCTGAATCATGTTCAAAATCTACTAACACTTGAAACCTATTTGTAAGTTCTAATTTAAATTCATTAGAATGTTTCTGAAGATTAGGAATATCAACTGTAAATATTGTTTTTCTTAATGATTTTTGTCTCTCTAGTTTTACATTAACACGTAACTTACACCTTACTAATCGATGATCACTTCCTGTGTTAAATTTATTAAGAACATTACAATCTTGAAATATGTATTTCCTGTTAGTCAAAATATAATCCAATTCTGCTGTACCTTCATTTGGATGCTTCCATGTCCATTTCCTTTTAACATTTTTCTCAAAAAATGAATTCATAATATAAAGTTTTTCTTTTTCTGCAAACTCCACAAGTCTATGTCCTCTCTCATTTCTATTACCATAACCAAAATTACCTACAGCAATTTCATCTTTCATTTGTCTACCAATTCTAGCATTAAAGTCTCCCATAACAATTTTAAAATGTTGTTTACTCTGATCAAAAGCCTTTTGTACATCCATATAAAAATCTTCTACTACTTCATCACTATGAGAACTTGTTGGGGCATAAACCTGAATTATCTGCATTTGGTATCTGCTATTAAGTTGTATAACTAATCTTGCCACTCTGTCCGATACACCATCAATCTCCACAATATTGTTCTTCCACTTTTTATTTATAATGAATCCTACTCCACTTGTATTTCCAATATGTGTGCCTTTATAATAGAGTATGTGTCCACTTTTTAAATCAATTGTTTCTTCACCTTTTCTTCTAACTTCACAAAGTCCAATAATGTCCCATTTAATATAAGACAGTTCTTCTTCTAATTCTTGCAATCTTCCTTCACTTGAAGTTGATCTGCAGTTGTAAGTACCTAAATAAAAAGTCATCATCAAATGGCAGCCTGGGTCCACAATCAGGGGATTTTTAGCACCCTCCGCCTTCGGCCACCAACCGCTGCCTTGGTTGGTGACTTTACAGCCTCCTGGGAATAAGGGCCATGCTTTATTTTTGTCTGTCATAATTGTATATATGTATTGGAAAAATATTTATCATTTACACAAACATTCATTCTGCCTTATCAGGCACTGAAAAGAAAGACCATGGTGTTTCTTGATCTTAAACTCAGAGGTAAAAAGCCAATAAACTCACCACGCTGGTTAATGCGTGTTGGTGAGCAGCCCATCCATGTTCATATACTATATGAATAATCACATAGTAATAACAGCTGCAACGACAAGAACGTATGGAGTGGACATTAGGAATTTGCCCTGCTCAGTTCCTTTAAGGCCTCCAAGAGGAATCAAAGGGTCTCCTTTCAGTTAATAGCAAACTCCTTTCTGCAGCCAGCACTAAGTATTACAGTATATATGTTGTAAATCAAAGTGGGGAACCTTTTTTCAGCCAAGAGCCATGGAGATATTTATAATGTCATTCAATGGCCCTACAAAATTATTGACCTAAACGTTAGCCTCCTATATTTGATCAAAAATTTAATTAATTTATCTGTAATCAGTAGGAGTGGGTATCCTTTTCGACTGGAAACTAATTTCAAATTTCCATTTTTAAATGAGAGCTATAATTTCTTGGTGACTTAAAAATTAAGAAACACCAATATTATTAATGTCTGTTCTATATTTAATGACGATTTTCTAATTTTCCTTATAATTGTTCTTTGACGTATTTATATTTCTCAATATTTTTTTTTCATGATAGATTAATTCTACAGCAGTTAGGATACAATCTTTTCTAAACATTTCTTTAAAAAATAGTTTTGAATTTTTCATTTTTCTTTTTTTTTTTAATAATATAACATGCTTTCACATAATTTTCTGACTTGTTTGTATATATTAGTCATTTAATGCTCTTTTTCAAGTTTTCTATTTTATTGTTTTCTCTCAACACTCTTGTTGTAATCAGATTGTTTTGATAAATAATGACTCAATATTATTTTCTTTATTAACTGACATATCAGGCAAAATAATTTTTTTTTCTATTAAAAAAATGCTTTGATCCTTTTTTTTTTTTTGAATGCATGATTTTCTGTGTCAGTTTTGATTATCTTACTGGGTGTGTAAAATTCAAGTTTTGTTTTTGCTGAGGTAATATTCTCAGTTTCATAGATTAAGGTGGAAATCACTATAAAAGCAAACAAAATGCCTTCAAATTAAATCTGTTGTCAGGTAGATCACATAATAAAGATGATTTTTTTGGAATATTGTATCATTGATAGATTAACCTAGAATTATTATAAAGATTAGAGAGAGAAAAAATAGATAGTCAAAATAAGAGTCATAGATCAATTCATAGATCTCTTAAGCTTGTAAGTTATAAACAGTGAGGATTGCCAATTCCTCTACAAGCTTTATGATAAATGCTTAGCCAGAGCCAGCACTTAAAATATCTCTGTCAGGAACCCCTCCCCAAACCCCTGACCATGGTTTCGTGCTTTGGCACTCCTCAGAGAGGTGTCAGGGTAGCACGAAACCATGGTCAGGGGTTTGGGGAGGGGTTCCTGACAGAGATATTTTAAGTGCTGGCTCTGGCTAAGCATTTATCATAAAGCTTGTAGAGGAATTGGCAATCCAAAATAAATATTTTATTTTATTTAACTCTTCATAATGCAATATTTGCTTTACAAATGTTTAAACAAAAGTTTTACACTGACCCATTTTATATCCATTTTTAGAAGTGTTTAAAAACCAGATTTGGCCCCGTGGGCCTAAGATTCCCAACCCTGTTGTAAATAATAAAAAGAGCCTTTTTTTTTAATTTTGTGAAAGAGCACAAAAATTTCAGCCATACCATTATCCTGCTAAATTAGCTCAGAGCATTAAAAAAATTTTAAGTATACAACTTAATAATAAATTAAATTGTTTTTTTTTTTTTCAGTAATTATTAGTTTATTTAATCGTTATACTCTACTAGCAAAAATATTTACAATACCATTTTATTGTGTATAAAAAAAAATTAAAAATATGCACACATTTATATCACTTTTTGCTTGTTTGTTATTTTTTTTAATAAAATGAAGATGCCACATGTATGTCCATCAATAAATATAAAATTCTATTTAAAATGTAAGTATAGAAGCAGAACTATTTATAAAATTTTATACAAGAATATCATCATTATTTCAATCATTATCAATACATTGTGACATAATTTCTCCAATTTTAATCCTGTGTTTTTTATATCCTGATCTTCTCTACAACATAGCCACAAAGTTGCTTATTTCATTTGTCTACCTCACACATGGTACTTTTCTAAATATTTCACATACTCTTGGAGTTCAATTTAAAACTTCAGTTATCAATTTGCTATGAGCCCAGCTCTATTTTAGTTTCTTAATTATTTCAATGATTCCAGTAATACCTGATGTTTTCTGATTCTCACATTTAGTTTTTCGGTCCTTTTTGTTATTATCAATATACGATTTTTCATACTTTGTTTAATGGATTTGAAATCTTTGTATTACTTTTCTATTAAATGTTCCTGTCTCAGATCCATATATAAAAACTAGTAAAACATAATATCAAAAATCTATTTTTTTATCCAAACACATAGGCATATTTTTTCATAATGTTATCTTTATTAAAAAGCATTCTAATCAAGTTTAATTATCTGATTAATTTTATCCGTTATATTTCCATTTATAATAATGTGATCAAAGTATCAGAGCTTTTTATTTTAAATTAATAAAAGTAATAATATTTTGTACTAAAATTCTAAAACAAAATATTGTCATATTTTATACAAATTTAAATATATTTCTTTTTTACAATTTTTATTTGGAACATAAATTTCTATCATTAATAGTTAGTGCTACTGACGAAATTAATATACCATTTCTCATCGCATGCTTTAAACTCTTCTTTAAATTGCTTTAATTCTACTATACACTTTCGGAAATTTGGACTTTTATTATAGAATTCATACATAGTTTCTACAATGAAAATTAAAGACATCATTCATCTTGTTAACCTTGAAAATATATAATTTTCTATTAAAAGTCAATGGTCTCTGAATGGATGATGACTTATTTGAAAACTTTTCTCAAAATGATAAGTTTTTGTTATTCTAATTTTTTTCTTCTAACTTCGTTGCTATTTGTAACATTAAATAAATTTTGATCAAAATAAAATTTGCTTTCAATGTGAGTAATCTTTTTTTTATATATATATTGTAAACCATGTGGCTAAATGAGTTATGAGCATTTTAAAATCAAAACAGTTTAAAAACATTTGCTCATGAATAAAGTATAAAATAAATAAATAAATAAATCATGGAAATATTTTTTTTTACTCTTAGAAAATATTTTTCTATATATTTTTTGTACTTTGTTTTTATATAGATAAATGTAATCCCACAAACACATAGTTCTGTTACCATTTAATCTAAATTTTTTAAAATATGTATTTATAGAAGACATACGGTAAAAGTCGTACTAAAACAACTTTTAAATAATCCAGTGCAGGATAGTGAAGACTTGAATGGTTTTACGGTCTCGTTTTGCTGATGAGTTAAGAATATTGTATCAATACCTGGATAAGCCATGAGAAAAATTCTAAACTTGATTAATAAGAGGCAAAACTCTCCATCCAGTGTCACACAGTGTAAAACAAAGTAATCAATGACACTACTGTATGGAGAATTTTGCCTGTCTTAACAGCTTGTTTAAGCATAGGGAATGGTAACCGTGTGATGTTTAGTGGCTTGATTAGAACCTGAAAAAAAGTTCCAAGGTTATCTGATTCATTCCAAATATAGGTTGTAGATGTAGCAGGTACATGTGCTATTACTGCACTGTGAGATTATTTATAGGACACAACACACTATATATCAATTAACTTCAACTAAAGATAAAGTCATGAATTTTCAATCTACCTGGCTAATTCTTAACATGTCTAATACAGTATATATAAAACCTTAGATAAATTTTCTGCCTGAACTCAAGAAATAAAAATCTGGATTATTTCTCAGCTAAAGAAAAATAATAAAAAATTAGTTTGGTCATCAGTTATGATTAACCTGCCATTTTAAATTTTTTTTTTCCATGTGTCAGATGCGTAGACCAGGGAAATGAACCCAGGCCAGCTGCTTGGAAAGCAGCTGTGTTAACCACTAGGCCATCAATGCTTAAATAAATTTACTACATGTATATCTTTTATTTAGATAATTGTTTAAAAATAAATACTCAAAATACTGTCATCATCATTTTCATCCATTATTAATCCACTGCATGGTGGTTTATCCAAGTATAATACAATTTCTCTAATCTCTAGTTGCTTTTGTCCACATCACATTAACAAATTTTATTATTCTATTCAATCATCTTCCATGTGCTCTCTTTCTAGGTCTTTTACAATGTTTTGGAATTCCATTTAATATTTCAACTATCCATCTATTAATATCTTTTCTAGAAATAAATCCATCTCATCTTCACTACAGTTTTTTGATTCTTTTAATGATGTCATTAATGGCTATTGTTCTTTCATTTTTATATTTTGTGTTTGATCCCTACTTGTTACTCCTAACACACAACTTCAGTTAAGTATACAAATCTCAGATCCATAAGTAAAAATAGGTAAAACATCTTTATTCTTTTCAAACACATGGTCATATTTCCTTTCCTACAAAAGCAAGTTTAATTTTATGATTAATTTCATCCATTATGTTTCTATCTACATTAACAATCTAACCAAGATATTTATAGTTGCTAACTTCTTCTAATTCATCATTATTAATCTTTATATTCTTTTGTGAAAATCCATTGAACATAACTTTAATCTATTTAGCATTTATCTTTAATTCCATTATTTAATTTTCATTTGACAAGTTTATAACATTTCCTGAAGCTGTAAATTTTGTTATTTACAAAAACAACTACTTCATCTACAAATCTTGAGACATAAATAATTTCCATTTACTTTTACTGTGTTAGCTTTTCTTTTTAATCCACAGAATACTTTTTGTAAAACTGTTGCAAAATTTTTTGGAGATTTGGAATTACTCTGCCATACATCCTTAATGATAATATTTTTAATATCACTATGTAATCTAATCACTGCTGGTACATTTTGATATATATTCATTACAATATAACAACATCCTTAATCTATATCTTGATGATTTAATGCTTTAATTATTGAAGAAATACTTATAGAATCAAATGCCTTCCCACAATCTGTAAATCCAAAATATAATGGTAATCCATACTCATTGATTTTTTCTATAAGTTCTTTCAATACTTGGATATGATCCATTATGCTTAAACTAATTTTAAATCTTTGGTTAAAATTCACTACTTCTTGTAAGCAAGTTGTCAATACTACTACTTCATTTTTCTAGTCATCGGATAATTTTTTATCATTTAGACTTTTCGTATATATCTTTGCTGACAGTTTTTATATTTCTTAACCTGTTTTTTTTTTTTTAGACATCATGACAATTCCACCATTATGAGAAGTGTTTCCCTTCTTCATAGATTTAATTGCATGCCTTATTTTTTCATTTAAAATGTGAGGCACTTTAGAAGATATAATAATAATAATGAATACTTTCTTTTCTTGTTCTTTACAGTTATATATTCTTTATAAAATTCTTTCACATATTGTATGATGTCATCTCTCTTTTTAGTATTAGTTCCATCTTCTTTATATAGTTGAAATAAGTTTCCTATCAATCCTAAAATGCTGTTTATGCTTTTAAGACTTTTATAGCTCTCTTTGCCAATTCACAATTATATTTTTTTATATTCTTATTAACTTTTTTTTACTACTTTGCTGAATTCTAGATATTCTATTCTTACTGGATCATTTTTATATACTTTTATATTATTTCTTTTCTTTATACATTATCTTGTCTCAGTAGAAAATTTAGTGATAAATTGCAGCCTTTTTGTACCAGCTATTTTTGTTGCAGTTCTTAATAGTGAATCAGTTATCCTTTTATATATTTCATTCGAAAACTTAAACCATCTTCAAAATCTGTTAATATTTTAAACAATTTGCAAGTTCTAATTTAAATTCATTGGAATATTTCTGAAGTTTAAAAATTTCAAGTGTAAATACTGTTTTCTTAATATTTGGCTCTCTAGTTTTGCATTAATATATATCTTACATCTCACTAATTGATCATTACTTCCTGTGATGAATCTTTTAAGAGTATTACTATCTTGAAATATACATTTTTTCTTAGCCAAAGTATATAATCCAATTTTTCAGGATCTTCATTTCGATGTTTCCATTTTATTTTAGCATTTTTTTTTCAAAGAAAAAGTTCATAATATACTGTTTTTTTTCTTCTTCAAACTCTTCAAGTCTGTGATCTCTCTTATTTCTATCACCATAACCAAATTTATGCACTGCACTTCCATATTTCAATCATTTCTCAATTCTAGCATCAAAATTTCCCATGATAATTTTAAAATAATGTTTGTTCTGATCAAAAGTCTTTCACATTAAGAATTTATTGTGGCATAGACTTGAATTATTTGCAATTGATATCTTCCATTAAATTCAATAATTAATATCATGTCACTCTAACTGATATCATCAATCTCCACAGAATTGTTTTTCCATTTTTTATTTGTAATGAATTCCACTTATGTTTTCAATATTTGTGCCTTTGTAGCAAAGTACATGTCCACTTTTTAAATCAATTGTCTCTTCACCTAACTTCTAACTATCCAAAGACTAAAAATGTCCCATTTAATATTAGACAAATTTTTCTTCTAATTTGGGCAAACTTTCTTTATTTGAAGGTGTTATGCATTTTTATGAACCTAAATAAAAAGTTGTCATTGAATCATAGTCTGGTCCTCAATCATGAGAATCTTAGCATCCTCCAACCAACCACTACCGTGGCTAGTAACTTTACATTTTCCTGGAAGAGCCATAATTTAGTTTTATATCTATTTTTTAAAAAGCTCTTTGATACATTTATTCTGTCTTCAAAAAAACTTAACTGATTTAAGAACTATCAAACAACTGAGAAGAAAGTTCATGGAGATTGTTGATCATAAACTCAGAGGTAAAAAGCTAATATGAAGAGCAACTCATCCATGTTTATATACTAAATGACCAATTATATAATAATAACAGCTTTGATAATAAGAACATATAGAACACACATTTTAAATTTTCCATGTTCGATTCTTTTAAAGCCTCAAAGAAGAATCAAAAGGTCTTTTTCAGCATTCATAATAATGATATCAAATTAATTGTTAATTTAGTTAGTAGTTTCTGTGCATATATGATCATGTATACAAAAACTTATTCCTCATGTACTATAAATATATTTTCTATACTATCATATTATTTCTTGTGTAAATACATAAAAATAAATCTTTTTTAAATTTCAAATAAATTATATAAGCATTAATTGAAATAATGTGTATAGATGGCAGCACTATTAATGCAAGTAAAGAAAGTGAATTTGAGCATTGAAAATTTATCAAATATTTATGAGGAATAATTCACATGGTCTAGAAATAATATATTCCACACAATAGATTATGTATTAGTAGAGAAAGAGGGAATGAATAATGTACGGAAAATTAAAGTGTTTGATAATGAAGAGTATGTAATAGTGATAATAACTTCTTTATAATAGAAATGGTTAGTAATGTGATGGAAAATATTAATAAAAGTAGAAAGGATAGTGAAAGATGTGGATGGAGAGTGAATGATAAGAATAAGTTAGAAGAGTATAAAATAAAAGTTGAAGAAATCATAGAAGAGTTGGTTGGGGATGAGTATAAGGACAGATGTGATGAAATAGAAAAAGTGGCAAATATAGTTTTAGGTGAGAATATTCAGAAGAATAAAAATAATAGGAAAGTGAGAGTTAGTAAAAGTGTAAATAAGAGGAAAAAAGCATGCAGAGACTATAAGTTTTCTATTAAAAACAAAGAAAGTGAAAAAGATGTTGATGCTAAATGGGAAAAGTACTTTTAAAAAAAGTTGGCTAAAATAGATAATTATAGAGAAAGAATGAAATTGAATAATAAAATGTTGGAGGATATTAATAAAAGTGGAAGAGACAGGAATAAAAAAATTTGGAAATACCTTAAAAGAAGGAATGTAGGGGGGAGAAACATAGTATTACTAGATGATGAGGGCGTAAAGAGTAGCTCTAGAGAAGAAGTAGAGATAATCTTAAATAAGTACGTAATGGATACAGAAAATATGTTAGATGTGAAGGGCAGTGTGATAGCAAGCATATAGTAATGAAAATATTAGGTTTACAGAAAATGAACTGAATGGGGTAGGTAAGAAATTGAAAAGTGGAAAGGCAAGAGGTTTGGATGGATATGCAGCAGAGATGGTAATGAATTTAGGGCATAGGGCAAAATTAAAACTATTATCATGTTTTAATAGGATGGCACAGAAGAGAGATTTTCCAAATAGTTGGAGTAATACAAGATTAAAGCTACTATTTAAAGGAAAGGGTAAGGATCATAGAAAGTTAAACAATTTCAGACCAATAGCAGTAATGTCAGTACTATATAATGTTTTCTTATATAAGGTGGCTGGAAGGGTTGCAAAATGGATGGAAGAAAATAATATAGTGGGAGAAATGCAAGGAGGTTTTTGATCAGATAGCAGAGTTTATTTGTAGTTACACAACTTATGGATATGAGTAGGAATACAAATAGACAGTTATATATGGTTTTATAAATATAGAGAAGGCATATGATAAAGTGAATAGAAATAGATTATGGTAAGTTTAGTAAATTTGGGGATGGATGGAGCTTTAATGGATATTATTAAGAAATTATATGAAAATAATTACTATGCATATCAATTAGGGAATATAGAATCAGTTAAAGTTAAAAATGAGGTTGGACTAAGGCAAGGATGCCTTATGTCACCTATTTTGTTTTTGTTGTATTTAAGAGAAATGGAGAGAGCAATAGAAAGACTAGGTAGAGGGGTAGAGATACCATTAATAGGTGGCAAGGGAGTATATACATTGCTGGGTCTTTTATTTGCAGATGATGTCTTTTTATGTGCAAAAAGAAGAGAAAGATATGGAAGTCATACTGAGGACAGGCACAAGAGTGGGTGAAGAGATAGAGATTAAATTTAGTCAAGAAAAATCAACAGTAATGATGATTAATATCAGGGAAAGAGAAGACAAAGAATTTTGATTGGGGGATATAATTATTTGGGAATCATCTTAAATAATCAGAGAAATTGCTTGGATGAATGGGAGAAAAAATTGATAAATGAAGCAAAGAAAAGAAAGGGATTGTTAAAGAAATTAACAATGTTCTCTTATAATAAGTATGATGCAGCTAGAATTGTATGGAAGGGAGTGGCAGTAGCAGGGTTAACATATGGTAAGATGCATTATGTGTTAGTAAAGGAGTATTAGATTACTTAGAAAAAGTACAAAGAGAAGTATGAAGACATGCATTAGATGCAGATGTGTGGATGGCAAAGGAGACAATTCAAGGAGAAATAGGATGGTGAAGTTTTTATATGAGAGATGCAAAAAGCAAAATGAAAATGATCAGTAGATTTCAGTTTGTGGATAATAAAAAAATAGCAAATAATATTTAATTGTGTTATGAATAAAGGGCAGGCAACAAGATGGGTGAGAAAGGTAATGTGATATGCAGAAAACTTGGATAAAGAATTTATGTCAGTATATTTATATAAAAGGTGGGATGATTGGGTTTAGGAGAATTTTTGAGTGTTATAGTGGTAAGGAATGGGATAGAAGAATAGATGTATTAATAAAGAATAGGGAGTTGGAGAGATGGAGAACTAGTATGGAGAGTAAAGTGAGTTTAAATATATATAGAACAGAATATTGGGTGCAAGTTAATTTATGATAGTAACAAGGAAAGTAGTTTACTGTGTAAGACTCGAATGAGATTTTTAGCAACAAAGAAATGTACACATAAATGGAAAAATGTGGATGATTTAGTCTGCAAGTTGTAGAAAATATTAGGCATCTGTTAATTGAATGTAAATGCCTGAAAGCAGAAAATATACAAATTTCATGAAGTTGTTGAAGAATAGATGTAAACAAAGTGATTATATAGAAAGTGGGTTATTGGTTTTTATGCTAAGTTTGTGAAAAGATATTAGGGATTTAGATATAGGGGCCATGGAGTTGATAAAAATTATGTTGTAGAAATGGGTTGGAGCAAGATAAAGAGGAATATGGGAGAAACCTGGGGCAAGAAATGGAAGTGGAAATGAAAGCAGCTAACTGGTTTCTCTGGACATAGTTTCTGAGAGATTCCTGATTCCATATAAGAAGTCACAGTGCATCACATCATCATCATAAGGGCACAAGTAATGAAGGTTGGAAAATAAATATAAAAAGGGGAATATTATAGGTTGGTTTTTGGTTTTTATGCTGGGTTTAAAAAAGATAAAGGGGATTTAGATATAAAGGCCATGGAGTTGACAAACTTTATGGTATGAAAATGGGATGGAGAAGGATAGAGAAGAATATGGGGAAAAGTTAAGATGGTGAATGAAAAGAGAAGATAAAGTGGCTAACAAATTTTTCTAGGCATGGCAGCCAAGAGATTCCTGACTCAAAAAAAGGTGAGAAGTCACAGTGCATCCTCATCTCATCACAAAATGACTATATTGTAAGAAAAGAAAGATAAAAAGATGGCAATGAATTCATTAAAATAAAAATAATTTTTAAAAATTTTGTGATATAAAAAAAACACAAATTAGTAAAAAATAAGAATCAATTTCTACTAGTAAACATTGTTTGTTTGTGTTTTTCCTTCAAATTTTTATAATTTTTGCCTTAACATTGTAATTCTGTCTATGCAAATATGGTTCTTCCTAGGTTCTTCCTAAACCATATATTATCTTAAATTTTTCTTAAGAAATTGTAAATTTGATGTATTATCAATTCCGATTTTGGAAATGATGTATTTGGAGAATTTATTATTCTAAGATAGATTCATATATAATTCAGATGCAAATAAGTGGTATAAAGATGCAGATAAAATCTTTCCTAATTAATTATTTTCTAATTTTTCTGTACTTATGTTACATATGTGCAATTATGAAGTTTAACATATACATTTTTGTATATGAAAATCACAAATAATATATGTATATACATAATCAAATTAGTGGTATTAAATATAGAAATAAAATTGCTACATTGATATTGGGTTGGTCTTCTCATTTGTCAGTTGAACAAGGATGAGTCAATTTTTATCACTCATTGTAGCAATGGAAATATATATATAATTTGTAAATGATATTTTGAAAAGTTACCATTTCAATTTGTTTTACAAACATGCACAGACTAGACACGCATATATATGTATATTATAACATTCAAGGATCAAAAATATATCTCAGAAAAAAATATTCAAAAAATTAACTTTCTTTTTTTGAACAAAAATTTTGTTGTTGTTGTTGTTGTTGTGTAACTTATGTAATCACATAAGTTACACTTGAAAACATGAAGTCTTAGATATAAATTGATTCATGATATTACATATGTAATAAAGGTTTACAATCTTGTTTGTGATAGGAATGACAACATGATTCATATTAATTAAAAGAAAAATAATTATTACATAACAAGATACATATGTCAAATTAGGTTTATATAGAATTTTTAAATGTGATATTGAAAAAGAAAATGTGGGAAATGCATGATAGTATGATTGAAAACATATGGAGAAAGGGTTGAAGTTAGTGTTAGATTGACAGATAGACCCATAAAAATTGGGCTTATTTGGTGAGGGTACTATAGTTTTCATAACTAAGTCTCAAAGTTCATTTTTTACATAAGTTCCATGTGGAAAAAAAAATGGAAAAACACTAGTTCAGCATGAATTGCACATTGGGAAAATACTAGTTCAGCATGGGTATATTTTGGGGAAATGGAAAAACAACAGTCAGTATGAATTCCATCTTGAGAAAATGGAAAAACACTAGTCAACACAAACTGCATTCTGGGAACATGGAAAAACACCATTTCAGCATGAATTGCATCCCAGAAAAATGGAAAAATATACTTAGCATGCATTATAGCTTAGGAAAATACCAGTTTAGCATAAATTACATCTTGGGAGAATGGAAAATCCCTGATTTACATGAATTGCATCTTGGAAAAATACTAGTTGTGACAAATTGCATCTCAAGAAAATGGAAAAACACCTAATCAGCATGAATAGACAGCATGGATTGCATCTTGGGAAAATGGAAAAACACTAGTCAGCATGGATTGCATCTTGGGAAAATGGAAAAATACCAATCAGCATGAATTGTATCTTGGGAAAATGTAAAAACATGTTATCATAAGTTGCATCCTTTAATAATGCTGGCATTGAGAAAATATTTTGGGTTGAAGCCTGGGAACTTGCAACTGCTATACAGGAATAAAAACAAATACTTTTAAAACAAAGTTGCCATCTTTAAAAAAGTATACTAGATAAAGTTATATTCTATCTTTGATAAGTTGTAAACTTTACCTTTAATAAAGATGGTATTGAGCCAACTTTTAGAATTTGAAACAGTAGCTCTTGGAATGAACATGATAACAGGACTATTGCTACTTCTTCTTCTTCTTCCTCCTCCTCCTCTTCTTATTATTATTGTTTCAATAATAAGCTCTGTCTGAGAAAGTGGATTCTGTGTTTACATGCACAATCCATAGTTGTAGATTTATATATATAAAAGTTGATTTATTGGTTTACATAGGATTATATGATTTTTTATATGCTGTGGATTAGTTACAAGGGTTTACATAGCTTAGATTGCTGTGGTTACATGGGCAATCTGTAGATGTAGATTTCAATATGTAAAAGTTGATTTATTGATTTATATGAGATTATAAGAATTTTTTCAAGCTGGGGATTAATTACAAGGGTTTTACATAGCTTGAATTGCTGTGGTTACATGGGCAATCTGTAGTTGTAGGTTTACATGTATAAAAGTTGATTTGATTTACCTAAGATTACATAAATTTTATATGCTCTGGATTGCTGTGTGGTTATATTGCCTAGGTAACATAGGTGATGAACTAGTAATTTCAATGGTAGTGTGGCAATTGTCTATGAGGCCTAACTGCTATGAGATCAATATCAGTTATTTTTGATTTGTATTGAGTGCTGGATCTTTTTTGCGGAATCAGGTTTTTTAATTTTATTGGCAATATGGGTTGAGGAGGGTATTGGTATTTGGTGAGAAGCATGGCAGGATTGCTTTCACAATTGGTACAACTCCACCATGCCTATTTTCTGGTGCATTTGAATAGATGACTATCCCAGAGGAGGATGGTACAGCTATGTTAGAATTAGTCATAATTGTTAAGTTGGACTCTGGGGTAGGTTGCTCTGATTCTGGGTCTAGCTGTGTGTTAGAAGCAAAGGCTGAATAAGGCATTAAATGAGATTCAAATGTAAAATAGAGTCATATTTCCAGAGGGGGCTAATGGTACAGCTGTGTTAACTGGTTGCAATTGTAGAGTGGAGTTTATGGTACATTGGTCAGACTCTAGTTCTGGCTGTGTTAGAGATGGAGACCGGATGAGGCTTTTGATGTGGGTTAAGTATGAGATTCATGGGTACAGGGTCCAGACATAGGGAGACTGTAAAATCTGGGTAGGTGATTAGGCTTGGCATTATTATTGGAAGTGACTTACATTTTTTGAAATTATCTAGTAACTTTGTGTTAGTTGAAGATTTGAATGAAAAATTTAACGCAAAATTGGAAATAAATTATCAACTGACTGGAAATTAAAAAGTATCTATAAAGTTAGTTTTTGGTTTTTTTTTTTCCACTTTGCTAGCCTAAGATTTTGACTACTTTATAAGCACAAACAGTCAGAGCTTGTTAACTTGTTTATGAGCAAGTGAACTAATTTCTGGGAACTTCGAATTTTTATTACTAAACAAAGATCGGAGTTTGCAACAATAACATTAAAAACAAATGTATGCTTGACTAACCTTTGAACCTCTGTGCTGATATCATTGGCGGAAGACACTGGTCACGTGATGGGTTTTTTATTTTAAAAAAAATTATCGTTAAGTAACTTGATTTGAATTGAAAGTTTGAATAAAAATGTTAACAAAGAGTTGAAAGTAAGTAATCAACTGATTAAAGGTATATTATCTTGCATTAGACTAAGTTTTTGAATTCTTTTTAAACATAAAAAAACAGCGCTTGTTTATTTGTTTGCTGGTAAATTTGAAACTGAAGTTGGTTTTTTTAATCAAGAATTTATCAAAACTAGATTGTATAGATCTTAACTTTGTTGTATTATCTAAAAATTATAGCTTAACAATGTTCAATTAAACTATTAAGTTTTTTTCCAAACAAAGATCGATATCTGCTAAATTTTGAAACTCTGCGCTGGTAATATTGGCGGCAAGCATCTGGTCATGTAATAGCTTTGTCGCCGTATTGTTTTCTAAAATTATCGTTGGATAACTTGATTTTAATTGAAATTTTGACTGAAAATTGTTCATTAATTATCAACTCATTGGAAATTGAAAAAGATATATCAGGATAAGGTTTTTACCTTGATAGGCTTAGGTTTTGAGTACTTTTGGAGCATGAAAAACTAGAGCTTGTTAACTTAGTTGTGAATGAGTGGACTCATGATAATAATAGCTAATCTTTATTAAATCAAAAAGAGATCAATGTTTTAATTTTCTCATTTCAAATAGAGAACATCATAAAGTTTCAAGATATAAAAAACACTTTATTTAAGAGATCAGTTTTTATCAAAATAATAAATTTCTAAAGAGTCAGATCTTTTTTTGTTCATGAAATATAGGCCAACAAAGGATTTTCCTTCTATCAATTTTACCTATAGAGAAATGACAGTCTTTTGATCTTTGAGGAATTTCATATCAACGATGGACCATTTGAAAACCTATAAGCAGAGGTGATATTCAACGGGTATGCACACATAGCCATATCTGTTGTTAAAATTTTTTAAGTTTTCCATACCTGTTGTTAAAACAAATCCCACAAAATAATAAATCAATTATATCATCCTTTTCAAAAAAAATAAAAACCCAAAAAATTACAAGTTTTATATTTAGCTAGTTTAGACCAGTCACTTTCAACCATGCTGCCATCTGAGATGTGTTAACATCAGTGTTAGTTAAGGAGCAGCATTATTTTATTATTATTTAACTAACATTGGCATTAATACATGCCAAATGGCAACATGGTTGAAACTGACAGGTTTAGACAATCATGTGGGTAAAGATGTTTGGAGTCTGCAATTTAAGAAAAGTGTTTAGTCAATATAAATTTTGATGTGCACTGATATTATTAGTTCAGGTTGGTCATGATAAGATTTTGACATTAATGTAAGTTATTTTTAAATTGCTTAGTTTATAATTATTATAAAATAATTCTGTGCTTCATCCTTAGAATGAAATGTTCTGACTTTTTGGACAAATCTAAAAAAAAAAAAAGAACAAACATAAACAACAATAGCTGCTGGATCTTCAGAACAATCAAAGTCTTTCAGCATTATACTTTCTCCATAGACATCAGATGAAGATAGTTCATGTTTATAATATTTTTGGAGTGCTTCACAACAGGATTGCTTTAAAACTAAATATGAATGGCTTTATGTAGCTACAAATGAAAATGTTGGATGTAATTGGTGTTCAAAAATAATCTTTAAATGTTGAAAGTGCTTAAAATTTACACATTTCATTAGGGTGGAAATCATGTTCTGTCAAAGCTCATGTGTCAAACAAAAAAAAATTGCAATTATCAGTCAAAAATAAAAATAAAACAGCATAATGAATCAGCATCACATAAAAAGCTGGCAAAATAACAAAATAGTTGAACAAATCATTATGCAAAAAACTTTGGATGTGGCTAATGAAAAGTATTTAAACAATGCACTATATTTTTTTAATATGGCTTATTTTATAACTGAAACAAACTATTTAATGATTTTCCAAATTTAATAGCTTTGCAAAATAAAAATAATGAATATTTGGGAATTTCTTTACTTTTAAGATTTATGGTACCTCTTATTGTGATGCATATATTTACAGAAATAAGAACAGATATTTTTGATATTAATTTGAATTGTAAAATTTCTATTAATAATGATAAAGCTTCAACTGTCTCATATAAAAGCATTTTAATCATTTATTTGAAAGTTGAAATGAAAGATTCTGAAGATTTTTTAACAGTTTTCATAAATCTTGTAGAATTAGATGACTTAAGAAATTATTTTTAAAAATCCATTGTCAGTGCTGGATAAACATGATTTTGACTAATTATATTTGACTGAAAATTTTATTGGATTTTGTTCAGATGATGCCAGTGTGATGTTAGGAAAAAAGTTTGGTGTAGCTTCAAAACTTGAACAAAAATTTCCAAGTATTTACATTTTGCACTGTCTAGCATATCGTATTCAATTATCTCTAAATGATGTTATTAAAGATATCAAAAAAATAAATCATTTTAAACATTTTCTAGATAAACTTTATGCTTATTATCATTCTTCTAATAAACATCAGAGAGAATTAGATAATGTTGCCAAAAAGTTTAGTACTGAAATAATAAAAATAGGTTGAGTATTTGAACCTCGATGGACAGCCTGTAGTGCCAGGATTATAAATGCAGTTTGGAAATCATATGAAGTCTTGTATATTCATTTCAATCAAAATAATCCAAAAGTAATTGTTTATATTTTCAAAATGAAAATGTTTTGATTGATTTAGCTATAATGAATGACATCTTAAAAGAAATTTCTCTATTTTCTACAGCCTTGCAGAATAGAAATGTTTCAATTATTAAGGCAGACAGATTAATAAGATGAACTATAACTGTAATTGAACATTTAAAATTAAATAAAAAAACATATGAAAAAGATATAGAAGTTATTGTTATAAATTGAGGTTTATAGGGAAAAAAACATGTGTTTTCAAAATGTTTAATTGTTTAATAAAACATATAAAAACATGCTGGTCTTCGATTATAAAAATGAAAAATATAATAATCTTTTGGAATGTTTCAATGTATTAAAGCCTGAAACGTGGCTGGATGATGTTTGTGAAGCACCATAGATTGATGATGAAAGTAAACAAAAAAATTAAATAAAGTAATAAAATTCACAGTTTTCATTAATGATTTTCAAGATTTTGTTGAAGCAGAGATATAAAACAGAAAAATATTCCAAGTAGTATTTTGACAGCTAAAAGAATTTTAACTGTAATTGCTGTAAACTCAGCAGAAGCTGAAAGATGGTTCAGTATGATGAATAATATAATTGATATGAAAAATTATTTAATAGTCAACACAAGTCATTTAATGATAATAATTTGATGGAAAAATTAGAAGAATTTGATGATATTCAGCATGTTAAATCCTGGATGAGAGACAGACATCATTTCGCTAGTGATAAATGCATGAAACAAAAATTTCACAATATACTAAGTGTAAATTCAAAGTATGATATGGAAATTATTAGATTAAGTATGATTATTGTATTTCCTATGCACACTATTGATAAGAACATTGAATTTTTTTTTGAATGATTATTTATAATACATTTTATACTAGCTCTCAATAAAACTGAAAATAATAATAATATAGCGAATATTATTTATTTAGCTCTTACCTTCTTTTTTTTTTTTTTGGTGTACCTGTTGTTAAACATTTTGAATATCACTCCTAACTATAAGTAAGCATCATTCTGATGAACTTTCCCTTGCAAAAATGAAATTGTGATAATCACACATTCTACTCATGTATATCAGTTAACTTATAATTTTTCAGTAACATTTAAAAAAAAAAATCTGAATAATTACTTATGGAGATATCAAATGAATACAGCTTAAGAAAATTTAACCATTTGAAAATTAAATAAGGTAAAAAAAAATTTTTTAAATAATGCTCAACTAGATTTATGCAGAAAATCTAATCCCAATATTATGTCATGGATCAGTTCTTTTAAAATTACAAAGACATGAGACATAATAACTTTTTTTTATTTAGCTCAAGTTACACTTAAATTGTTTTGGGTATTAACTTGGTTTTGTGATTATTAGCTAGAATTATTTCTACTGACTGCAAAAGTAATATCTTTAGGGTTCACTGACACAATTTTAGTATATACTGCTGGAATGACAGATAGATGTCTGACTGCCAGAGACCAATGATGCTTCCGTGGCAACTCATTTCAAAGTTAAATTAATTTTTGGACAAATATGATTTGCATAGAGAAGCATACAATCCTCCCAGGTGCATGCAAGTTTTATATTGATTTAATAAACTCTGTTTTATTGTTCTTATACTTTTCTGAGCCTCAAAATGAGGAACAATTTATTGAGATTCATATTTGTTTTCCTTCTTCACTTTTTTTTTATTTTAATAGCAGCATTATAACTACATCCAGCTATAGATGACATCCATTTGGTTCAGGCTTCATGACTTTTTTTTATTCTAGTTCCACTTTTAGTTCAGACTAGACCTTTATTTTGATTTTAATTTCCCACTTGACCAACATTTTTTTTAGGGTCTGCATGATTTATTTTTATTTTGCCTAGGTTATCTATTTTCAAACTCCAGAACATTGATATAAACTTGGATATCAATTTCTCAGACTGCCTACTTGACTGGCCATGCATACTTGTATCCAGTACATTTAGGAGTTTGACTACTTGCTCTATGGTTTTTTTATCTTACAATTGTTAGTTCAATTTTGAAGGGCAGATTATAATGCACTAATAGTACAATCTGACCTGCGGTCATAAATGCAAAGCATCTAGTGTTCTTAACTTGGCTATCTATCTTTTAAAAAATGGAAAGTACCTTTTACTTCTTGAAATTTTTCCTGCATTATCTGGTATTAGGCAACCTCTTGTCTCAAGTTATTTACCAAGACTTTCTTGTATCTCTGAAATGTATTTGGTTTGTCAAATAAAGAATATCGCTCTGTAAGTAACTACATGCAATGGCATCAAATTTAATTTAAAATATCTTTCTATACTATGTAGATGTTCTACAGGTGCTTCATCTGTTTGACTTTTAAAGACAAATTTTTAAGAACTTATTTCTCCATAACTACTATATTTAACCTCTAATCTTTTAAATTCTATTTCTTTATTTTCCTTATAACCAACCTTATGACCATTTAATTCTAAGTCTTCTAACTTCGTGCTCTTCATTGCCTCTTTTATCTTTCCTTGTTCAGTTTCTATTTTGCCAAACCAATGTATCATATCTGCTTTAATTTCCTTTATCTCTTATTTATTCACTTGCTGATTGTGACATCTTGCTTTTACACAATCAAGTTTTAAATCATTTAACTTTCCAGCTATCTCTTCTAAATTTTCTCATATCTCATTGATTTTTTATTAATTATCACTTGCATATTTATCTTTTCTCTCTTTCATTATACTCTTACTAAATCTTTCCTTACATTTCCCAGAGAGTCTTTCTATCACATTCTTACACTCTTCCCTTATTTCTTAATAAACTTTTCTAATCATCTGTTAAGTTTTCTTAAACTTATACCACTCATTGATTTTTTTATTCATTTCCTGTTAACTTTCTTTGATTAAGTTGCACAACATTTCACATCAACTGCAATTGTTATTGCTTCAACAAGTTTCACTTTTGTTTGTTCCAGCTGCAATTCTGTTGACTCTAATCTCTTGCATCACTGGTTTCTCAGTGATTGATTTTTTTTCCATTCTTTTATTTTTCTGATCTGCTGATCATCTAATTTATATATATATATATATATACTATTTTTTTATTTGGTTTATGCAGAGAATAAAGAAAAAATTCTATTACTCTTATATAAATTCAGATGCACAGTTTAATGTACCAAACCTTACCATAAACATGCAAACCTCTCCAAAAATATTTGAATTTGCCTGAATTCACACCTATGCCAATTTTAATCATTGTACTTACTTAACTCTCTCACTCTTATATTCTCTTAATATTATTGTTCATGGTCTAGTAATTAAAATTAAATCAAGTGCCAGTCTCATCTTCCATTCAGAATGACATTGTTTTCCTATTTCATAGCATTTATTTTAATAAACTTTATTATATATATATAATTCAGGTACATACATATTGTAGTACCATTAATGTATTCCAATAGAACTATAATGGTTTTTTTTTAAAAAAAAATTTGTATATCCAATAAAGACACTTGTTATATTTAATTTTCTCAGAGTGTACTCTTATGTACACATATTGAACCACACATTAGGAAATCATTTTTGACCTGAATTCTTAGGTAAAGATGGACTAATCATACCACAATTGGGTCACTATTTTTGTACCAGTAACCTGTGGGGATTGCCTTTCAATACAACTAATGATTGTAATTTGTATAGAGACATATATAAACTAGATAATACTGGAGATATTTGAAATTAAAAACAATTATATTTCCCAATCTCTTTCAAAAAGTCAATACTAGTGATTCAAAATAGATTTACTACTTTCTGAGATAATTTGATTTAAATAAAGAGACAGTGAATTTTCACTCTTTACTAGGGTGTGAATTTTTTCATTTGTGAAAAGATAAATTTTAAAAAATGCTGAGTTGACCAATTTCAAATTCTATACTCCACCAATTCATAACATACAGCATTTGTTCAGTTGTTAAACATTCTCTCTAAACTTTTTTTGTATAAACACAGTACTGATACTGTGATATAAAATCGCACTGACAACTTAGTTGTATGAAATTCATTAACCATTTATTTATAAGATACAATTAACCCCCTCATAAACACACAAAGTTAAAAATAATTATTTTAGAATACAATCATATACTAGCTCAGCATATAAAAATAAATAGATAAAAATAACTTAACAAAATAATATGCATAAAATAAATTTGAATACATTAATCTGATTATACTGACTTATTAAGGTTTTTTCTGTTATATTTTATTAAAGCTTCAAAAAGAACAGTCTTACCATGATATATTTACTTTATACTTCCATTACCGACCAACATGAGAACAAAACTTATGATGTTTTTTCTTCCAGTTCATTCCATATAAAGTTCTGTTTTCTAAAAAAAATGATAGGGATACACATTCTTAATAGGGATTGTAATTTATCCAGAGTTAGGACATTAAAGTCAAGCTCAGGCAGTTTTAAGAAGACAACTACATAATTATAGTAAACTGGTACACTTTAAGTTAATCAGCAATGCATTTTCTGTGGCTGTATTAACAAATAATTATAATCCATAAAGCAAAAGTTTCTGTTTCTAGCAAGGATGATTTATATTTAATCAGTCACAGCAATATATTTTTCAAATATGGTTATAGTTGACAAAGGGGAAGGTTTCAACTATTCTTTTTATAATTAAAGCTATACTGATTTTTTTTTTAATCCTCCAGTCCAGGCTGATGAAAGACTGTGACACTTTAATCTCTTTTTGACAAATTCTTTTACATTTTTTAATTAAAATACACGATAGTTTAGTAATTAAAAATATATAATAAAATGGAGACTTGTCTTTTAATTACTATTACTAACCAGATTTATAGATTCATTTTTTTGTTATCTACAGATCTAATCAAATTAACTTTATTTGTAAAAAAAGTTATTTCAAGCTCCTTTGCTTTTAATTTAAGTTTCTATATATAGAATAAATTCCTCTATTAAAATTTATTTTAATAATTGTTACCAGTTTTATTTAATTTTATTTGTTTATCTCAAGTAAGATACTTTTACATATCTAGGGTATTTATATTTCTATAGTGCATAACCAGAATGCATGACTAAAACAACTTCATTGCAGATTTCAGTATGAAATAAAAAAAAATCACAATATATAATCACATTTACACTACTAACAATATACTCATTTCATAATATAAACAAAAGCAAAAGACAATTGTTTGTATACATATATTATCTATCAAAGCAAAATCATAAATTGAAATCACTTATTACTAATGTACCAAAATAATGGGGAGCCATTTTCAGAAAATTACTGTTTAACTAATCAAAAAATTAATTATAAAATATTAAATGAATAAATATTAATTTAAAATAAATATAAAGTTAAAATTAAAAAATAAAGTAAAAATAAAAATGTGTGGCTAAGAAAACAGTCATTCCATTATCCAAAGAAAATATGGCAGGACACCGAGATAAGAGAGATAAATGTGGGAAAAATGGGATGTATGGATACCTATACATATCTCAAACATGCATGCACATTCAAAAAATAATGCTATTAAATTTAAAAGAATTTTAAATAATTTTTATAAATGAAGACATGCTTACTATATTAAGAATGTATGCTAGTTGATCACTACATCAGTAAAGTCCACTTTTATAAAAATTTGAATTATTTAACTTTAAAAAAAAGCAATATGGCTGAATCTATTTCCAGGGTAAGCACATCCAACTACAGTAATAAATGCCCAATCCTTGAATACAAAAAAGAAATGATACTGAATATTTACATATTTTCTTTCTCAAAGTATTAGATCAGGATCTCTACACATGCATTACAGTATGTCAGCTAACAGATTTGATCAAAAGAACATCACTTATTATTTTCAGAAATCTCTGTTGTTTTGTTTGATGAAACAATTAGTATTTTGAGTTCCTTTTTATGAATTTCTAAAACTCAAAAAAGTTTCCGTCTTAAATTTCATGTTGTCTTTCAATTTAAGTCTCACATTTTTGGCTAAACCCATCCATTTTAATGATGCCTTTAGGAAATATATTGGATTTGTAAATTAGATTACTAAAAATCCAAGCATTAAAGTGTTAATGAGTTTGTATAGTTCTTTCAAGACATTAAGTAGTTTATTATGGGAGTGTGAATTATTTGATTTATTGACAAACTTTACTGTCTAGAAGAAACTTGAACAATTCTCTTTATGAACAATAAATATCAGGTTTGATCAAAGTTTTCTATTATTAGATCTGTCTTCATAAAGATAATTCAGATGAACAATCTGTATTTGCCAACAAGATGAAGCTTTTAAATATCAAACAAGTATTGTATAATTGAGATGTGGCAACTGAACAAAATGAAACCTAATTGTTGGTTGGTCACAAGTAATAGTAAGAGACAAGTAATATGATAATGTTGAATTTTTTTTCTGACAAATCTGTAATATAGGAAAATACATTTCATCCATTTTGAAAAAAAAAAATTAGAGATTCTTAAAATTTTTCAAATTATAACAAAAATGAATCACAATGCTTAGTTTGATCAAAATAAACCATAAAATATTTAGACATAGAAAATGGAAAGATTTTTAAAGCACGTATGCAATCTAAAACAGGGCAAACCTCAAGAGCTGTCATTTTAAAAGTATGAAAATTGCTTTATGGTTCCAACTATGGAGTAACTGGCTTTGAAACTACAAAAAACCAATTGAAGAAATATTTATAAAATTATCTGAATTATGATGTCTACTTAATTAAATTTAACAAACATTTTGATTGCTTGTCATTCTTGAAATGATGTTTGAATCAACAATTAAAGTAAGATTTATGATTGAATTATTTTCATGGACATTTTGAGAGAAATATACCTTAGGAATTCTAGGAATTGTTCAGAAGATAAAGCTAATTTTCAGGTTATTGAAAAGAATATTATTCCATGAGATGTTGAGGGATTGATTTAAAGAAATGTATGAATGGTCATGTAATAGAGAAACATTTATTCTGATTTATGGTCCAGTACTTTTTCTGTGTTATAGGCTACAATACCAAAGAACTTGGTGATCTAATATGGAAGTCTATGTAAACAACTAAATATATGTTAAATTAACATCTTTTATTGCTACTTAATGTGTTGTTATCCCTCAAATCTTACAATTTATTTGCTACATGAAATTCTTGGAATAAGTTTATAATAAAGGAAAATGACAAACTTGTTTGATTGATGTAAAAGCAGTAAGCTTTAATGTGACATTTAATCACTAAAAACATTGAAGAAAATATTTGCAGGGAATGTTGGCAATTTTAAATGTGAAGAATCATAGTTATTTACAGAAGGGTATTATCAAAATTATTGTTCGGTATTTGACCAGCAGAATAATTTTTGTTAGTAAAAAGTTAACTGATCATAAAAAAATATTTTAAAAGTTTTTACATTTTGGCTAGACTTGTTTAATTTTGAATTTGTGGTAATTGAGTTATATATACATATATAATATACTCTCTATTTATTTATTTTTTTCTCATGTGTCATAGCATCAGCTGGGAAGCGAACCTGCTAACCCAGGACATTTGCTTGTAAAGCAGCTGTCACTGACTTCTTGACCACCAATGCTTGACTATTCTCTATTTATTTAACAATAAAATCATCATCATTCCCAAGTTTTTTTCATAATATTTCCGAAAACTTTTTAATCTTAATATTCCTGTTCAAATTATGACTTTTTTAAAGAACAGATTATCTTTTGACATTCAGTTGAGAATTACTTTAGTTCATTTATTAGTTTCTCTATTTGCTATGCAGTCTGACTATTTGATGTGATATGTTTGACTATTTCCATAATCTATGAATGAATGTTGAATGTATAGAAAATTTTTAACTTTATTTAAACTTTTCCAAATACAAACAACTTGCTAGTAATAACACACATATACACAACACAGGTTAGAGATTACTAACCTGTGTTGTGTGTTATTACTAACAAGTTGTTTGTATTTTAAAAGTTTAAATAAAGTTTAAAATTTTCTATACATTCAACATTCACTCAGATGATGGAAATAGTCCAACATATCACATCTAATAATATACCATCATCACAAACCTTCAGATAAATATTCTGATTATTAGGTTTGTTTTTTCCTTTCAATCTTTATAATAATGTCTGTTAAAACTTCATTTGATCTATTTTTTTTTTCAGGCTTTCAATTATTTTTCAGCTTTATTCTAAGTTTACACTTAAATTATTTGTAATTATTTTAAAATCTATTTCTGATCATGCTTTAAAATTGGAGTCTTTCATCACTGGATATCATAAAAATAATAAATTTGATTTCTGTTAACACCATCTGATGATGTCAATGTATATAGTCAATGGGTCAGTTCCTTAAAAATATATTAGTGGAAAAAATTATTGTATTTGCCAAAGCTTATTCATCATTATCTTTTATTCATCTCAATTTGACTGAGCATCAATTATAACTTCAATATTTCAATCACCAAACATTAAAAATATATCTTACTTAATAGTTTTATTGATTTATATTTACATTTAATCTTTAAACTTTCAATTCTTTCTTCACTTTCTTGAATTATTGAAGCATAGATTTGAAATATACCCTAATTTTAAATGGCTATCTGTGAAATCAAATTAATATCAGTAAATCATTTACTGGATATTGAAACTTTTTCTGGCAGTCTCAATAACAGACCTGTGATCTCCTGATATAAAATATCCCAATTCTTAGTTATCTTATTCCATTAATTAACTAAGAATTTAATTCTTAAGCAATCTACTTTTTTACCATATCAAACTTTTTTGGTTCATAGTTCAGACATTCCAGCTTCAGATAATATTTTTATAGCTTTGGATAGTTTTCTCTACATAATCAATAGTTAGATCTCCAGTTAATATTGAATATCATTATAATTAAGAAACCCACTTGTCAACATTAAATATCAATCTCTTTTCTATTGCTATTCATGATTTTCAGCATAAAATGTGGAAGTAGTTTATTGCTTTATCATATAGTTTAAAATGAAATGCATGGTTGTGATATATTAATCTTTAACTGAGTTTGGAATTCATATCTGAGCTAGAATTGATATAATAATCTCTAATCTAATAAATGATTGATAACAATCATATATGTGTGTGTGTGTGTTATTGTAATTTAATTTATAAGTATCAAACTTTCTGTATTTACATCACTGATACTATCACTTTAGATAAATACTTTATATATATGTGAGAAAGAGGGGTATATTTAAAAATAAAATAAATGATAGTTATTTAATTTACAGCAACAAATTGTGGAAATTGAATGTAAAATATAAATTACAAATTAATGTTAGCACTAAAATTAAAAATTAATTATGTGTGCATATTTGTTAAATTTTTTGCCCAAAAGCAGACTGAAGTAACAAGTATTCATATTTGGAGACAGTTTGTCATTGCTTATGAACCATTTAAAATAGTTTATTCAAAGAATTATGGGTATATAAATCCAACGTTTATATATTTAATGACTTAGTATTTCTTATTTTTGTTATGGGGTATGATAAACTAAATAATTTTTTTTAGTATTCAGCTATGCAAATGCATTGAAAAGAAATAGATTCATATCTACTTACTTATGATTTTTTATTTTTAAATATTTATTTATATATGTTTATATTTTATGTGTTTTTAATCTTCTTTGCTATCAAATACTATTTATTAATAATTATTTTTAATATATAGTTTTCCTAAATTATTAGTTATTAATTACATTGATTATTTTATTGTTCCTTGTTATTTTTGGTTAAATATACTAGAACTGATAGTTGATAAATTATGAATAAATTATTATGAAAAGTAATTAAATAAATCAATAAGTAAGAATTAGATGACATATTAACAAAAATTAATAATATGTTTGCTTATATAAATAAAAATAATGTTTTCTTTTGCTTTTTTTAGCTAATTTTCCGGAAGGTAGCAGATGTGAAGAGGGAGAAGGAGCTGGCAGAGAAGATGAAAAATGAACCCATGGAAATCGCAGAGAATCATACTGTCAGAAAACTCTTCTCTCGATTCCGGAAGGTTAGCGATACCAAGGGTGGATTAGATCCAGCAAGTAAAGACATTGAAAAAGCTGAGGGCTTACCAGATTCTGCCCAAAGTAACGATCGTCCAAAAAGTGGTGGACAAACACGGGTCATCAATGTATCAGAAAGCTCAATGCCAGCTGTTACTCCCGCACCTAAACCTGCAGGAAAATGGGGCAAATTCCTCGGAGGTGGGGGTGGTGGGGGAGACACTAGTATCCTTAGTTTTGCCAAAGTGGAATCTAAATCTTCAAATAATAACACAGTCCCACCAACGGAGAAACCACAGGCAATCCCTATGGACAATCTTAAGGTCCCAGATCTCAAACCAGAACCTAAAACAACGACTAAAGTGTTCTCTCGTTTCGGGAAAATTGGTAAACAAGAGACCATTGAGGAGCTTGTGGAGCCGGAGGAACCAAAAACTAACCTCCACAAAGCGGATTCTACCGATAGTGGGATTATTAAAAGTGACTTAAAATTGAACGAGGCAGGCAAAGATATTAGCCGAGGGGACAGCCTGGATATTAGTCCAGCTGCTCCCCTCCATCTCGTAGATAGTCAACACTTAATAAATAGCCTTATGGATATTAAAAATGAATTGAAAACTGAAATGGAGAACTTATTAAAAAAAATGAATAGGATTGATGATCAGATTGGTAATATTGTAAAGCAACTTCCAGGCAGTAGTATTCAAAGCTCCAGTTCAAGAAATTTACAATCCTCCACACCAGGAAGCTCCACAACGTCGCCAACATCTTCGCAGGGATCAACTAACGATAAAACACCCGAGACTAGTACTAACACTGCAACAACTTTATCGTCGACAACAACAATACCTTTGGTTAGTAGGCGGAAATCCAGTCCTTCCACTCTAGATGTGACAAACGCTTTTCCAAAAATTAAACTTTCAAAAATGCCATTTAAGTCTCCCAGTAATGCTGCTTTAAGGCAAATGATGGAAAATGAGATTGAAGAACAGGACCATGACATTGAAGCGCCACCTAGAGACGATGATAATAAAGATCTGGATTCATTTTGATATATTTGTACAGAAAACATTCACATTTTGCCTTACTTTTTGTTTTGTGGAACTAAATAAAGGCAGGGAGAACTGGCACAGCATTCATATTTTTGTACCATTTTCTGCAATTTTTCTAGTATTAGTATGTTGCCGTCCACTCACCTGCCATATGGGAATAAACTCCATTTATTGGAGATTTACATCTGGAAAAAAAAAAAAAATCGCATTCCGCAGACTTTTAACAAAGCATTAAGCCCATTTGTATATCTTTCATATTTTATTTTTTACATATGTTTAATAGTAATATATATAAGTTAAAGCAATACTGATTATTTAATAAAATAATAATAATAACAATAATAATAATTTTTGAAATAATAAATTTTTAATTTAAAATTCAAAATCTATAACATAAAAAAGGCGTTTTTAAAGGAGTTTGTTTTGGGTGTGTGTGTGTGTGTGCGCGCGCGCGCGGGTTTATATATATAATTGTTATATACTGAGACAATACAAGGTTATTAGCCAAGGTAGTCACTTTAAAAATATGCCAGATTTATTTTACTAATAACTGATTTTTTATCAAATACTTTATAGTATCTGATGGGAGATCATTTGTTTTTAAAACATCTATCATATCTTTAAAATGGTTATCTTTTAGCAATTAATCTTAACTTATTTAATCAATATTTATATACAAAAGTAATCTGGCTCTATTGAATCATTGATATGAAAATGTAGATTAGTATTTTTTTCGATAATACAAATTGAAGCAATACAAATTATTCAATAAATTTACTACCCAAGTTATTATTGTTGTTGTTATTAGTAATTGTGATATTATTTGATATTTTATATTAGAACCTCAAATAATATAAATATTTTCAAATTTTAATTAGCAAGCATATTTTGTCTTTGAAATCGTAATATTTTTGGTTTCATATATTATGAAATCCACACAATTATTAATAGATATATTAATTTAAATATAGTTAAAAAAACAGTATTGCTTTGAGCTCTTTAATTATTTTTTTCTAGTTTATTATTATTATTATTTTAATAGTTTGCAATATTTTAATAAAATTTCTTTTTAATAAAAAAAAAATCTTGGCAATATTCCCTTTTTTTTTTTTTAGTTTTGACTGAAAATTAATTAAAATTTTAAATTTAAAAATAAGGAAAATATATAATAAATTTTAATTATTATAATCTCAAAATATTTAGAAGTATTAAGTAATTTTAAAATTTCTAGAAAATCAATAACATTTCTTGATGTATAAATTACATCATTTAAAATATCATAATATATATTTGAATGCTCTTGTAATGTATGTTCTGCTAACTTGATGAAAGGCATAGAAATCAGTATTTAGTGAAAGAAAAACTAATTGATAAAAAACTTAAATGACTGCATTTATTCTTCAATATACAGTTAAAGGAGTATAGATTGCATTTATTCTTCAATATACAGTCAGAGGAGTGTAGAAAGTATATACTTTTACAATAAAATTAATTTATTTAGCAAAACAATATCAATCATTTAATAAATAAATACATCAATGATTGATAAATTTTCATAGAAATGCAAATCTCTAATAAATATCAATATTTATTACTGAATTCATGATGTCATATTAATATTGAATGTGCAGTACAAATGTATTTAAATAAAATTCAAATATATGTTGTAATAAAAAAAGTGTATAATAAAATAAAAAAATAAATAAATGATAGTTCATATACAAAATGTGTATTAAATAAAAGCAAAAGATAATCTATGCATGAAATAGGCATTAAATAAAAGAAAGTAAAAGATAGACCATTCCACATACAAAATGTGTATTAAATACACAAAATAAAATGTAGACCATGCATGAAATGTATATTAAATAAAACAAAAGGTAGTTCACACATAAGATGTTTATTAAATAAATAAGTATAAAAGATAATCAACACAGAAAAATGAGTATTAAGTAAAAGAAAGCAAAGACATTTTAAGCAATTCCTTTCCAAATCAAACATTGATGTGATGCCAAAAGCAAATCCATAAGAAATAACATTACAAAAATAAAACTACTCATAGCAATAAGTTTACCAAGTAAAAACATAAAATTGCATTACATTTTTAGCAAACAAAAACAAACTGAATTTGGAAATTCACAATGAAATCAGCAACAAAAGGTCTCAATTAATATCCCTCAGTCAACATTTTAATATAAATAACAAAAGTAAAAAGAACTAATGGAGGCTGGATAAAAATGAAAAAACTGTTCCCTGACAGTATGAATATTATAGACTAGTATCGCAATGTTAAATATTTCAATGCCCCCCCCCCTCAATTTCACTTTGACCTTCCCTTTTATGACACGTGCTTTTTTAATATTTCCCAAATAAATTGCTTTTTGGCTCATATCTGCCTTTGATTTTGTAGACCTACTTTTGTTTGAAATACCTATTAGTGTAGACTACTTTTTGCTCTGTTTTATTTAATATACATTTTGTTCATGTGAACTATCTTTTGCTTTTATTTAATTGATATTTTGTGTGGACCATCTTTTTTTTTTTATTATTACACATGTTTTTATTGAAAAATATTTATTTTCATTTTATTTCATATACATTTGAATCTATAAATTTAATAATAAATATGGACAGTTCTTGTGGCTTTACATTATTGCTTACATTTTGTTCTTATTGATCTATTTATTTGTTATGTAATTAATAGTTTTATTAAATATTTTATTACAATCTGTATTATTTTTATTCAATATATTATCAATTAGTTTTTCTTTCACTCAATGGTATGTACTGATTTTTTTAAGTAATTAATATTTTATTAAATAAATTATTTTTATTGTAAAATATGTAATTTTTTAACTACTTTATTTAATATATCATTGATTAGTTTTTCTTTTACTCAATGGTTTGTACTGAATAGATCAATAAAGCAGGTAGAGTGTACACTATATTACCATCTAGTTATAAGTCAAGAAATATATATATATATATAAGCAGACAAAACAAATTCTACACTTTGGCTTGGCAGTAAAATTTTTGTTCATTATAATATTTGTAAAATTGTATAATTAAAATGAAAAAGTCATTCACCATTGTGTCTCTATTTAGATGATTAAAATTTTATACTTTGTAAACGTTTGTCAAACCTATAAAAGATTACAATTTAAAAGTAATGAAATAACAATAATAACTAATAATTTCAATTGTACATTCTTTTAAAATATAGTACTATTTCCTATTAATATTATTTAATATGTGAGTAAAATATGTTTATCTTACTTTTTTTAAGGAAATTCTTTTTATAAGCATACTAAAAATTATAACCTATATGAATTTGTATGGGTGTATATAATTATGTATATACATTGTTTATAATGTAGTAATTAAGGCAGTAAACTATGTTTGGGGATTTATGGATAATATATATAGAAGTCTAATATCGTGACTTGGTCTGAATTATTACCATGAATTATTGTGATATGAGTAGATAAATTATTATGATGGTGATGAGCCATCAATTTAAATTCAACTTCTGATGATCAACTGAATATCATTTCTTCAAAATGATCTACCATTTATTTGGTTTCTAAAGCTTGGTCAAAAATATCATTTATTAATAGTCTATCCACTTTCAAACATTTTATCATTTTCTAATAAATTATATTGTTTTATGGTATGATTAAAATAAAACTATTTCATTCTAATTATTTATAAATAATAACGTTAAACCACAGCACATGTGCTTTACAGATGGAACACTATTTAAACTGGATGTTTTTCACATGAAAATTCAGATCTGATTTAATCAACTTTTCATTTGTTTTGTTTTTCTTTGTTTTTAAAGGAAATTCTCCAAAATCTTTGCCAGCACCTTAGTTCAAAAGCATCTTATCATTCTTTTTCAATGTATATATATTGTTGATGAGTGCAGACAATATGATACTATAACAATGCAACAAACTTGCAATGTATATATATATTATAGTACAGTAATATCACTTGCTATATATTTACATAATTTAATAATTTTTAACAGATGTAAAAAAAGGGTTAAACAGTTTGCTATTTTCATTGGTTACTTACTGTCTTGTTAACATCTGTTTGTGGGTGTTCTAAATAAAAATATAATGAAAATTTCCATATATTTAAAAATATTTCTCATATATATATATATATTAGTATACGTGGCTTTTAAGTGCATCAAATTTCAATCTGGAATAAATTTTTATCAAATAATGAACAGTCAATATTTCAATTTAAGATTTTAAAAAAACATTTAATAATTATCCAAATGCTGCATAATATATATATATGTGTGTGTGTGTGTGTGTTTATGTGAACATAAATTTTACATTCATCTATGTTCACATTTGCTTAATCTAATATTAGTATGATGTATTAATGGGATCCTTCCAGCCATGTACCCAGAATTCAGCTAAAATATTGATATAATACTAATATTAATAACAAGCAAATACATACATGTATGAGTTTAAAGTATATGTTCACATTTTTTAATTATAGAACAAAATTATTTCAAAGGAATTTTGTTACTGTCTTTAATTTTTAAACTTCAATAAAATATTGAAATCATTTTTGTCATTCTAAAATACAAATAGGATTTGAAATAAAAATTATGTAAATAATTTTATATAAATAAAATTATGTAAACATATTGCTATTCAAATTACTTAATAATATAAATTTTGATTTAAAAGTTGCTTAAAACAAGTATTATAAATTCAAAATAACAATACAATTAAGAGTTTTATGTATTGATGTTTATCTACATTTTTAAAAATATTTCTCAGTGTTAATTTTCAGAGCCAGAATATATCAGCCAATATATGCATTTTATTAATAATAATAGCATAGTTAAATCACATTACTATGTTAAGGTGTGATTAATGATAAACAGAGGATTGTAAAAGTTATGATATTAATAAAAGTAGTTTTGCTTTTGGATTGATTGCCTTGGTATTTTTAAATAACCCTTAAGATCTCCAAGTCTCATCTTATTTTTAACTTGTGAAAAAATTTGAATATCTCAATGTAAAGATCATGTATATTCCTAAACATGTTAGTATTAATTTGTTATGAGAGAGGATGATGCTATACAGCATAAGTTTGGGGTCTAAATTGATAGAAACCCATTATTGATTTTATATTAATTATCCCATATATATATAATATCAAATGGATAAATATAATAATCAAAATATTCTAAAATAACACTATAAAATTGATTACTATATAAAAATAATAATAAAATCTTTGCCTAGCCAGCTTACAGCATTTTATGCCATCTTGAGTAGTAGGCATTTTCAATTTTGTAAGGTTAGTTTAGAATATTAATTTAGCTTCTACCATCTATAGAAATTGTATGATCTTTCAAGCAGCAATATTTAATAAAAAAATTGATTAATATCTTCTTCTTGACACATGTTTTTGTCACAACTGAGATCTCAGTAATCTTAGCCAGTTGGCACTCTACCAAACATAGTAACCGAATCTCTTTGTACACCATCACCATTCAGTTTGATATTAAAGCTTGATAATTTAGCAGTAATTTAACTTCTAACATAGTGTTCAAAGACAAGACAGAGCAACTCATTTTAAATAACCCTGGTTTCATATAAACTTTTAATTGTGTTGTAATTTTTGTTGGAATATTAACTTATTTCTGGTAATGATGTCAATTATGATAAAAATGTGTGTTAAGCAGAGATCAATTTAGTCATCAAAAGTTGCTGATTTTGAAAGATTACAAAATTTCTATAAAGATCATAAGTTAAATTAACTTTATTCATTATTGTTATATATTTAAGTGGTGTTTAATTAATTATGTATATGTGTGTGTGGTACTCCCAAATATGAAGTATCTGAACTGTGTGTCATAAAAGTGTAAAAATTTGTATTTTCTAATACTACCATTGACAATTATATAAAATGATTGCCCAATAAAAGCATCCTTAATCATCAATTAATTCTTCTTAGATAATAAACTGATACAATATATATATATGCAGAGAAAAAAAGAGATCTCTTTGCTAAAAAATAGTGAACGAAAATAATATTCATTAGTTTAAAAAAATTTTATTAAAAAAGATTTTTACGGTTTCTTTCCTTTTTTTATCTTTTAGCTAAATAGTCATTTATTTATCAATTATTGGATCTTTAACTAGGTAAGCTTTGAACTCTATTTGAAAGAAAAATATTAAACTTTTTAAAAAAAAATATTTATTTATTTATAACAATTCCAATTGTTACCAAGATTTAAATTTTAAATTATGTTTATAATGTAATTCCAATAGTTTTAAACTTTTCTCGAAAAAATGTAATTCAGTATAAATAATGCATACAATATGTATACTAAGAAAAATGAATGAGTTAATTACCATGCTTTTATTTTATGTATATAATTAGTCACTGCAAAGTAGAATATATTTTTTATTTTTTTGAATACTGTACATCTTTATTTTGCATTCCTCTATGTTATATATTTAATCTTTAAACCATTATAAATATTGGTAAATCATTTATCTATATATATATATTATTTTGCCTAAATATAATGATAATGGTTTGAGATTATTATTTAATATATTACGAATCTATTACTGCCATGCATCATTTTCATTAATTTGGTGAAATAAAATATTTTTTACAGGAACTATAATTAAAATTTGTAATGAGAATATATAGGAATTATGTCAGATAATAAGGACTGTAAGTTATCTTAAACTAGAAATTACATCCAAGATATAATAAAAATGTTGGATTTTTTTTTTTTTTTTAAAAAGCAGTATAAGTAACATCAAGCACAGATTGTTTGCAGTAAAAAAGCCAAATTCATTTAACAATAATATTAACAATGGCAGAGTTAAGCTTTGATTCAAAAATTTTTTATCTTTTGATTTTGCAATTGTACCACTACACTAAATTTTGCACAACAAACATTTTAGTTTCTAATGCTAGAAATTGAACTCGGGCCTTCTGGGTAAAATACAGATATATTCATTAGACCACATGGTGTATGAAATAATTTTGAAGTTCAATTACTTTTAAATAAATATTTAATGTTTATTATATAAAATATATATGTACCCAAATAAAAATAAATATTTTGTTTCCTCTATCCTTTTTTCTTCCACTGTTAAGATAAATACTCTTTTTAAATTATTTAATTTTAAAAATTAAATATATCTAAAAAATCTCAATTTTTCTCCCCTTTACATTTTACCATTTTTGTAACTGCTAAAGCATAGGTATAAAATGAAATAGCTTTGAACAGTTTCTAAGCCCTTCATAGATGAAAAAGTAATGCTTTCTTGAGATGGCACTCACTAGATTTGTCAAATTTTAAGTAATAAGGATTAATATTAAATCAAAATAATGTTACTCCTGCTTAAAATGTAAATGAAAATCCAATTTTATTCGGCTAGGATTTGAATTTAGATCATAGACCCGGCTTACTTTTCTCAGCAAAACAATAATAAGTTAAATCTCATTGTACATCTTTATGAGAACTCTTCATATTTTAATTCATAATCCTTCAATTATTTGTTTGTGGGAGTATTTGCTTTCAGTGACGTAATCCGTATCTTTTATTGATTACGTTATAATTATTTCAAAAAGAATGCATTTGTAGATATTATATTGAAAGTTTATATTTTATTCTTTTTTCTAAAATTATTTCTCTACACTAAAAGAGTCATTTTTTAATCATATAATTATTAACGATTTTAATTTTTAAAAAAGTTATTGTTTACGTTATAATTATTTGATAACGTAATTAATTCATAACTTTAAATGTGGGGAGGGGGGGCATTATTTTATAGGTGGAGTTATATATCTATTTAAGAGCTATTTTGCAAATTTTGACATCTAATATATATGTATAGAATTTCTATAAAATAGTATAATTTGTAATGTTAATTTTAATGCCACAATTTTTAATTTAAAAACGTAAGTTTTAAAATTCTGTAACATTTAGTGACATTTTTTCAATAAAGTTGGCACTTAGTTCATAAACCGACGTGGCATTAATAATAAAAAGTTTAAATGGTTTAAGAGTTAAAAGTTTTTAAAAAATAACAATGTAAAAATGAAATCAATTTTTAAAATATCAAATCTGAATTTTTTTTTTTAAAAAAAAAAGCATAATTATCTTTGTTAATTAAAATATAAGAAATTTGCTCTAAACTTACACACTTATTATGCTTGGTTATTTTTATTTATATATAAAAACATTAAATGTAGTTTTTAATTACCATGCTAGTCGAAAGTTAAAGGTTTATGGATTGAAGCTGCTTGAATATCACATGATTTCCTAAATGATTAACCATCTGTTTGTTTTTTTATATTGTATAATAAAATATTTACCTGAATAGCTGACAAGGATTCTTATTGTATTATTATTATTGTAGTATGTCAAAACAAATCTGGACTTAAATTGTACAAAATTTACTACCATGATATTACTTATGTGAATAAATATATTAATTTGTATTTACTCACATTGCATCAGCCATTTTCAATAGCATGATAGAAGAAAAAAATAATCGAAGCTTTATTGCTCAGGAAGTCATAAGAAGTTCCAGTGCTGGAAGTATCAGTGATGGAATCAATACTTTATATCCCAGAGTCTGACAATCTATCCTTGCACTAAACTCTTATCTGGAAGTTCATAAGAAGTTTCAATGTGGGAATTGTTACACTCCAAAATCTGGGTTTAGTATAGTGGTAGATTACCAGATTGTAGATTGTAAAGTCCTGGGATTAATTCCAGTTCCGGTACTTGAATTTCTTATGAACTTCCAAGCTATTCAATTATTATTATTTAAGCATTATCATTGTACTTTATATATGAAATTTATATTTCACCTAGTTAAACACGACTTCTTACAATTTTCTATAATTTATTTGCATTCATGCAATTAAATTATTTATAATAATTTATTCAATGTCTTTATAAAATATGCTATTTTTATATGAAAACTATTTTAAGAAAGAATTGAATGACTTAAAAATCTGAATATACACAAGATATATAAACAACAACTATTATTTTTACACTTACAACAAAAGATTATAAACATTGATTATATATATAAATGATTCCTAATGGGCATTTCAACCAAACAGATCTCATTAATTAAGCCAAATTATCCATAAATCATCAAATATCAGTTACTGTTGCTTTTATATTTGTTTAATACATATATAAATTTATCCCATAAATGCTGTCAAAGAAGTAACCATTGAAAATAAACTGCTTTTCAATAAATTCTTCATTAATTACTAATCATTTATTACCAGATTAGAAAATTGAAGTATATCATGAATGAATATGCTTTAGCTATAAAAAAATTATAGCTTAATAGATATTTATATTTAATATTGGTACAATAAATTTTTATATGGTTAATTCCATCTGATATTTTTTTTTTACATATGAAGGATTTTATGGTATAGAGATAGTGCATTTTCCTGCTATTTTTATTACTTGGATTCAAATTGAGGTCTGATAAAACTTGAAAATTAGTAAAAGATGGGATCATAGATTTGGGATTTGTATATATATACATTTTCTTATTGTTAAAATTAGCATTATACCAATGTTTCTACTAAATTGTTTCAGAACATCTTTACATCATCCTTCAGTGAGCATTACTTCCTCATTAATGCCGAGTATGATCCAACTTAACATTAATGTAATGCTAACTTTAACAATAAGAAAATATATATACAAATGAATCTGAGATATATTATAAATTTATGCTATAAAATATGCAGTAAATATAATCTTTCTTACCATGTAAATAGACATATTTGTTCTTTTCAGTATTGACACCAAATTGGTTTTAACAAGCAAAAAGGAATCTGTTTTTGTCTGCATAATGCTCAAGTGAATTTGGTTTAACTTAATGTTTTCAAGACAATCAAAGTACTCATTTTAAATAAAATTATCATTTTTACATATTAACATTACCTTTGGTCTTTTATAAAGTTATTAAAAATAAATATGATTCTGTCTTGAGAATACTAAGTAAAACTAAATTCATCTGAACATTGTTTATATTGCATAGAATATAATTTTATTCTCATAATTAATACTATATAAATTCATCTCAATATAAGATTTTTAGGTGCAAGCAAAGATAGATTTGCTAAAATAATTTAGGCTATATTATTGCAAGACATGGTGAGTGAGAAGCATTGTAGTTCTTAATTTATTATATATATTCAGTATTAAAATATATAATCAAATAGTTTATAAAAATTTATGCAAAAAACATACTATAGTTTGATAATTATTTTATATTAAATTATTATTATTATTTGGTAACTGATTATATATGTATGTGTTAAAACAAAAGTTTTCAGTGCTGAAAGATATGAATACCTTATAGGGGATTTATATATATATCTTCTTTAGAAAAGTAATATTTGACTATCATCAGATTAATGAAGAATAGCATTTAAAAACTCTAAAAATTTTATTTTTTTACATTCAGGGGTATGAGGAAGGGAAAAGGAACAAATTAAAAACCTCAAATTAGAAATAGTAGGAGAATGAAAGATTAATTTAAAAAAATAAAATAAAATTGGTACCTATAAATGAAAGATTTGTGCTTGATGATTTTAGATATAACTATAAGATATATATACATATTAAGTTAGTTACATTTAATCCTATAAATTTGTAATGTGCTTTTTTTTTTAATTTATACTAAAATATATTTTATATAATGATAAGCTTTAAGCATAAATGGTCCACTTATGCTTTTTTAAACTAATGCTCACAGGTGAGTGCACATAAATTCATAAAAATGTATGACCAGAGGTTTATTACTTATTTATATCACATACACAAATAAGTAGACTATTTAGTACATTAAAATACATTATATACAAATTATCATTACTAAACGTTCTGTCAGAATATAACTACCCAAATAATCTTTAATTTTTATAAACTCTTAAGCTTTAATAATAAATATTATTAAAGAAAGAGACTATTTTCATAAAAATATTTTTATGTAAATTTGAAATATATATATATTGGAAAATAGAATAAGTTTTAGTAGTTTTTATACTAATATAAGAAAATCTCCCACTCAAAATTTTATTTTACTGAATTTCAGATTTTTTAATTGTGTCTATTAAAAATAATAAATTTATGCTAAGCTATAATTGAGATACAAATCAGAAAATAATATATAATCATTACTTTAAAAAGTATTAAATTTTTAAAATGTATATTAGTATATACTCGTTAACATATAAATGTGTGTGCACGATGTTGAGAAATTTGTTTTCACTTTTTATAAAATTGTTAACTAACTTTGTTTTATTTGTTAGTTTAATTGATAATACAGTTTATTCATTAGCCATAATTCTTTCTAATATAATAAATTATTAGATTAAACATGTAAAATAAACTTCCAATGGGATTTATCTTTTTTTAAGTTATTTTACTTTTTACTAGGAGCATAGTCTTATGGTTATAGCCTTAAATATATTACAATTATAACTGTAGTTTTAATCTTGCTATTATAATTATTCACTCCTTTAAAAGCATCACTTAATTCCTCATTTCTTGTCAGCAGTGTTATCACTATTTATATGATTTGGCAGTCATGTGAATGACATTTCATTTTTATGTCTTCAATAGTTTATCAATGTACTCTATTATTTTTTTATTAATTACACTTTCATTATCTATTTTGTTTGTCCGTTGTTATTTTTATTTTTGGAATGTAATAACTATGATCTATCTTTAACAATAATTTTATATAAATCTTTAATTCTAATTAGTCTTCCTCTTATTATATATTTCTATATTATTTTCCTTCTAATCCTATTTTGTCTTTATCAGTTTTCAAACTTTCTTTCCAATCTTTTTTTTTTATTATTTATATGACTCCTAATATTATCCATTCAATTCCTTTTTATATTAATTGATTAAATATTTAATGAATGTACATAGATTGTCATCGTTTATAATTTAGAATTTATCTATTACTTATTTTCTAATATTTTATTTTACAGTGAGCTTTTTAAAGGATGCATAAATACTATAACTAATAAGTTTTATATTTTATTATAATAATTTATCAGTTATTGCTATTAATAATGTAGATAAATCTGCATGATTAAATCAATATATATTATATATTGCGAAAACCTGATAGATAACATAATAAATATATATTTAATGTTCTAATTATTCTATCTAAATATATACAATTTCTCATGTGAAAAGTACAGTGAATCCAACACACATTTATCTGAAATAATTGGTGTTTAAGTTATCTAATACAGGGAGTTTTACACTTGTAAATAAAAATGAATAAAATATTTGCTTAAATAAATGTGTACGATATATGTGTGTGTTTGTATAAACAAAAGCTTCTCATATATATATATTTATTATATTATTATTAATGTGACTAAAATAGAAATATTAAGAATTGACTTTATAATGGAATATAGTTCAAGATGACCCTTATTAATTCAAGATTTTGTTTTTTTATTTAATTGATAAAATTAATAATAATGTAAAATATAATCAAAAATGAAAATGGAATAAGCCAAGATTTTTTTTTCGATCATTAAGATTACTCAGCGTAAACATATCTTTTATTTGGATTTTAAATGTTATGTATATATTTGTATATATGTATGTATGTATATATAAGTACGTATGTACATGCATATGTTGATATATTAGGAAGTTTATATGGTATAGATAATGTATATAATTCAAAGATTTTATTTATTTATTTTTAAGTAAAAGACTACTGGCATATATTCTTTTTTATATTAAATAAAAAATTATATATATACACGCACGTGCATATGTAAATATTGCATATGCATGTATTGATACTTATGCATATATTTACTTAGTGTGGAAACGGTATCTGTTAAGCATGCGTGTGTATACACATATTATGCTTAATATTTACGTTCATATATATATACCTTTATAACTCTGAATCACTAAACTTGCATTTAAAAAAAAAAAATTAACAAATACCTGTTTATATAGGGAGTAAAGAAGAGGGAGACGGATGATTATTTATAACTTCATAACGAATCATAGTTCTGTTTTATAACAGCTTGAGTGCCTTAAACAAATTTTAATCCGCATTTTACCCGCAGAATATATGAATAAACGAATATATATATATGCAATTAAAAGAAAATCCCTGTTAAAAAAAATACTTAACGAATAAAACATTAAGTTTTTAACTTTTATGGAAACACTTGATTACACATAGTATGTAAAATATGCTTTCAGTAACCATGCTGATCGTATGGTAATAGTGATCGTATGTAATTGATCCAGTGATATTTTAAACTTTTTGTTTAATTAATAAAAAGTCTTTTTAAATAGCTTATTGTAGAACAAAGACTTCTCTAATAGCCCTTCTCCTTTCCACAGAGTAACTTTTTTTTAAAAAAAAAAAAAACATCACGATTTCCAAATACTGGACGGCGATGTTTTTTATTTTTTTTTATCTTTATGTTTTATTTTCTAACTAAAAAGAACTAATATATATAACTAATCAAAGTTCTGATTTCAAAGGCATTTCTCAGTTTTTAAAATCTATCGTAAAATGGTTATATGTATTTCTCCATCGCAGTAGTTAATTATTATATATAAAGAGAAATAATTATATAAATCATAAAAAATATGAATATTTTTATGAAAAAATTACATCTATATTCAAAAGCAAGTTTGGTGACTCTCATCATTTTTTTGTTTGTTTGTTTGCATTATTTTACTGTTTATAGTACCATATATTAACAAGCGAGTATAGTTGCATGTTTTTGACATCTATTATTTGATTCTCTTACAATTTGGAACACTTAAATTAAAAAATTATGGATCAAAAATTAATCTATCAGTTCAAGTACTTGAAATATCACATGACCTTCCAAGCAACATATAATTTCATTTATATTTTTTTGTTAATATTAGATAGATTTTATTATGTTTACCATTTAACGTTATTTAATCTTTAAAAAGCCAAGTTTTGTTCAAGTTTAAAGTTTTATTTTGGGTTAACTGAAAAATCAAAACATTTAAATGTATTGCATGATACTAAAAAATCTCTGAATAATTTTGTTATAAAAACAGTGATATGTTTATGAATTTATCATTATATTAACAATAATTTCTCAGCAATTCATGTAGATGTATATATAGCACAAAAATTTTCATTAAATGTTTCATTTTGATTTTATTAATTCTCTGTTAGATTTTATTGAAAATTAAAGTTTGATGACGATTCTTGGAATGCTAATGAAATTTGCTTAAAGTAAAATTAATTAAAGGAAAGAACATTAGAAAACTATTTGGAATAATCTGCAGTATGTAAATCTAGACATATATAATCTACAATTCTATAATTCAGTACAAAATCTACTAAATTTATTATTCACTGCTGAAGAATTACAGTTTACTTTTGATTATTTGTTTCTGCTATATTATACTAAAATAAAATTTATTATTATATACGTATGTAAAACAAAGGCTTTTGAAGCCATATGAAATATGTAAAAGATAAATAATAATAATAAATACGGCTGAAATAATATGTTTAATAATAGCAATTGCATGTGTCTGAATGAATGCTATATAATTTGTTAGGAAAATGTTGACTTCAAAAGATTTTCTCGCAATTGAATTCTATAATGAAGCAATAAAAAAAATTTGATCATTATCAATGTCAGTCTGTTTATAATTTAAATTTAAATTTTTCTTCAAAAACTTTTACACCATCAAAATTCATTATAAAGCAATCTTTTGATTACAATATATACATATTTGTAAAAAATTATAAACAGCTTTTAATTAGCATATTTTATGATAAAAATCTCTTCAGTTCTTCAAAAGAAAATGCATTACAGTGATTTCCAAATGCTGACTGATTAGGGTTGTCTTTCTTTTTTTAGTGTGTCCTTTTAACTACAAATAGCTAGATACATATTTTAAAATTAATAATTGGATTGCTAGTTATATTAGCTAGCTAAAACAATATTAAGTCTGAATGAGATCTAGAATTTGTTTTTGAGTCCAAATTCTATCCTCAAATTATAAATATGATGGGCAGGTAAATGTATCACTATATCATGAAGTTCTTCATAGATATAATGAAAAACTTCCTTTTAATAGTCAGTACAGAGCAATATCTTTCAAACATCTTTTTATAGGCAATCGGTGAAATAAAAGATATCCCTTGCCTGAGTTTATGATATTTCTTATTTATTGTGCCACAATTAAAAGTAACTAGATACTCATTTACCAACCAATAATTTGATAGCAAGCAGACAGGATATAGGCTGATTATACTAAAAAAAAAACCAAGCCAATTTTACAAATATTCTGTGATGTATCCAATTAGTACGCACTCTCTATATTTTTGGATACAACAGGCAAAGTCTAAAAACCATCCCTGACACAACCAGGTGATACAATGCCCCCAACAGTAAACAAAGTGTTCCAGACACTTTGTTTACAGTTGGGGAGGGGTGATATTAAAACTTGCTCACTTAAAAATATTTATTTTCTAAAGACAGATCTTAAATTTTTATTAAAATCATATTTTTTTTAATTTATTTTTGTTTAGATCTCTTCAAATAAAAAGATCATCCAGATATTTTTTTTTACTTTTAAATTTCATTCAATCTTTTATATTTGATTTCAAAAACTGAAAAATTTGAATCTTTTGTCTTTTATCTGTTCTAAATATTCTAAAAAATAATGGTAAACTATAGTTTCAGCATCTATAGAAATTGGATACTTTTATAAATGATGATAATATTAGCTTATTATAATTGTTCCAGATTTAAACCTTAAGTTTAAAATAGCTATATAGCAGTCACTGTCAAATAATTATATGTTTAGCTTGGATGATTACTTAAAATTAATTATTTTAAAATTCTCTACTATATGCAAAATTTTCATGTTCAAATTCAAGTCATGAACATGTCAAACGAATTCACTGACCACTATATTACAGGGCCTTGTTTTACATCCATTAATAATACTTTTATTTAATGAGAATTTTTTTTATTGGAGATAAAGTTATCCAATAGAAAATATCTTACATCCATCTACACATGCACATTATATATAATTTTAAATTTATGAATGTACTTTTACAGTATGTGCGTGCATATGTATATATATATGTCAGTTTGTATAAACTTTGAAAGTCTTTTGCTTCTCTTTTTTAACTTTTTTATTCATTTGGTTAATGGTTTTATTTTTTATGTCTCAGTTTTGAAGTTTAGCATCAACTTTCAATATTTATCATTAATTTCTTTAGATGAAATGTTATATTATTGATTAGTATTATCAGCAAATTTCACTTTGTGTCCTGTGTTGTAAAATATTTTTTTTAGTTTAGATCAAACAAAACTTTTCAACTTTGAAGAAAAAAGTTAAAATATTGCTACAAAATTTCAAAGTATTAAAGTGGAAGTTTATATGTACTATTTTATCATGAAAATTTTATCAAGTCTTAATTTTGTTTCATTAATTAAATATGTACTGCATTTATTGCAATTTTTTTAATTTTTACATTATGTTAGTCATACATATTTCAATCATAATTTATTTATACATACATATGTCACAGAAAAGTTAGTTGTAGTTCTATCATGATCAATAGTTGCTTACTTTACTTGAGTTGGTACCTTGCCACGTGCATCTCAAGGTATTACAAATTTGTTGTAAAAGTATTTGAGCTCTCTTCAATGAATCTGATAAAGATATTAACTATTTTTGAAAGACATCTGTAATATCATGAGATGGTTGTTTAGAAGGATAAACTCATACTGTTTAAATAATATATACATATATATGTGTGTGTGTGTGTGTCAACTCATGATTTTAATATTTTAGCCAGGGACTGCCTTATTGAAACACTGGAGCTAAACAGCAACACCTTTATGATATGGAACATTAGGCATGATTATTAAAGTGTCATTAAGCTCTAGTGAAGAAAGCAACTACCTGGACAAATTATTAATCAGCAACTGTACATTTAAATATATATAGATATAGATATTGATATATTCTTTAATTTATTGTATTTATATATATTTGTATGTATGATCATATTTTAAAATTGGCAATTAATTTATTAAATAGTTATCTTGTATTGTAATACTGAAGTTATATTCTTTCAAAATGTAAATTATTTTTAATACATATATAAAACTTCATTTTAATATCTAGTTGAAGGCACAAATTATTGAGAATGTGTGTTGGCATAACTAAAAGTATTTTTTATCAATATATTATCCTAATTTCAAATTCTGATAAATATTAAGATTTTTTCAGTTATTTTATTAAAAAATATCTCATTATAATCTATTCCTGTCTTGATTATTGGATGTGAAAATCTTATAAAGGTAAATCTATGATTAACATCTGTCTGATAACGCATTTCTTCTGGTTGTTCCAGTAGAATAAAAATTTATTAGAAATAATAAATTAATTGTCAGTTTTTTAATACTTAATCTTTATTTCTAATTTATTTTTAAAGACGGTTATTTTTTAATAATCTTATAAGAGTTAGCTTGTAAATCAAGAGTGAACAAACAGTTTATATAAACTCTAAACTTTTCTTAAAATAATATATGAATGTCTGCTTTTTTCTCTTCCAATTTTAATCATCTTATACATATGAGAAATAAAACCTTGTGATAAATTTATAAGCTGTTATTTGAAAATAATTTCTAATTATTTATGATGCTTGTGATATTTTACGTAGTTGTCTCACTATTTTTATTAAAATGCAACATACTAGTCTATGCATGCTTGTTTATCCTACTTGAAAGTTATATTTGTATATAAAAGTATCTATATATTTTTTGTTTATTCATGTAACATATAATTTTCATACCGATTTATTTCCATTTCAAATGATAAAGAGAAATTATTTTTTTACAAATTTTAATTATTCCCAATAATTTATTTATTTTATTAATTAAACTTTATGTTAATTTTTTTGTGATTAGGTGTTTGAATTTACTTTTATATTGTAAATAAAAACAAAGTGAAATGTGTTGATTTTTTGATACTGTCATGTACAATTTAGTTTCATGCTTTGGTTAAAAAAATAATAAATCACATTTTTCATTGCTTTTATCAACATTTTTAAATTACAAACTTTTAATAAGCCCTGTATATAGCAAATCAATCTTTGTCTCTTATTAGCAAAAAAAAAAATCCACTTTTTTTCTTTATTTTGATAATTAATTGCAAAATGCACAAATGACAATACTTTTTCACATCTGCCTCACTTAGCTAGATTTACATTGATAGTAGTGTTAATATAAAATAAAATAAAAAAACATTTAAAAAAAAAACAGCAAAACAAAATTTTTAGATTTTTGCTAAATTACAAAAAAAAAAATAATAATTTCTAGAATTTTTTTATACTGTTTATCTTTGTTCTAAGCTCAATTGAACCAAGTGCATAAAAAAAGTAAATAATAAAAAAAAGAATAATTATATAATTATTATAGTTATTTGAGAGATTAACTATTTATTATCATCCTGCTCACTATATATATTTCTTGTTTTTATATTTTTTTTTTAATATTAAGAATAAATCAATGAATTTATAAGAACATATAAATTATAAGTACATAATTGTACTTTTAAAAAATTACTACAAATATAGTCTTAAATAATATATATATATATATATATACATTGTTTAAATAATAAGTGTAATACTGCTTAAGACTAAAAGGTTTATAAGTAATCAATACTCAGACAATCCCGATAACAATCTCAATCTTTTAATAATAAAGGTGGATTCCATTTTTATTATTAAAATGATATTGCCATGACAACAGGTTAAGATTGTTGACCGTTATTGGAATTGTCTAAGTATTGATTAATTTTAATGATTATATATATGTGAATCTGTAAATAAAATCATAATAATGAGTATTTTCATATCAAAATAAATTTCTAGAAAATAAATTATGTAATCTTTAATACAAAAAAAATAATTAAAGTCATTTAAAAAGAAAGTTATTTTTAAATTTAGATTTCAAAAATAAAATTTATCTTTAATTAAATAAATAAGTTTATTTTTTGCTTTTTTAAAAAATAAAAATATTAAGAAATTTAATAACTATATTTTAAAAAATAAGTTAATCAAAATCACATATATATTAATAAAATATATGATTTCATTTATTAAATATCTAAATTTTTATTGCAACATTTTAATCATTAAACTAGATATTTTGGAATCTAACTAGTTAATTCATAAAATACTTATTTCAATTATATAAAATAATATATTTATATTTAAATATATTTTTACAATAAAAAAAAAAATTCTTCAAAAGTCTAGTAAAAAATTTACATTTTTAAAATATATATTTTATTTATTCTTTCACTGCCATGTAATTAATTAATGGAATTATAAACAAATCTATATTAAAATTAAATTAGTACAGAATTATACAAAATTTTTATATCTTAATTGAACATAAATTAGTTTTTTTATAAATACCCAACAAAAATTATTATAAGTTACTCCTTGCTAAGAATTTAACTTATATTTATTTTTACACTGAATAACATATTAGCAGAATAAATATTATTATATATTTATATAATTTATTTGTATGTATAAAAACATAATCAAAATTTCACCAATTTCTATATCCAATTTTAATATAGAGATAAATATATTTTAAGTATTAGAAAATATTAAAATAATTTTTGATATGTATAACTATTTTGCAAAATTATATAAATAATTTATAATTTTTATGAAATACTTTTAAAATTAGATATAAAAAAATATTACTTTTTTTAAAATAATAATAATAAAATATTTAGTGTCTTCCAGTTAATAAGAAAGTCTATTACTCTACATGTACATATATAAATATAATAATTTAAGTAATAAAAAAATTACATTTAAATTCATTTAATATAAAATTTATTTGAATATAATATGGTATTTTGTTTTCTTAAAAAGTACTATATATGTGTGTGAGAGATAAACAATAAAAATAAATAAGTACATTTATGTAATAATTAAAGAAAAGCATCAGATAATAATGTTGCTAGGCAAACACCAGTTGACATTGCTATTCCCAAACTGAGCCATTTACTAATAGTTCTTAATTTTAATCGAGGCAAAAGAACTATTAACAAGTAGTTATTTTTGGGCTAACATTGTTAATAATTGGTTGCCTAGGAATATCATTGATTGTTACTTTTCTTTAATAATAATACAGATTTTAATATTTATTTTTAATGTTTACATCCTAATCATCTATAAAAATATTTAACATATATATATTATTCAATTTTATAAGTAACTATTTTCAACAAGCGATTATTCACAACAATCATCTTTTAATACTGACTGATTTTAAATCAATCTTTATTAGATTAGAAATGATTATATTTCATTTTAGCTATATACTTTAAATTTAATAAAGCTTAGTTTTATCTCTAATATATATATATTGTTTTACTTAATTGTTTTAATATTGTTGAATTTAAATTCTAATGAAAATTCTTTAAATTTAAAAGTGTTATTTTATATTTTAAATAGCTGTGAGATTTTATTAATTTTATTTATTTATGATTTTTTTACTAATCTCTTATTTTTTTTTTTGTTATATTAAATTTTGTTTTTTGAATGATGATAAAAAGTTACTCTCTCTTTTTCTTTTCATCATTACTTCACAGTTAATTTCTGTTCCTCCTCCAACAAAGAATTATTTGTTTCAAAATTTTTCAGTAATTTTAATCCAAACACCAAAAAAGACAAAATATTATTTATTTATATATTCTTTTTTTTTTTTTACTTTATTCCATTTTATCATAATACTGTAAGGCAGTCAATCATAAATTATAATCATTTGACTTTTTGCTTTCTAAAAAAGAAAGAAAGAAACATCATCATAAGATGTCAACTATTTTCTTTTATAATAGAAATAAAAAAATAATTCATTTGAAAAGCAGTTTCCCAAATGATTATAATAATGAATTCATTAAAATAATGTTTTGTATATTTAGATCAGACAATATATATTTTGTCCAGCTGTAAAAAAATATATATATTTATTATCATACTTAAAATAGCTAATAGTTTAGAAATATTTTAGGAATTTTAAAGTTTTGTAACATAAACAACTCTAAGATACGTCCTATTCATTTTTTTAACAAAATTTTCTAAAAGTTTTGTATTTTCGAAATTGATATTAATGTTTAATCAGAGCATTTCCAATCCTAAACTTTTATAAATCTCTAATACAAGGTAAATATTTGGAAAATTGGATTTAAAAAAAAAATAAGTGCAATTGTATTATAAATAAATTACACACTGTATATATATATAGGGAGAAAACATTTCTTTTAATATTGTATATTTCTTATATTGTTATTGGTAATACTTTTTTTAATTAATCAGGGTGTCTTTGTTCAAAAACCTTAAAACAGAAACTCCAAAAAGTCAGTTTCTTTGCATTTCATTTCTATTATAATCTGATCTTTAGTAACATTTATTGAAAAATATATAATACAAAAAAAAATCTTACAGTAAATTTATATTTTTTTTTTGTCCACAGAAAGTAAAAGATCAGATTATATTAGCCATTACATATATAAATTTAATAACATAGAAAAATGCATTTATGAAATGTTGACAGATTTTGTAAAACATCATTTTTATTCTAAAGATGATCTATGTCTTTTCATATTTAAAATAACATGGGAAGTCACATTTTGCAAAAATATATTTTTATGATCCTATTATCTCATTTAAATGAAATAAATATTCCAACATGTTATTAATTTTGTGATTATTATACAATCTTGATAATTTATTTATTTTTTATTCTATGATATAGTAGTTGAAGAAATATTTATTCTTCTCCAAACTTATGAATGGTTTGACCATCCAATTAAAAAATGATGTTTCTTTCAATTATTGTTTTATTATTTTTTTTATTATAGGTCATTTCACTAATCAATGTTTTTTTTATTAAATTATCAATGACTGTTCAAGTAAATTAAATAAATGAAGTATATTGATTTTTTTCTTAAAATATAAACTTCTTTGTTAGCAAATTATATATTCATGATATGTTTTTCCCCCAAAGTTACTAATTACAAATGTTCTTTGAAGGAGATGGGGAACAATCATCTCCATGTTATCCTTAAAATGTCTTGGCTATTTTTTTTGACTCTGTATAAGAGTGATTTCAATAATTTGACAAATAAAAGTTATTGTTCAATAAAATGGGTGTTTATTAATTAGTTTAGACTAATTTTATTTCACTTAATTATGTCATTTAATGTTTTCTTTTGTTTTGTGTATTGCTTATTTTTGTTTTTAATTTCTTCATATTTATTGTTAAATTAATAATTAACATTTTGCATTATTTTTATTTTTATTTTTGTTTTCAGATTAAATAAATTCCTATAAAAATCTATAAATAATTATTAAAACTGGAAAAAAAATATCTTTAGTTAGATGATTTTATGCTTAGTCAGTTCATTATTCACAACTTTTCATAAAATGTTTACAGGCATAAATTCTGCATACAGATTCGCTTTTATCATTCATATAAATGTTTAGAATACAAAATGTTGTTGTACCAAAGGAAAACATTCTGGAATATTAGTAAATTTTTAAAATCTACAATGGACATTGAAAATATCAACTTTGACTAAGCAATAAAAGATGTGAGCCTGTCATACATTTATAGATTATTCAAAGATGTTGCAAAAAGACCCCAAAATTCTAATGATCTGTTAGATCCAGATAAAATACCATTTTATTGCTAATATAATAAGAAACAAATATATATATATACACACATACACAAATGAATTGAAATATTTATTCACACACCCATATATATATACATACATATATAAATACAGAAGGTTCTACAGATATTTAAAATTAGTATCAGAATTTTCAGTTATGTACTGTGCATTTCAAAAGCTTCATGGAATACTGATTAATATATTCAATTATCATTTTCACAACTTGATAATCGAGTTTAGAATAATGACTAAAAAAGTTTTTTGAATCGGAAACTTTTTTTGAAATAGCCAATTTATAAGCAATTTACCTAGCCATTCAATATAATCTGTAAAAAAAAAATACCTAAGTATTATTAACCAGAAGATAAAAAGTCTTGGATTGCTCTGATGTGATAATTGTAAAGAAAAAAAAAGACTGTGTTACTAGGTATACTTTGCCATTAATACAGTAGGTGTCATTCTTTTATGGGTAATAACTCATCACAATGAACATAAATATTTTCATTTACGTAGTTACTTTAAGTTTTTGTAATGTCTAAATTAGACGTGTGTTGAAAATCATTTTGGGTAAAATTTGTAGTAAAGTTTTTCTTGATTTTATTCTTTTACATTATTATAATTGTTCTGTTGTTTTGACTTACTCTCTTTTTTTTTATCACAAGAACTCCATCCAAATTTAATTCTATAATTAATATTGTCCATTTTCTGTATTAGTAATTTGATCAAGGCATTTATAGTTGCTGGTTGTAATTATTATCTTTTTATTCTTCAAAAAGCCATTGAAATGTTGCTTTAATCTTTTTAATATTTTATGTTAAGTCTACTTTCTAACTTTATTAGGTTTTGTAACATTTCCTGAAGTTTTGAACAGTATTTTCAAAAACAACCCATATTATCTGCCAAGACTAAAAGACTTAAATTTAAATAATCTGCATTATATTTATTTTTTGGTTTCTAATTTTAATCTACTAAACACTTGTAAAACTGCTATAAAAAGTTGTGAAGATATGGAATTATCTTATCATATGCCCTGATCAATATTAATCTTTGAAATCACTATATAATCTAATCACTGCTATCATATTTTAATAATTATTCTTTAGAATTGGGTCTTTGTCTTGACCTTACTAAGTTTTAATCACCAACAATTTGCTTATGGAAGAATCAAATACTTTTTCATAATTTATAAATTCAAAACAAAATAGCAGTTCATATTTATTGGTTCTTTAGGTAATTTTTCTTAATTCTTTTATAAGATATGCTAAATTTTTATCACTATTAAATCCAGCTTTATTCTTTTCTTTTTTTTTAATCTAAAGTTTGGATATAAATTTGTAATGATCTTAATAAATCTGCCATTTCTAGTGTCTTCCTTTTCAGTTTTTAGATAATTTCCATATTTGCCAACAATTTCTACATTTCTTCACCTGATTTTTTAAATATCTACAATAACATCATTAACTTGAGCTTTTTTATTCTTATAGATTTATTTCATATCTCATCCTTATCATCCTTTAATTTAAATACATGACATTTTAAAAGAGGTTAACTTAAATGCAGAAGCTGGTTTGTTCTCATTCTTTATTATTACATTGGGGGGTAGGATTCTTCCACAAATTTCATGATCCTATAGCAATAATATTGTCTTTGCTTTTTATTGCCAAAACAACTTTCATTCCATATCTGGTTAATGTTTGAATTTTTAAAATTTTAGTTATTTTTTTAAAGCTTTTCTTGCTAGTTCACCATTATAAAAGCTAAGTTCACCATTATATTTTTTATACCATCAGTAACTCTTTTTGTCCCATTTTCAGAATTATAGATATTCAATTCTTTCAAATTAATCATTTTAAAATATTTTTATATTTTTTTTCTTCGCAAATTACTTTGTTCACTTTTTTAAAAGTTTAAAACAGAGGCAAAAACTTTCCATACAGTAGCGCCATTCAGTGCAAGCCAGAGTAATCAATGGATGCAGGAAGGTTAATGATCATGTGATGTTTAGTGGTTTTTAAAAGTTATTGTGAATTTCTGATTTTTGTACTAACTATCTGTATATTTATTACATATCTTTTTATTAATTTCATTTAAATACAAGTTGCCATCATAGTTTATTAATATTTTAAAATGATTTTCAAATTCTAGTTTAAATTTACTAGAATATTTCTAGGGATATTAACACAATATTATTTTTCTTAATTTTTTAATGCCTTCCATTAGCACCATATCTTGCATCTTACTAAATGATGAGCACTTGCCATGTAACATTTATTAAACATATTACAATCGTAAAATATATATTTTGTCAGTGAAATATAGCATGAGATTTTTCTCAAAAAAATGAATTCATAATAAATATTTCTTATTTTTCCTGCAAATTTCACAAATCTTTATTGTCTTTCATTCTCTACCATCAAATGTCACTTTTATGTTTTAATTCTATTACTAATTTCTTCTCTATCATTTTCAAAATATTTGGTCTGCCAAAAATCATTATTTATATAAAAATCCTGCATTTTTTTTTAATTTATATTTTAATTTATTGAAGCATATACTGTTGAATCTTAATTCTGCTTCATAAAGCAATTCCACAATGTAGTTCTTTCATTTTCTATTTGTAATGAATACCATTTGTATTTTAATGTTTGTACTTGTATAATGAAATATATGCTCACTTTTCCACTCAACTGTCTTTTCATTTTTGTAATCTTATAAATTCTTATAATATTAAACAATTTTGAATTAATGTAATTTACTACAAACTGACAATGATTTAAAAAGACTCTTGAAATAGCTAAATAAAAAACAATTATTGAATAACATGTAATGTTCATAATCAGGAAGTGCTTCTATCTATATTTGTCTATTGTTGCTCTAGATGATTTTATAACATCTTGAAAAATAAATGTCATAATTTATTTTTATTTACTTTGAATATGGATATAAAAGAGAATCAGCATTAAGACCTGCACATATCTTATTCTCAATAATCAGAAACTGTGTCTAAATATCAAGTGTCCACTTAATAAAAACTGTGAAATTTTGATAGTTTTAAACTCAGAGATGAAAGCCAATAACTCACCATAGTAGTTAATGTGTGTTTGTAAGCTGCCCGATATTGTGAATAATAACATGATAATAGCAGTTGTAACACAAAAGTCTTATTTTTTAGTTCTCCAAAGAAAAATCAAAGGGGTTCCTTTTATTTTGAAATAAATTTCTATTTATTAAATCAAACCTATCTCTTTACATTCCTTTTCTTGTGTTAGTTTTTACATCTCATCTATTAATCTTTTTGTACATATTATATAATTTTTGTTCTTTTTTAATTATTATCTCATTAATCATTTTATTACTTCTCCATATTTTTTTTTATTTGTTTTTAATGCAGCTTCTTCTTTTAAACTTCCAATGATTAATTTTCAAATTTCATTTAAATTTCTTTTTTAGTTTATAATATCTCCATATATTTTCTTTATAACAAATGTTTATATATATATATTCCATTTTTAATTGGTTCTGTGCCCATTCCTTGCTGGATTTTTTTTTTTCATATTTTACCAAGCTAGATCTAAAACAAATTTATTTTTATTTAAAAATATGTTTATAAATCTCCCTTTTTGTAATTTTTAAACCATTTGCTTTTATAAAAAATTATCAAGCTTTTGTTCTAATTTCTGATCACCTATATTTCTTCCTGTCCTATACAACATTATGATTCTTCATTATCATATTATTTCTTAATATTTTTTCAATTACATTTTTAGTTTCTTTCTTAAAAGTTTTACATTTTATCACTATGCTGCTTTTTGGCATATGCAATTAATAACTATCAGATGTTTCAAACATATTTTAGCTTAATCACCAATAGACTTTTTTATGCCACAAAGGAGAAATAAATCATACTCATTATTTTTTGAATTTTGCTAGAAAAAATAAATACTCTGGGGTTTTTTTTCATAACTGACCTACCTTGTTTTACATGTCCTTACAACATCTAACCTAATTATTATTAACAGTAGATTCTCTATTTGTTGTTTTGCCCATTGTCTTCCACTGCATTTTTGTAACTGTAGTAATCTAAATTTACCCTCAGTTTGCAAATCGAATCCTAACTAAAACATATAAGTATCACAAACAAAAAAATATTTATTTATTAAAACTTCACTTTATTCTCAATTTCATAATGTCTTTGAGTAATAGAAATTCACTTAAATAGTCTAGCATGAAATAAATTGGTATCATAGTAAATTCGTAGAAACAGTTATATATATATGTGTGTGTGTGTGTGTATGAACCACTATTTAAAAAAAGCACATGATCTTATTATGTAAAATGTTAAAACTTATTAATGAACAGAACTTATTGTTATGAATATTAAATGTTAATAAAAAAAATATATAAAATTTTAATTCATAACTACCTTTAATTAAATAAAGAAATAAATTCACTGATAGTATAATGATAAAAAAAATCAAAATCGCAATTGAAAAATTAATACTGTGAAATTTACTTTAATGAAAGAATATCTTAAAACTCAAACAAAATAATAATTTTAGGCATAATTTCCTATTATCATGATCAAAACTTTCATGATATATCGTTAAGATTTGTTATACAGATAGACGTATAATTGTAAAAGGGTTTTTTTGAATTTTCGTGATCCAAATATTAAAAAACAGCATTTAATATTCAATTGACCAAACATCCAAATTATTTCTTATCCGTGATATCTTCTGATATTGATTATTTATTGTGTGCATCAAAATTACATCATTACATGCTGGAATTTAGAATTACCATCATTTACTGTAATTTTATTTGCTGCTACCTATGCAGAAATAACATAATGATCATTATTTATATATTATAGTATTAATAATTTTTCAGGTGGAATTTAAAAACACAGACCACTAAGGTAAAACATGTTTAAACACTCTTAATATTAAGTATATTTGATTTTATTTATTAATGAAAACAAGTTTGAAGTTTATAACTAAGTTTGAAAGTATTAAACCTTATTCAAGAAAAATATGTATGATCTGATACTGGAAAGGTCTCCATTATAACATTATGTTAATCATGCAAGAGGAATTTTTCTTTTCTTAATTATATTTGTCAAAACAATACCATCTTGTTTTTATATTTTCATAAATCTTTGGACTATTCAACATATATTATGAATGAGTTGATTATTTGTTTGTATAAATTAATTGCATTTTATTACTAAAGTCATCTATCTAAGTGTTTAGAGCAGAGATTCTGATACATCATCATTTTAATAGCAATAAATAAATTTATGATCCTTAAACCCAGATACAGTGACTTCTATAATGGATAAATGATGTTAAAAAAAATATTTCATACAAGATTTAAATGATGTTTATTCCAAGGACAGATTGATTACATCTTACTTTAGCACCCAAACAGGAAATTGATTAAATAATTTTAACATTATATCTTGATTAAACCATTATAATTAAAAGTGAATGTAATTCAATCATTTTGGAGTAGAATATTATATTGCTTTCATTTGCTCTATATTTTTTTGTTAATGTGATTTGTATTAAACCATTAAACATAACATGATCATTTTTATGCTTGCTCATAACTGTTGCTAAAACAGGCAAAACTCTCCATACAGTAGTGCCACTCAGCGCAAGCCAGAGTAAACTATGGATATCAGAATTGATTACTCTGGCTTGCACTGAGTGGCACTACTGTATGGAGAATTTTGCCTGTTTTAACAACAGTTTTGAGCACGAATAAGAAATGGTGATCATGTGATGTTTAGTGGCTATAGTTATTAAAGAACCTAAGACACCAAAATGTGTGGGTACTGAACTGAGTTCAGACTTATATGAACTATATAAGCTACTGAGCTTGGATTGAAAATATTGTGTTTTCAATTTTAAAATCATAGTTTTGTAGTTAAGTAGAGATAAAAAGTGACTGCTAGAGGGATGAATTAGATCCTAAGATCTAGGTGCAGTGCTTTCAAATCCAAGGCTCCTTACTGATGAAAGCCACAAGCTAGCAACTAGTCTGGGATTATTTGATGAGTAGGTATTAAATAGGGATTTTATGCACAAGCCTTCTGGCATCCTTTGAGTACTATGGCTTGCACTGAGTGCCACTACTGTATGGAGAGTTTTGCCTGTTTTAATATGATTTGTCTGGATATGTGCACTTTTTTATGTTGGGGGGTTTCAATGCTACTTTTTGTTTAGTAGACTTGTTTAACTGTAAAGGTCCAATAACCAAAAACTACACCTGAATGCATGAAAAACACTCAACATAAAAAAGAGATCAGATAACATTAATTAAAAAATATAGAGCAAAAAGCATGCTAATTAAGAAATGATTGTGATAGATTCTTGAAAAGGAGAGTAGTTTTTAATGGATCTCATCTTATAAAGTTCAATAGAAAAGTTTTGATTAATATAATTATTAATAATTTCTTTACAATGTACTTATATAAATTTATTAAGCACTAGCAGGTCTAATAATAATGTACAAGACTAAAACCTTCAACAGAAATGCCTTAAGAATGCTTATGTGACAGCCAATCATGCAGTCATTATTGCATTTGATTGGCTGTCACATAATCATTTTTAGGGCATTTCTGTTGAAGGTTTTAGCCTTGTACATTATTATTACAATGTACTATAAAAAGGAAAATTTGAAGAGATCTGATAAACCTTAGAAAGGAATTATTGAGGTATTTTGAAAAATGATTAGATAACCATGAAAAGAATTTTTGAAATTATGTGGCTGAATAACATAATTATGAGGAAAAGGTTAAAAAAAGTATCCAGCAATATTAAACAGATATAAAAAGTAAGAAGAAAACACAGTTAGTAAATAAAATAGATATGAAGAAAAGTTGAAGAAAAATATAGAATAAGTATTTAAAGCATAGAATAGGGTCAAGTGAATATAAGGGAAATCATGGAATCATGTTACTTTAATCGGTAAAATAAATTTGAAAATATGAAAGATAAGATAAAAATGTTTGAAAATATAAAAAAGAATTGTGAGCAGAATAAAATGCATCTGAAAATTAAAATAAAAGGAAATTAAATGAATATGAGGACAAGATGGAAGTTTTGAATGAAAAATTTAAAACAATTAATACAATTCTCCAAATTATTTAGATTTGAAGTTAAATAAAATATGAGGAAACATACAAATGATAAAGAAACAGAGTCAACAACACATTTAAAAATGAAAACTAAAGATAAACCCTAAAGAAGACTTTAAAAGAAAGCAAATGTTGCTGACTTCGGCAAAAATTGTAGGAACTACACCACTAGGAGATAATTATATATGAGCCATAAATCAAGAAAGTTATAGAAGACAGTGGGAAAATGGATCAATGACTCAGTACCTTGAAACAAGGTCTCTATTTTAAATACAGATCAAATAAAAAGACAGAAATATTAAGTAAAGTCTAGAGCATCTTAATTAATCCATTGATGGTAAGAAAAGCATTACTGAAATGGTATCAGTGAATACACTGAATAAAGTTTAAAAGGAAATTACTACTAAAATGCAGAAGGAAGTCCAAGTATATATTCAACAGGAATTCCAACAGGTTTGAACTATGCAAAAATCCCAAACTCATAGACTTTTCTTTAACATACAAACTAAGCAAAACAATCTTTAAACAAAACAAATACAGAAAACATATATATATAATTTAATTGTTGTATTGTTCAATTAGATTTTAAATGAAAATTAAAATTTATTGTTAAAAGCATAAAATAAAATCATAAACTTACTGTAATAAAAAATTATAGATCATTGATTTCAGAATTGCCACTTTCTTGCTTGGAAATTTTTTGTTACTTAACTTATTCTAGATGAGGGATTTCCAATTTTTTCGTACTCCAGAGCAGGGGTGGCCAACTTTTGTGTTCATAAGATCTACTTTTTATTTTTAAAATGTGTTGCGATCGACTTGTTGTCATAGGCGTAGTCTAAGTGGAGAGAGGTATGAAATACATACTACTTTTATATATCTACCTAGTAAAAAATAACAATTATTTAATAGGCCAAAAAACTCATGTCCAGGGAAATTAAAGCAACATGAATAATTATTAACAATATTTATTAATTCAAATTAGCTACATTAAATCAAGATTAAAAATATTATTTTCAATAATAATATGTCTTAGTGGATTTCACCTATCTAGAATTGAAAAAAAAATTTAGAAAAAAAAAACAAAAAAAACTTGAAAATCTTGACTTGATTTGTTTCACTCATTACCCGACAGCTCTTGCCAGATTGGCCTCGCGATCGACCAAAAATGGCTTTACGATCGACTAGTGGATCACGATCGAATTGTTGGACACCCCTGCTCTAGAGCACACTCTAAAATACAGATAAAGTGGTGAGCACAATCTTTTTTCAAAACAAATTCCTATTATTTAAAATAGAACATTGTTAATAAATATACAAGCAAAAAGAATTAAAAAAATATATTTTTCTTTTATTTTTTTCATAATAGTAATAAGGTTAGTTTTTAATTTCTAAATTATACCAGCAATAATCAAGTTCTAAAAAAAGTATTCAGGTGATGTTGACAATGCAAAATTTAAAGTTGTATTAAAATTTTAGGTTACGTTTATGGGTTTTTTTTTTCTAATTAAGAAAAAATAAATTGTGATTTAATAATACACAATTATTTTTTGTATTACAAATTTATGGAAAATAATTGCTAATTTTTAAAGTTTCCTTTTACATAAGTAATATTAAAATAAAATTATTTTTCTGAAAAATACTTTTTTTTAATTTTGTTTAAATTACAAATTTAACATAAAATATTTTATAATAATGACAATAAAAAATTACTAAATATAATAGCAAAAATAATATTCTCAACATTAATAATCAGTGTGATCTTTGGCATTGCATTTTATTGGCCAAGGTTTCATAATTAGGACAGTACGATAATGATATTCTTGTTCATAAACAATCATCTAAATGCTCATCGGTGAATTGAGATTTGTATTTTGATTTTATAATATTCATGGGTGAAAACAAGGATTCGCACGGGTATGTGGATCCAAAAATAGTTTTATTTTGTATAAGAATGGAAACTTTTCTCAGTCACCTAGATTCCAGAAATTTTCATCTGATACATAGAATTTTAGAACAATATTATTCTAAAGATCCAAAATGTCTAGTTCTAGTTTTTCTTTCCTTACTTAAACAACTTTTTGTAATATGTGCAGCTATTTCTGATATATTTACTTGACAATTAAATAGATTGGGCTTGATGATAGAAAATTGTTAAAATCTCTTCTGAAATTGTTCCTGAAACATTTGAAGATGTTTAGGATGACAAGTTAAATTCTGTCAGCTATCATTTTTTTCATATTTGAAAAATACATGAGAGACTCCATCTGTAGATGTGATATCAACAAAATCAATTTGCTTTAAATGAATTTACATACCCTATCATTTTTGCTCCATGTTTATATTTTCCATGTAACTCACAGATTTAAGGAATTCAATTAGGACAGTAAGAAAGCCCAAATCAACCAGCTAGCAAACATCTGTTAGTTCAATGAATTTTTTACTTTCTGAATTAAATTTTTTTTTTTATCTATGAAACATACAAATATTGTAAGAAAATTATTTTTATTGAGCCAATGTACTTTGATATGCAAGTTGAGATCAAGTTCTTTATCTTCACCAACTGCTAATAGAACTTGAAAAGTCACTGCTGCCAAGGGCCTGCTAAAATAGGGTTGATTATTTTTATAACTACTTTAATCACATGCATGAAGGGAAATACTCTAACACACAAAGCTTCTTGATGAATAATACAGTTGTAGGACATAAAGTTTGAAAATGATTCATCTTTTTTGCAAAGGGCAATAAATCCACTGATATTGGCATTGCTAGTGTTCCTTCAGTGATTATAGCAGACAGCTTGTGTAAAGGCATATTTATTGATTTAGCAATATGTTGAGAATATATTATGAATAACCTCACCCGTTGGTCATCATTTAGCAAAATTATTAAATACTATTCCTAACTATGATATGTCTGACATATCTGTTGACTCATTAAACTGAAAATCATTCACATCACATATTTCCAAGTCACTCTTAATGAGAGTTTGAATCTCCATTGAAATTGCATGTATTCTTGTAACAGTATTATTTGACAACTATAAGTCTTGTATTGCCAATATAATCTCATATTCGTTAGAAAATTTCTCAAATAAACAGCTACCAATCAGAAATGTATATCCTGGAATGGCTTTTTCTTCTTTTCTATCATGTGAGATATTTCCAAAGAAGCAATGGTATTATTTTTAGATTTGTCCATTTGCCTAATGAATGCTGACTGTTTTGTAGATAAGTTTAACTGAGTTGTTTTTTCTTCTTTAGATTTCAGAGGATAATGCATATCAAATGTGGCGTATATGTCTGGAAGTGATGTTCAACATTATATCTTTTTTTGGTAGTGTACTGCTATTACTGCACAATAAGCAAACATATTTATCTTTAAAATTAATGAAACAATGCTCTTAGCCAGTGTTAAAATAATAGTTCCATTGTTTTTTACTTCTCCTCCAAAAAAAATATATATATATATATATATATATATATATATATATATATATATATATATATATATATATATATATATATATATTTTAAAAATCTATTTTAGATTGTACACATGTAACATAGTATAAACCTAGCAAATGAGTAATGCAAATATGATGAAAATTAGTCTTACTCATAACCACTGAGAAATACAGTCAAAGCAAAGCATGTGGAAGTTCACACAAAGTCAGAGATAATAAACTTGATGCAACTCTTAGCTGCAATGTAATCTCTTGTTGGCATGGAGGTGACACTGCAACTGTCACATGTTATTATTGATTTCATTTTTCATAATATGTTATTAATTTCCAGTTGATCTGTATTGCATTGCTGTTAACTTTAAAACATTGCATCTGAATTAATATATGATGTTCTCCTTTTTTCATTGTTTGCATTGTTGACAACTTTCTTTGTTTCTGGTGAATAATTAAAATGAAATTTAAATAAAATCTTTTCTGTGGTTATCAAATAATGACAGGCACAAACAAATCAGTCAACCAAGCACATTTATGCAGGTAGGCACAGAGTTGGGAACCAATGTAAAATTTAAATCACATTCAGGAATCCTATCTGTACTAGCAGTCCTACTATCCTTTAGAAAGCTATGCAATCATATTTTTCTCCTGCATTGAGAGAATCATACATTTGTAGCAATAAACTCCCTTTCAGAAACAATACATATACTATTAGTCATAGCAAAATGTGTTTCAAACAAAGAATTTTATGGTGAGATTTTAAAAAATTCTGTAGAATATCTGAAAACATTTAGAGTTTTTCTTTTTAAATAATGGTAAAATGATGGCAATATTTTGCAATGGTCTTTAGGAGTTCTCCAAAGTCTAATTGTTCTTACTATTTGACAGCCTAACATATATGGATTATTTGCAAAATTCTGGATGAGAGAAATCAATATATCAGATATCAAAAGAAAGATATCTGAAAGTTTCACACAATTATTTCACAACCAAGTACAAAAATTGAAAAGCCTAACAGCATAGAAATTGCAAGAATCAAATATAAAAAGTATGAAGGTATTAAAAGTATAATAGTTCTTTTCAATCAGTAAAAACATTGGTAATTGATGCAGATATAGCATAACTACTAACGCTAACAATGAAGTAAGAAGTATTTGTCTAAAGATTATAGAGAATAATAACCAGGGAAACACATGAGATTGTTGATAGGAAACTCTCAATGTAAGATCTGACTAAATGAGTAAGAAGTATTGATGTATGTGGAGATTATCTAATTTGGAAAGTTAGGTATTATTCTAGAGGAGAAAGGGTTAAATTTTGATGTGTTAGTGAACTCAAAAAGTCAATTTTCAGTGTTGGAAAAAAACAATTTGAAAAAACTTATGGAATAATGTCTACATATACTGTTTGTGTCTTTTAACAAACACATATATCAGCACATGGTAGCAAAACAAAGATGGAAAAACAATAGTTGAGATTTAAAATCCAAATTGGATCTCAAAAAATAGAGTATGTATTTCTAATCATTATAAAACTTATGCATTGTTTTGAAAATAGATTTACTTTATAAAAACAATTGCACTGTAATAGTAATTAGTTAATTCATCATGGTGAAATCATTAAATTAATCTTTTCAAGAGTAAATTGCTTCAAGAATTAATCAGTAAAGGTGGATGTTTCAGAATTGCTAAATGCATTTAAATATTAGACTATAAACATTGTAATGAATAATTATATAAATGTTTCCTTACATTCCAAAATTAATTAAGAGGTATATCCATATAATTAGAGTAATGGATGAAACTTCTTTTCAGGTAAAATATTACATTGCTTCATTTAAATTTTAGCAATTAGTGAAAAAATAACTGGCACAAATAATAGAATGGGAAATTATCAAATAATGGATTTTTTCAATTTATAATAGCCCAATATACTTTATCTTATAATAATCCATGTGTTGTAACTAAAAACATATATTTACATATGCCTAAATGCTTATCATCTTATTAAAGTTACAATATTCAAAAGGGATGTGACTACATTAACACATGAATTGTTGATTGTATGTAAAGACAAAAGTGTTTTCATCTTTGATTTATTTTACAGCTATAGGAAGATTTTAATTCATTCTGGGGATAGGAAAAACACAGACTACAGTATAATGGGAATTTTTATGATTTTAAGAGAATAATATTTGACTTAATCAAAAAAATAATTGTAATGTTCAGATGCCAGTATCAGTTATATGTAATTAATCAATGATATCATTGTCTTTTGTTAAGTTTATCTTTTCTAAACAAGGCAAAACCTTCCATACAGTAGTGCCACCCTGTGCCAACCAGAGTAATCAATGGATGCCAGAAGGCTTATGCATAAAATCCCTATCTAATGCCTACTCATCCAATATCCCCAGACTAGTTTCTGGCTTGTGGCCTTCGTCAGTGAGTAGCTTTGGACAAGCCTTCTGGCATCCATTGATTATTCTGGTTGGCATAGGGTGGTATTACTGTATGGAGAGTTTTGCCTTGTTTATAAACAATTATGTGCTAGTATAAGAAATGGTGATCATGTGGTTCTTAATGTTTTATCTTTTCTACATGGTATAAATAAGATTATAATTGCAATAATAACTGTAATCAAATGTAATTGAAATATTTGAAGTTGTTCTTCAAAGATTGCCCCTAAAGAACATAAAAGGTAAAAAATCATGTTTACTACAGATGCATTGCATTTATTAAGACATTTTATTAGTGCTCATGAAATTATGTCAGACTCATATAAACTCATGACTGTCTATTAATTTCCAATACCTGCAAACTACGAATAAGTAAAAGTCATTTTAGATTTTGTAGCTGTTGTTATAAGTTCTACAACAACTCTGCTAAGGATATAGAGTGTCCATTGTAATTGCTCTTAAAAGGATGTAAAATAAAAATGGAATGAGAAAGAAAATGATTTTAAGCTTGTAGAAAAATTATTCTTTGTGAAGTTAAGATAGCTGGCATATCCTGACTTCAACAAACCAAATAGACAATAGTTATCAAAGACTAGGAGCTTTTTTTGCAATAAAATAAAGAAAACCAATTCAATGTGCTATACTTTGTAAGACTATATTTAAAAAAGTGTGGAAGTGAATTCCATTTATTGATGAATAAGATTCACTGGTGATAATACGTTTTTATGAATTCAGATAATTTCTTCTACATTCTGAAGTTGTTGCCATCACAGACTATAAGATCCTAGAATTTATTACTCTTTTATCAATAAATGACTTGTGCATTGGAGCTTTTTTTGTAAGATTTTAGTTACAATACTCAATTATGTTTTGGATCAGATAATATGGTAGCTGACATTCTCAGTTGTAATCTGGTGCAATTAGAGCAGAAACATAATAAAGAAAATACATACATTGCTGTTGCCTCAACTAGTACTGGAAAATCAATAGAAATGATCTCAAAATAAACCAATTTTATTCTGAGAGTGAATATTGACATACCATGATACTTTGCATAAAAAATTAATTAATTTATCCATTAAATAGTATAAAATAGTCTGCCAAAATAAAGATAAATATCAAATAAATGATATATTCAACTTAAATGGCAATATTAGCTTCTGAAAGATATACATTCTATCTATTTTTAAAAAAAAATATCTTGCTATAGTCATCATTGGCATTATGATCTCCAAAAAAGGAAGCAGAAAGTCCATAAGTTGTTTCACTAATCAAGCATGTGTATCAGTATAATATCTACTTAATTACCTGTTATCTAAGAAAAAGGAATCAACCAACAAACGAATCACACATGATAACAGTCTATCATCATTCCAGAATATCTTAATCGTTTTTGATAGATTTTTATGGATTATTTCCATCATGGTAACATAATGTCTTTTTAAAACACTTTAAAAGTATTGTTAGAAGAGCTAACTCCAATAGGACAGCTCACTTGCTGCATCTATAAACAGTTCCCTATAATCGGAAAACCAAATGCCATTATTATTGACTATGCAACTTCTTTTTGTCTGCAGAATGGATGAATTGGAGAGACAAAAACAGTGTGATGCATGCACCATAAATTCCCAATCCAATTTCTGTGGGAAGCTAATTTGGAAACTTAATAATTTATTTGGGGTATACATGGAAGGGAATTATGATCTGGCAATAGCAAACTTTTAAACTGGTCAACAAATGAATTTATATGAATAAGACTTTCATGATTCTATTATGATAAACACAATCCCAGACTAATGAAATCTCAGATACCACTCATACCTGAATGCACTAATGAATCTTAAGGGCATGTTAAGTCACATGCAAAACTGAATCAAGTAGTTGTTAAGAGCAACCAAGATTGCCATACATATTCAATGTCATCTATTAGGTGTTGTCATTGATTATTCATACATATAATAAACTTCATAATATGTTTGGGGGACTATTTGAAATTATTCAATAATTTGAGAATAACTTCTTTATGATTAAAAGTGACAGAGAGATAAAGAATTCCTACAGCACAAGAAGTTTAAAATCTTACAATCAATGAAAGAATTCTATGCAAACCCAAGATTAATAGAAGAAAAGTTAGGAGGAAATGAATATATGAATCTGTGGCAGTTCATGTAGTATATCTTTCTCAAATGGGTCACCTGTATTTTTTCAAAAAGTGAAAAATGTATCCAATAGGAGAAATAAGTTGTGCATGCATATATATGAAGTCCATTGTCATACAAACCTTTCATAAGAATCAAATAATAATTAACCAATATGAATGTTTGCTTTCTTAATCTATAGTTCTCAGTTTTTAACCTTGATTACTTAACAATATGAATGCAATTTTTATGTGTATGGGAGATAGAGGGTAAAATGTGCATACATCTTTGAATTAACAAATATTAATTCTCAAATTATTTTAAATCCCTACAAATAAAAAGTAATTTCATGATTATCTGATTTTCAATAGTTATGTAAATATCAATTAATTTTATATATTTTTTGTAATAAACATTTCTCCTCTTCTTAAAGTATAACAGCAAGGTCAAAGTACAACTGTTGCATATCAAGTAGCTAAAAAATGAAGAATTGTGACTGTCAATATATGAGGATTGTTCTAGAAAGAAAGAAAAATGTTTTGCTTTCAGTTAGAAATAAAAATTATCTACATATTTAGAAAAAGTATTACTGTTAAAAGAATATATATATAAGTATTAACTTACTTTAAAACGTTTTTTGATACTTGCCTATGAATTTACTCAAAATGACTATTTTTCCAAGAATTTTGACCAATCATAGACTTTAAATCTTGCTAGCATGAAATTGGTATAGCCTAGAAATTTGTTAGATAGATTGTTATTTGCATTCTTTAATTATCTTTCAAGCGGTATTTTTTTTTTTTATGATAAAATTTGCATTTTTACGAAAGCTTTTGAAAACAGAGATTTTTCATTTTTTCCCCTTTCCTTGGTGTTTTATATTTCATGGAAAGAATAAACTTGGATTTATTCTTCCCTGAAAATAGAATTAAAACTTCGATCTACTGGTATATACATTACTTTGAGGGTTTGATGACTCCTGAAATATAGTTTTCTATCAGCTGTAAGTAAATAAACTTTTTCATTTTTTTAATATAAATAAAAGCTATATAATAATAGTCTTTTTACACTTTAAAATCGGTCTGATTGTACTTTTGAATAAGTTTGTTCTGTGTGTTCTACAAATAATCTAAACTTAAAATATTTTATATCTACATTGTTTTTAAATCTATGTTTATTTTCTGTCTTTTTATATAAATATAATATTTATATAAATATAATATTTATATGGAGAGATGCATGTTGGGAATAACAAGAAAAGATCGAAAACGCAATGTATGGGTAAGAGAACAAACAGGTGTTACTGACCTTATTGAAAAAATTAAAAGACTGAAGTGGAGTTGGGCTGGACATATTTCTAGAAGAGATTATAACAGATGGACAATTGAAATTTTAAACTGGATTCCAAGAAATTGTAAAAGACCCAGAAAGAGACCACATGTAAGATGGGTGGATGAAATAAGAAAGTGTGCAGGGGTGATGTGGGGAAGAAAAGCTAAAGATAGGAAAAGATGGATTGAACTTGGAGAGACCTTCATCCTGCAGTGGATTGATAATGGTTGATGATAATGATAATATTTTAGTGCAAGTAATGCTTATAAAAAAATAAAATTTATTTCATTGTCATAATCAATGTTGGAATCAGTGTCTCCTATGTCTAATATGTATGTATCTTTGTCAAATATATATTTATCATTTACACATAAGCAATTATATGTCATTTTTTGTAACCTTCTACTTAATTATATAAGCACAATATTTTTTGCAAGTAATGCTTATAATGAAAAATCAAATTTATTTTATTGGCATATCTGTTGCTCTAAGCAGTATCTTGTATGTTTGTTTTGTCTGTATCTGTATATCTGCCATTTAACATAAGAAGTTATATTTCATTTTTTGCAATCTGTGGGTATTTTTTATATAAATATTGTATTTTTTTATAAGTTATGCTTATAATCATATTTATTATAGGACAGATCATAAGAAGCATGAGTATTGTGATTATACTCATTAATATTTTAGAATGTATTAGTTATCACCATGTGTAGAAATGTGATATACATACACTCTGAAAAAAGATTTTAGTCTATCACTTTTTCTCTTTGTTCTTTTATATTATATATATTGTAAAGAGGAATTAGATATTAAGACTATAGAGTTGACAAAGATTATGTTGTAAAATAGGATGGAGCAGAATATGGGAAAATTTAGAGTGGGGAATGAAAAATAAAGTGGCTAACAGGTTTATCTGGGCATAATTGCTAAGATATTCTTGACTTCATTTAAGGAGAAGCCACAATACATCACATCACATCATCACATATGTTGAGTGTTATAGTGGTAAGGAATGGGATAAAAGAATAGATGCATTAATGAAGAATAGGGAGTTGGAGAGATGGAGAACTAGTATGGAGAGTAAAAAAGAGTTTAATTATATATAGAAGTAAATGGAACATTGGGTGCAAGTTAATTTATGATAATAGCAAGAAAAGTAGTTTATTGTTTAAGGCTCCAATGGGATCTTTAGCAACAAGTGAATATACATATGAGGATTTAGTCTGCAAGCTGTGTAAGGAATGCATAGAAAATATTAGGCATCTGTTAATTCAATTTAAATTCTTGAAAGCAGAAAGGGTACAAATAATGAAGTTATGGAAGAATAAATATGAACAAAGTGATTATACAGAAAGTGGGTTATTGGTTTTTATGCTGGGTTTGGGAAAAGATAAGGGGGATTTAGATATAAAGGCCATGGAGTTGACAAAGATTATGTTGTGGAAATGGGATGGAGCAGATTATGGGGAAACTTAGTTCTAGTTTAGGCTATCATGGCATCTTCGAATAAATAGCAAGGCAGTCAGGATCCATCTTTAGTAGGCTTAGCAGTGTGTTACAGAATTTGAACATCTGAAAAATGAACATAACTACTCCTATGTAAATTATATTGAGAGTTTCATCGGCATGTATGCAAACCTGCGGTTCTATATCAGGAGCAAAATATGAATCTGATGTGAAGAAATACCTGATGAAGAATAATGTTAGAAGAATACTATGAATAATAGCAATTTTTAGAATCAGAATAATGAATGAATGTGAATCTCATCCTAAACTCAGGGCTATTTACTTAACTCTCTTATCTCCTAGTAAACTTTGTTTTTCATCTTAAAGATAAAACAATTAGGTTACAAGGTTTACCAAAATTGACTTTTAAAATATGTTATTTTTAAATTTCAAATTTAATAAAACAGAAAAACTATTATTGAAAGAAAATAAATAAGGGTGTACTGAAATTTAAACTTTTATTACAAAAAGAATAAACAATAAATTATAACTTAACTTTAAATGTCACAGTGGGACTATTGAAATGGAAGTATCCATTTGAAATATGATTTTGACATTTAACTTTCAAAATTTTAAATTTATGAATTAATATGAAAATAAACATTTTTAAATGTATTAAAAATCTTGTTTTTTTTTTAATTTTTTTAAGTTATTGACTATAATTTCTCAGCTTTATTATTTCTTGATATTTTCTCTTTCTAATAATATGACTCATATTATTAGTAATGTGTTCAAACTGAAGATATTGTACAAATTGTATCTCAGCCCAGTTCTCTAAAATTCAATATGGCAGCCTTCATTAGTCAAGGAGTTATTAAAGTAGTGTTTTAATTATTATCATTGTAGAAAGGAAATGCATTGAAAAATTGTCCAATATGTGTAAAGAAGATATCTCTTTTTAAAAATAGATTTATTAAAGAAAGTTTATACTTTCAGCAATATTAAGGGCATAATAAACATGCCAGTGTTTCATGCTTGAAAATAAAATTGCCCTATTTTGCTATATACTAGTCTATATAAAAGTAATAATATAAATCAATGAAGCTTATGAATATAATAAAAACAGAGGAGTAATTATAAAGTGATTTCTCAGATAATTTTTCAGCCTTAATTACAGAAATAAAAATAAAGAAAGTGCATATATTGTAAAAAATAGTTTAATGGAAGCTGTCTACTTAATTCAGTGGTTGTTTTAAAAAAATATTGAATAATAAATAAAAATCTCAAAAATTAAAGCATTACATTTCAACATGAATGAAAGTATAAAATTCTTGTATATTTTTTGCAAAATAATTATGTAATTCAGTTGTGTAAATGCTTAGGTCATATATAAAGCAGAAAGAAAAATATTTTCTTGAAGGTTTGTGATGATGGTGTTCTAGTTGTATTTTTATATTGAACTATTTCTATCATCTAATATGAGTATTGAATGTCTTTATAAAAATTTAACTTTTATTTAAATATTTCAAATACATTCAACCGTTAGTAATAGCCCACCAAACAGGTTAGTATATTGCACAATGTTTCGAGAAGTATTATTCTCCCTTCTTCTTAAGGTGTTGCTGGCCTAACCAGTAACAGTACTAGCATGCATGTGATCCAAACCTGAACCCTTAAATTTTTGGGTATTGAATTTTAAGATAATGCTCTAACCAACTGAGCCATTCTGCCAAAGGCAACAGTCGGTAGAAATTTCATATACTTGTCTATAATGTTCCTTTCTGATATCTCACTTTTTCCTAAGAGCAAAGTTGATTAGGGTTTTCCATACATTATGTATAATCACACTAAGTTGGACAATGGCAAAAAAAAAACCCATAAGCCAAACTAGTGTGACTATACATAATGTATGGAAACCACTATTCAACTTTGCTCTTAGGAAAAAGTGGAGAAATCTGGAAGAACCTCATAGATAAGTATCTGAAATTTTTACTGACTGTTGACTTTGGCAGGTTGGCTTAGTTGGTTAGAGAATTACCTTAAAATTCAATACTTAAGAATCTAAGGGTCCAGGTTTGAATCCCATGCTAGTATTGTCACTGGTCAAGCTATCAACACCTGAAGAAGAGGGGAGAATAATACCTCTTGAAACATTGTGCATATATTAACTTGTTTGATGTACTATTACTAACAGTTGAAGATATTTGGAATATTTAAATAAATATTTCTAAAGACATTCAATACTCATATTAGATCATGAAAATAGTCCAATATAAAAATACAAACAGAAAGAAAAATATATTTTTTACATATTATGTAATAAACTGTAATAGCTAAACAGCATTAAGCTGTTGCACATGCACTTTGCAGATTTTAACTATAAATGACTGAATACAAACACTTCAAACACATGATAAAGTCTTTGGGAAAAGACAGAATGGCCTCAGTCATTTATAGTTAAAATCTGCAAAGCGCATGTGCAACAGCTTAATGCTGTTTAGCTATTACAGTTTATAAAACTTCGCGCTTTATAAAATAATTTATTTATTTACATATTATGTAATAATAACTACATGCTCAAGGTCCATAGATATCACGGTCTTTTCTGTCATTTCTAGTACTCAAAATTCTTATGAACTCTCAAGCAATTAACCATTTGAATTTTTTTACTGTTTCAAAACTTAATAATGTTTAAGCTTAATAATTAAAACAGTTTGAGATATAAAGTCACAAGAAATACAAATCTACATAATTTTTTAAATATTTTTAACATTTTATTATTTAAACTATCTTTAACTTTATAAGTATTTAATTATGATGATATGATTATTAACACCTATGATCTACAAGAATCGGTACCTATTCACGTGATAAGAGAGTCATATTATAGACATAAAGATGTTTTGAGTTGTAGATTATTCACAATAGTAATCATTTGTAAAGCAACATTAAACAATTTTGAAATAAATATGATGTGACAAATATATTCAATATTTATTTATTGAAGCTAAGACTCATGCCCATATATGTGTGTGTGATAATAAAATAACTGCACTGCAATTTTAAATATTTTTTTCATACCACACATATTTTGGCTACATCAGAAGACAAAACGAACATTATAAAGGCATATAGGCCAAAAGCTAATAAAACTGTATATACAAATCCCCTTGCATTAAGCCCGGATGATAAGCATCCAAGCACAAAATTACTATCTAATCATAGTCAAATAGATAGTGAATCATTTCCCAGTTTAATTTTTCATAACAGCACTAGAAATAACACGGGATGGCTCAAGGAAATACACTATCCAAATAGAAATAAAAATTATTTGAATATCCGTTAGAATCTCATACCATAGCTGGTCATCCACCACTCAACACTTGTCACAATAATGTCTCCCCTCCTGTCACTTCAAAACATACCTTATTGATGAGAAAACAAGATGAACTTGATCATAATTTGTTAAATCTCACACAAGCAAATAATGCAAATTTTACTAAACTACAAACTAACCCTGCTGATGAAACTAAATGTATCACACTTCCTATGTCATATGCTAGTGCAGCTGTATCACACTTCCTATGTCATATGCTAGTGCAGCTCGGGTTGGAATGACACAATCTGGGTCGGTTAACCACTCTAGCAATGGCCAACCCTTTCTTCCTGCAGGTCACAATACTGATCATCAAGGCAGCAATGCAAATCAAAAAACTGTGGGAATGGACATTCTTGAGTTGATAGAGCAGCAATCACACCACGAAGATGATCTGGTTCAAGTGGATCCAATTGAAAGTAACATTACACTAAATCAACTTTCAGTGGAGCAAATGGATACTATTGTCTCAAATTTTAACCTGACTATTCCAAACATGCTTCTGAAATCGCTGGCTAACTATAGCAATGATAAGAGCATTATACTAGTGGTAACAGACCTAAAGTGTGCTCTGTTTAAATTTCCAATGAATGGCTTATTTGAGTTAATTAGAAGAGCAAATATTGCAAACAAAATACATAGGATTTCTACCCTTCCGAATGACCGCTATATAGCAGTCGAATTCAAGACCTGGGCTGGCAGGAATAACTTTAAAAGCAAATTTAAAGTATTGGATGATAAGATCATAGTAACTGTAGATATAAACAGATCATCCACTCTAAATGGGTCAATAAAAGATTGCATTACAGGAATAGATGAATCTTATTTACAAGAGATATTGGAACCCTTTGGAAAGGTGACAAGTTTCACCTACCTTCCAATTGACAAAACATTTAACAACATTCTCTCGAACAAAGCAACAGACTGCTCCTAAAAAAGGGAATAGTGCCAACAGATATTCCAACAGTGTTGTCGGCTAGAGGCTGTCCCATGATATTATCTTTTTCAGGTGTTAGCCACAGTGCTTCTACTGTGGACAAAGAACTCACCTGATTAAGGAGTGTTTAATTGTATATGTACATCTTGTGGTCAAAAAAAAGGTCGCACTCACAGATGTAGGCAACAACAGACTTCACAATCAGTTCCGGAGGTGCAACATGCTTCACAACAACCGAGTGCACAACACTACAATGTAGAACAGCAGGATGAACTCAACTTAAAGCATACAAATAAAAAAGTATCCTAATACATGAAAGGAATCAGCCCTCCTTAATTAACAGTAATCAGATTACAAACATAACACATCACATAACAATAGTCACCAAAACAGTAATCAAAGGCCATTGGAATCAAAACCAAAAGATTCACACAATTCTGGACCTAGGAGTTTTCATGAAGGCCTAGGTTTTAGCTCAGTTACAGCATCTGGTAATAGGGCTGGTGAAAACAATATAGACCATGATCAAACCAAACCAAAAAAAAGACAGAAATACCTAAACCTAACTCCATCCAAGGTAAATATAACATCTCACCAAGTCCTAGTGATACACTGATAGCTGTGACTAATGAAAATATCACTCCTTACCAAACACCGGTAGATTCTGCCACTTCCTGGTCTGCAGATGAGATGGAGAGATTCATCACTCCTAACACCAATCATAAAAGAAAGCCATGGGTTGTATCTAGTCCTAGCTCAGGAGAAGAAGAGATGGCATTCCCAGTAAAGCAAAAGTCTAAACCCACAATATCAAATGCAACGAACAATAAGCATAAAGAAGCCACAGAAAAGAAATGCAAGATTAATCTTCCATCTGATTTGTTAACTAGTTATCCTACCAATGGTTTGCCTGTGGACCTCCCCACTTCAGATTTAAACATCCCTCCAAACATCCGCAAGGAAATTAAATAAAAAAAGAGTCTGCTGATGCTTCATTGAAACTGCCTGCGGTGGAATCTAGCGGGCCACCTTGCAATGGATAACAATAAATGTTTAATCTCTGCTGTCAATGTCCGAGGTATTAATTTCCTCAGTCGTATTAATGCCATCAGTCATTTCTTTAGGCAAAACTCACCACATATGTTGTTCATAGGGGAAATGGAAATATCACCTAAACTCAAACTACTTCATAGAATCAGAACTTAATAAAATGGGATTCACCCATTTATCTACAGGTCATGTGGCTAGGGGAGGAGTTGGGGTAATAATAAATAATCTTCTTGCTCCAACCTCCTTCAGAATAATTTATCTAGATCAGAACCTAATTGCCATGGAGTTTACCTTCTCTTTGAATACTTTCAATGTGATTTATGTATACAGTGCCAATGTTCATGCAACACTGCTGAAAATAGTCCACACAATTAACCTAATTACTAATAATAATAATGCACCTACCATTCTGCTTGGTGACTTTAACATCTCCTATGAATCCTTCACAAAGAAATATTTACCCCTACTCAACAAAGTATTTCTCAACAGGAGGGGATTCTTTCCACCCGATGCATTTTCATTCTATACAAAAAACAGTCGCACACTCATTGATCTAATGTTCTACTCGACCGAATTGCACTATGGGATAGAGGCTAGACTGCAACCGACAGCCTTTTTGGATCATTTTGCGATTATGGCATCCATAGAGCTGAACAACTTTCAACAAATTAAAGTCAACCGGAGTCTCAGAATGTTCACTAAAACCCAACACCACAGGCATTTTTTTCAGAGGCCTACATTCTTTTTCACAAGGTGAACCTCATATACCTACACCCGGTCAAGGCCTGGACTACATTTATAGGCATTATTCAGTCACTGATTACTCAATACACTTTCAAACTTAAGGGAACAACCACACTGATGCGTGAATTGGACAGCCTGAATTGGAAAATTAAAAACTTCAATGGTCAGGATCACAACATTGAATACTTACTTGAGCTAAAAGCTTCATACAGATCAAAACAGTCAGCAGTAGCAGAGATAATAGCTACAAAAAATGCAAAGAATTACCTGCCAACTCAACATTGCTGGATCCGGGGCTATCTCAGGTGGGCTCTGGGGGCCAGAAAGAAACAGGAGGTTCCTACTTCATTGCTCATCAGTAGTGGCAGCCTTACTAGTGCGAATATGATTTTACACATAGAGAACCACTTTCAAAACCTTCTCTTAGGTCACTGCACAAACCCTGCCTTGGAGTGGGTGGGCACAACCGGAGAGGCAGATCATTGTATTACACTCCAAGTCATCACCAGTAGGTTGCAGGGTCTCCCTGACAGTGTTCATCCTGGGATTCATGCTATCCCGAAGTTTGTGTTCACTCACTTAATCTTTTTTACTGCGAGGATTATATTAAACATGTTAACCTACCTCGCCATTGAAAGGAGAGTAATTCCTAACCTATATCCAATCACCATGGTTCCATTCATTAAAAAGAACCGGGATCCTACCTCTCTTAACAGTATCAGGCCAATATCGATGACACCAATTTTGTTCAAAGTCATGGAGGGTATAATAAAAGAAAAAATTCAGGATGCCATTCTACAGGATCTATTGGCCTCTCAATATGCAAGGAAGGGATTATCGGCACTGACTGCAATTGGTGAAGTGAAAATTCTGCTTGATCACATTAGATCTAACAGAAAATCCCGGCCTGTGGCAGTCCAGCTGGATGTGTCCAATGCTTTTGATACAGTAGATGTCAACATTCTTCTTGAATTGCTATCTCAGTTGGACATATCAAAACAGATAATTCAGATATTGGACAATCTCCTGAGTAATAGGCATATTCATATTTCCATAAATGGACATTACTCAGACGGATTTGGCCCTTCAAGATCCATACCACAAGGTTCACCATTGAGTGGTCTATTGTTCATAAAGTACATCGACCCTCTGATTAAAGAGCTAGATCAGCTTCCAGGGATATATGTGCCCCGGCTTAAGAAAAACATCAAGGTTTTCACATACATGGATGACATACTTGTGATTCTTCCATCCCGTAAATATCTGAAGACACTTCATTCCATAATTACCAATTATACTAAAGATTATAAATTATCCATCAATCCTCACAAGTCATCATCCTGGCGCATCAACACTGGTAGGAAAATACTATCCAATTTTTTAGCGGAACATCAGTGTTTTCTGGGGTTCCCTATCTTCAAGTCACAGACTGCTATGTCTGTCTGCCTACAAAAATCCATCATAAGCAATGCTACTAAGGTGGTTCAGTCGCTGTCAAGGACATACCTGTCCCTACTAGGGAAGATTGCTCTTATTAATATGAAGATTATGGCGAGCATAAATTACTACCTGCCAATAATGACAGTTACCAAATCATTCAGCTTACAGATTCTGAGGCTCTGTGGTCAGCTCTTATGGAGAGGTCGAACCACTGCAATTAGCATCCACAGACTTCAGTTTCACAGGAGACAGAACAGTATGGGTCTCCATTCAAGACAGACAATCAATTTACAAAAAGGGCATTCACTTTTAGTAAACCTGGAGAAAAAATACCCTCTATCAGATATTATAGAGACTGTAATACCTACTGACAGACCTCCCTCCAGTAAACACACATGGCTTGACACCATTATTAAACAACAATCTCTATACATCGGGCACTCAACAACAGAATTTAATAATAAAATCAACCATCGCCTGCTGAATCCTGTAAATACAGTTATTTATGCTCACCTAGGATGCAGCAATCATAAAATCACCACAATATTTAAATATCTGCTACTGGAGTCCAGACTTTTGAATTATCTGATCAAGGTGAATATGGATTCCATGCCAACTAATACATTCTTATACTACAAGCGGTTTCTAAATAAAATAGACCCAATTTGTCATGCCTGTTCTAGAGGAGAGGAGTCCTTTAATCATCTGTTAAATATATGTCCAGGCTATAACAGTATTCGAAGAGTTATCTCTCAACACTGCATTATAGCAGTGGATAAAATCCTGGACATCAGGGGTTGTCTCTTCTCTGGAGACTTTAAAGTAATCAGGTTATCTATCTTCCTGATATATGCTTTTTGGTACACAAGGTGCAGGACAAAGTTCACACAACCAACACCGGACCCCAATGCTATATTTTGCGATAAGCTCAAAGCTCTTCAAGACAAGGATAAGATACTATCCTCTAGATTTTTGTTTAATAATACATGGAACCTACTAGTATGGCCCACAGACTCTACATGAATTTTGGACCTGATATATCCACATTGTAGTGTATCGTAGAAGAAGTAGTCTGTGTTGCAACATGTCGGATTCTACTAGAGAGGCATTTATTTCACACTACATGTATCCCAGCTGATAAATTAGCATTATTGGGTCAACCTCAAAAGGGGTGGGCAATACCAACAAAATAGTATGTATTTACTCATATATTAACCTGCTAGTGCAGAGAAGGGCTCTGGCATACTTCTTCCAGACCAACGCCAGCAATGGATGAGCCAACATTAACAAAGTGTATTTATTATGCATCTGTACAATTTTATAATGTCAATAAATATATTTTTAAATAAATCTTGCGTAATGATAATACGTTTGAATATAAACTAAAGAGTTTGAGTGTATGACATCATATTCACACTTTATAAAAAATACATTGCACGAATATATTTAGATAAAAGCTTTAGTTATTATTCTGAAATGATATGAATCTCTAGCAATACTATTAAAACTAGATTGTTATCAAAGCATATGTATTATAAAAGATCATTTCCATTTGTTCTGTGTTAAATAATAATTATTAAGCAGTTAAAATCTGCCTTAGAGAGAATTAAAAATCATTCTTGATTTATTATATATAATTTGTTTAAAGTGCTTAATATATATATATGTGCACACACTTCGATGTTCGAACTTGCAAATAATGTTTCAATAGTAAAAGTAAATATAATTATTGATTTTAATTTATATAGAATGCACTCCATGTAGTTTTTTTTATTGAGCAAAGAAACAGACAATTGTTAGAAAGCCTTTACAACATTTAAACAAATTGACTGCTGCTGATAGCTACAGTTTAATATTCTCTCAGTATTTATTTAACTGGAAGGTTGACTCCTAATGAGATTTGAAGACATCAGAAGAAATTCAATTTGTAATTGAGTAGAATTTTTACTCAGAGCGTTGCTTGAATTAGTAGTAGAATTTTTCTTAAAAACAAATTCTATATTTGAGCAGATGTTTTTAAATAAAAATAGTTTTATTTACTTATATAAATCAATTAATAATTTATTAAATTTCTGTAAAAAATTTAACAATAATAATAATAACTCTTGAATATTTTTAATTAGTTTGCTTTAAATAATTAAATGTTACTGGTTTAATTAAAAAATAAATACAGTATTCTAAATCCTTGCCTGAAGTTATACCATTAACCAAAGAAATACTTTCAGATTAAATGAAGTTTAAATATAACTGTTTATAATAAATTATAATTATATTTTGTATCCTATGAATGTAGAAAACCTATTAAAATTTGTAATATAGTTCCAACAATAAGATTCTAAAATAAACTGTGTAAAAGGAATAGTGAAGAATCGGTGTCTCTACAATAAACAATTATTGTCACTAAATCTTAATAATCTCCTCTTTAAGTAATCTGCTTTTGGACAGAATTTAATACAAACATAATCATAACATAAATATACTATAATAGTTTTACAATATAAAAATTTTAAAAAATAATATAATTTATGATCAACTTTTATTTCAACGTCTAACTAAATCAGAAAATTATCTTTCTTACCGGTCATTTATAAACAAATACGAACATTATAATTTCAGGATAAGAAAAAACAAAAGTAGAAAAACAGACAATCAAATGATGATGAATAAATTTTGTGATAATTATACAAATCAATTTTTGAAACATGAATAAGCTAGTATATATATCAAATGACAATACTTTAATCTGTTTGTATGATATTTTGCAATTCTTTTTTTTAATTTTTCAACAAGGTTTACTGCATTTATATATCTATGTTATTTAATCTTTCACTTCCTATATATGGGTGTGTCAAGAATATTGACATAAGGGTGGCCTTTGAGCATACCATCATCAGATTTTCAACTGGATGGATGGTTGAAGAATTGGAGTGTTGAGTGGATTGAAGCCTGTCCATTAAAGTATGAGCATTTATTGCATATTGCATATATGTGTGGAGATGATAATCTGGACCAACTGATGATTGCTGGTTTAGCATGAAATATGTATATTGGTGATTATTTATCTTTTTGACATATATGTGTTTAAGTGTATCATTGATATGAAATAGAGTGGTAAGTGATAGATTGTGTGAAAGTCTGTGCCCATATACTCTATATATTACTTATATTGATACAAGTATATAATAATCCTGTATTTCAGTTATTATATATATATTATGAGTTTAATAACTCTTAAGTGCCATATTCCATCTGATTAATAAATTAATTTCACTCTGAATTACCAACAATATTGACAAAGGTACGTTTATAAACATCATAGCTACCAAGAATAGGTGGATTCATTCTATTTTTGATTCATTTGTTCAACATTTAGAGTGCTTTTAAGTCATAGCTTGTCAGAGGATCATTTATTTTCTTTGTTTACATATACATTGAGCTATGTTTAATTTAAAGTTTATATATATATAAAAATAAAGTATAAAGCAAATTACGAGAAACTGCAATCAATAATTAAACAGAAAGAATTCTAATAGATTAATGCAGTTGGATAAAATAATTGAACTGATTTAAATAAACATTTAAAATAAAAAAGACCATGCCATTCTTCAAATATGGATAACATAACAAAATAGAATGCCATCAGAGTATTTGTGTACTATTCCTGCAATACAGACAATGTATTGCCCCTTTTCACATTCATACCAATGCATTGGTAACTTTATAATGTTATTTTAGGAATCATTTACAAAAGCAGTTTCAATATGAATATGAAAAAGGCACAGCAATACATGGTCTGGGTTGCAGGAATAATACCCAAGATATATATTTTTAAAAGGGAAAAAATACATTATATGAAATATACACAGACGACGCTTTGACCCTTAATTCAAGTTATTTCAAAAAATATGCAGAAATAGTTTTTAAAAACACATACCAAAACATTACAAGTAAACATATGTATGATTTGCAGGAATAAATGCATAATTAAAAACAACCAATATTGTAAAGCAAAAAATTTTATCTTAAAAACTTAATTTTCTCAGCCCCTGAAAATATAGCAAATAAAAAATACCAAATAAACTCCCATGTGCATAAAACAATCACTAAATTATAAGAGATATATAAAACAATCACTAAAAAATAATTTTTTAAATAATATTTACTACAAAAACACATAAAATATATGCATACGCTATTTACACTGTAATGAATAACAGGAAATAATCACTTTCAAACCATTTTAACACAGAAAATGGACACCTGAACTGAAATTTTTCTGCCCCAAAATGAACACATGATTGCAAAGTGTGTTGAGAAAAAGACTCAGAAATGTCTTTTTTTTAAAGAAAAAAACAAATAATTCAGAACAATAAAGAAATATAAATTATAAGATTTATTACCATTAACATTCAAAACAATACCTTTTTATAACTATTGTTCCTCCTCCCCATAAACTAGGAAAGATTAAAAGAGAAGTAAATAATAGATATTTTGAAACTTTAAATTTTTAGCTTTTAAATGGTATTTTTCAAAAGAATTGCTAAGTGTTCCAACGTTTGATGGCTTGTGTTGCTTTTAACAACCCAAAATTAATTCCAAAAATGAAGGAAAAGTTTTATTTTTGATGGCTTTTATTACTGAAGAACTTGACCATTCCTGCTAGACAAACTGTAAAAATATTTCATCTGATAATCACAATTTTTTTAATTCAAGAGCTCCTTTTTATAGGAAAAAAAATCATTTTATTCATTACTGTACAATACTGATATTAGTGGATTTATGTTGTGGAGTTTCATACTTAAATATATGTAAAATTCATACCTTTTAGCATTTTGTTGTGAAAATATTTATACATGTCTATCTTAATGATGTAGAGGGTGAGTAAATTGTGTTGACAGAAGTGAACTATTACTAATGTTTGAGTTGTTATCATGTTGTCTAATTATTATACCTGATTTCTGAATAAAAATTTAACATATATATATATACACACATAATCATTATCATCACATGACTCTCTTAACTTACATTTAATAATATTCATTAACAGCAGTCCATCCTAGTCTACCTCCTCTAGATTCATTTTTGTATGCTAGAATAGTCCGTGAATATCAGTTGGCAAGTGGTAACCAAATCCCCAGACTAGTTTTTTCTTATTAGTCAGAAAGTGAAAAATCCTTAATGTGGCTAACAGAATTTCTGGGCATTTGATCAATATATAAAAACTTTTGACTCCCAAAGCCGTATTATAGCATACTGCTCATGGCTTTGGTTTTCATTAAGAAACAATGTTTTGCACATGTCCATTCAATAATTGAATTAACTTTTTATACTATTCAAATGAATTTGAAAGTTTCATAAAGTTCTTGATAATTTTTTTTATAGTGTATCTAAACTTTATTCCACAAGCTCAAAACAATTAGTCTGTAGATGTGGACTTTCTGATAGAGATTTTGAATTCTTTCTCTTTCGGCACTTATAAAATAAAGCTTGATTATAGCTATTGGTAAGCTTCATCTAGTGATCATTAAACGCAAGCTTAAAAGCAAGTTATGAAATTTATGACTTGTTTTATTATATATATATATATGCACATACACCCTTAATAATATGTAATTAACATAAAAGAAAATATATAGTTATGCAAAATGTATGTAACATAAGTCAGTGTTCTGCAATCATTATGTTCAAATCCAAATGATAAGTTTATAAAAAAAATAGCAAGTGTAACTTTTTATATATTCTATTAAACTTTATTATAATTTGTGCCAAACTCTACTAGATAAATTATGTGCTGTCAGCTTAAAAATCATTTGAAGATGATTATTAATTTATAATAAAAAAAATAAGCATTTATTTTATAACATCTTGCGTGCGATTATAATTACGATAGAATGACAGCCTGTTAAGCTAAATTGCGCAGACGCTGTGAGAATGTTGTTAATAAATGAATACCTTCGAACAACCACATGATATAGTATTTATATAAGAGTAAAAGGAATCCCTCTTACTCCTACAACTCAAATGTTTATATATGAGCAAATCTAAAGTAGTTGTAACGAAGGCGTGACTACATAATAGTCACTTTAAATTACTATATATAATGTCTGTATGAATGGCGCGAATGAAATTTTCTAGAATTTACTGAACGCCACTCCAAATGAAACTAAATCATATACGAAAATGCTTATTCGTATATGATTTAGTTTCGTTTGGAGTGGCGTTCAGTAAATTCTAGAAAATTTCATTCGCGCCATTCATACAGACATTATATATAGTAATTTAAAGTGACTATTATGTAGTCATGCCTTCGTTACAACTACTTTAGATTTGCTCATATATAAACATTTGAGTTGTAGGAGTAAGAGGGATTCCTTTTACTCTTATATAAATACTATATCATGTGGTTGTTCAAAGGTATTCATTTATTAACAACATTCTCACAGCATCTGCACAATTTAGCTTAACAGGCTGTCATTCTATCGTAATTATAATCGCACGCAAGACGTTATAAAATAAATGCTTATTCGTATATGATTTAGTTTCGTTTGGAGTGGCGTTCAGTAAATTCTAGAAAATTTCATTCGCGCCATTCATACAGACATTATATATAGTAATTTAAAGTGACTATTATGTAGTCACGCCTTCGTTACAACTACTTTAGATTTGCTCATATATAAACATTTGAGTTGTAGGAGTAAGAGGGATTCCTTTTACTCTTATATAAATACTATATCATGTGGTTGTTCGAAGGTATTCATTTATTAACAACATTCTCACAACGTCTGCGCAATTTAGCTTAACAGGCTGTCATTCTATCGTAATAAAAAAAATAGTAACTTTTATGGTTAAACTCTTATCATAAATGTGTTTTTCTAAAAGTAAATCCCAACTAAGCTCTGGTTACTCTCGTTATTTTTTTTAAAATTATTGATTTTTTTAAAACCTGACATCATATATTTTTAATACTTTATAGATTATATCACTAATGCATGTAAACATAGAAAGAATATAAAAATAAAAAATATATTTTATTAATTTTAAAAGATTCGTTTTTGAATTTTGTAGTTACATTATGAAAAAAACAAGCAAAAAAGTTTTTTTTAATATCCACAATATATCAAAATTATGTATGTTAAAGATATGAAAATATTCATATCATTTATTAATAATATTCTATTGTCTAGTTATTAAATCAGCGTTTAGTAAAGAACTTATGGAAGTAATATAATTTTCTACTTCTTCTTTTCCTATGTATTGATTTCTACTTTAACATATAAATAAGTAAAATGATAATAATATGTATTGAATAGTAGAATAAATGTTAAAGTTTTTAATTATTATAATAAATAATATTTCTTAAAAATAAAATAAATTGATATAAAATAAATATTGATAGAATTATTTAAAGAGTAAAGTAATAAAATGGGAAATGACTATTTATAATGGTCAGATTAAAATGTATATTTATTTTTGTTTATAGTATGTATTTAATTATGTATATGAATATGTGGATAAGTGTATTAATTGTATAACTATATATTTGAATATTGTACTCTGATGATGACTGCAGGGCAGTTGAAACTTAGTTTGATATAAATAAAAGTATTAATAAAGTGTTTAAGAAAGATGTAAATGGTATAATATAGTAAAGAACTTAACATAAATACACACTGCATCTTCATTTTTGTGTTAGAAATCATCCCAAAAAGAAAATGCTATAATACATTAAAAAAAAAATAAGTATTTATATTCAAATACATCCATCAATATTTATTTCAGTGTCTGTATCTGTCAAAGGGACAGTTTTCCAGCATTGCATTTGTTATATTTATTGTGATTAACTCTCTTTTTCAATCTCAGAAGCATAATGTCAGTAATAAGTTCTATCAATGGACTCTAAATGATAGTATTATAATTTTCAAACTGTTATATACTTATTTTGCATATGGATTTTTTTAGACATCTTAATTATTAACAAAATAGCTAAAGGAATCTGTAAAAATTTCAATCAGAACATAAATTCTCAAGTGGCTCACAGTTATTAACTTTGCGGGTTTATGTATATAGATCAATGGTTGTTAAGTTCCATTTATAAACCAGTTGAATGAATGACCATAGGTTCTCCTGGATCTGTTAAAGATTCCTGTTGTATTCTAGAAAGATTTAATTCAGCTGGCTTTATAGTTGGATTTGGAAAAAGAAATTTGTTTGAAATCTCACAAAAATTTAAAAGACTCTAGGTGTCAGGAATAAAAGAAGTAAAAAGTGTCAAGTGAAGAAAGAATAGAGCTAGTGCTCTACATCAAAAGAAAGTCATTTAACTAAAACCTGATTTGTAGATTCTTCTTGAAATGCTATCCAGGGTTTGCTAATATTCCTTATTTTACTACCATATGCAACACTATATGCTTTGCTAGAAGTATGGAAATATCTCTAATATTATATTTATTGCACTAAATAAATTAGTTATGAGAAGATATTAAATATATTAATAGGACACATTCTTGACAAATTAATGGAGATTGGGGTCATGCATGTGTGTATATTAAATATACCTCTTGCAGTGACCTTTGGCTACTTAACAATATAAATGCTTTTTTGTATTCCTGAGGAAGACAAATAATTATTTGTGCAATTACTATATAATCTTGGAGTTGATTGTATCCGTAAATCTATAATTGTTTCTTAATATTACAAATAGAAATAATAATATCAATTTTCTCTTCTCTTAAATAATAATTATTTTAAAAAAATGCTTCATTATTTTTAATAAACATTTTTTGCTTTCCTCAAAATACTATAAAAGTTCAAATTAAAATTTTGCATACATAATTAGCTGAAAATTCAAAGATTACAATAAGAATCTAGGAGAAAAATGTATATTTGATAAAAAAGAAAGGTGCCAGAAAATTTGCTTTAATCTTTTAAAGCAATTTTTACTTTAGTAATCTTTGGTTTTGAAACCTACTAAATTATATTATTTTACCAACAGTACTAATAATATTTGTAATGCATTATCAAATTGAAAAGACACAAAGAAATTATACTCTCATGAACAAATGGATCAATCAGTATTGTTCTATAAAAAATATGCCTTTAAAAATTGTCCCATGTGAAATGGATTAAGGCTACATAAAACAGCAAGCAAATGTACAAATTGGCAACAAACTCCATTACAGTTATCTAAAAAAAAAAAAATACTAATAAAATTTACTTGCTGTAGGATTTATTTTAAAAAGGAAAATTTATCAACATTTTAGGCTTGGAATAAAATATTCACACCAGTTATATATCAATCTTCATTAAAGTTACAGTGATATATTTTTTAAAAAAAAACATACATCGCAGTATTATAAGGTAAATAAAAGTAATAAAAACATAAAGGAGTTTCCAATGGAGTACTTAAATAAAAATATTTCAATTTAAAAATTACAAGACTAAAAGTGATAAAAATAATTTTAACAAGTGAATTTTCCAGTGGCATTTTCCTATATTTAAAATCTTTTATTATAATAATCATTTTTAAATAGACAATAGTTTTTTTTTATTTCATGTGTCATAGCATTGCCGGGACAACTGCTTGTAAGGCAGCTGTGCAGACCACTCGACCATCAACGCTTGTCAAATAGACAATAGTTAATTAAAGAAGCATTCCAAAAGATATTTTTAAACAAGAAGGAAAGATTGATATATTTTAGTATATAATTTTTGTATAATAATTCTCTAATTGTATTAATGTTAGCATTATCATAGGAAATAATAGTGTGGTTAATTGATACTTTTAATTATTTGAATTTGTTTTATAAAGGAAGATGATTATATGAAAAAGGTAAAATGTTGGAATATACATATGTGTGTATAAGATTCTAATACAAAATTAATCTCTATAATAATTGCGCAAAAGCTCTATGCTAATGACGAATTAAATAATTTCTGTCAGATTATAATTATTATTGACACTATATATTTCAAAAGCTTTTAATTGATATGATATTATCTAAATATTTTCCTTTGAAAATAGTTTCAGGTAGAAGAATAGAATGTTTGAACTTTAGAGTATAGATGTATAGTATCAATATAAACTACAAATAATATAGGTAACAAAAAAAATTAAAAAAACATATAGCTTTTTAAATTTTAACATATAATAAATAAAATTGAGAAACACTTTCAATTATTGTCATGAAATCATTATCAACTGCTTTCGAACACAAAATAAATTTAATTATCTTTCGTGCATTATTTCTTGGTTTTTCTTATGCTTAGAATTAAGCAAATTACTTTCTCTATTAATAAAAATAGTTATCCTTTCGTCTTATAATTATTCTCATGTAAATATTTTTACTTGATCCAAATTAATAACTTATTGTTTGTTATATTTAATTAATGATTACAAATAAAGAAATTACTGTATTTTTACAGACACATATCTATAATTTCTAGTTTTTAACTAGTAAATCATACTATTTTTATGATATTGCTGTCATGGACTTGTATAGGAATGTTTTTTAATAGTTTCAATATACCCAATGAAAAAAATGAATAGAACAATATTTTTTCGTTATTCTTGATAGTTAAAAAAATTATTTTCTGTGATGCATAGAGCTTCCCATTCAAAACTGTAAGTAATCAACTTCATCAGGGGTGTTCAAACAATGTCCTTTAGGATGGTTATGAACATGGGCCAACATAAAATCATAAACTTACTTAAAACATTAGATTTTTTATAAGTACATGTCACAATATGACTCAAATAAATGTACATATGCCTTCACTCTTTCATATACATGTGTGGCTTCAGTTTGATGATAGGGTTTGATTCTTCCAGTGCATTATCTTCCAATTGTAGACAGTAGAATTGATAATATTAGTTGTTATGTGTGTTTGTGGTGACTTGAGAAAGCAGTGATTATCAATGATATCTCAATCTACTATTGCAAGATTACAGTAGGAAATTGCTTAGAAAAACCACTAAACATCACATGATCACCATTTTTAATGCTTCCTCATAACTGTTATTAAAATAGGAAAAACTCTCTATACAGTAGTGCCATTCAGTGCAAGCCAGAGTAATCAATGGATACCAAAAGGCTTGTGCATAAAATCCCTATCTAGACATGCAGTGCTCTCAGATCCAAGACTCCTCACTGATGAAGGCCACAAGACAGAAACTAGTCTGGGGATATTGAATGAATAGATACTAGATAGGGATTCTTCTGGCATCCATTGATTACTCTGGTTTGCACTGAGTGGCACTACTGTATGGAGAGTTTTTCCTATTTTAAATTGTTTAGAAGTTAGGTAAACATGGGCTTAGAATTATTCTAATAGATCTTTAATGTTTATCTTAATTTGTGATAACAGCATTTTAGTAGAAATTATATGTTAGATTATTTACATTACCTAATATTAAATGCTTTTGGAAAACCTCAAACTTTGTTTATGAATGCTGATTACTATATAACACAATGTTTTGAGAAACATTATTCTCCTCTTTTCTTCAGATGTTGATAGCTTGACCAGTGAGAGTAATAGCATGAAAATCGATTTAAAGAGCACAAATTGATGATTAGAAAAGAAAAAACAAACATATCCAAAATAGCAGATCATGCATAAACTTATGAACACATGTTCAATTGGGAAAAGACAAAAATATTGGATACAGAAAAAAAATTACAGAGAAGAAAATTCAAAGAAGCTGCTCACTTGCTAGTGGCAAATAACTCCATAAGCCAATCTATTGTGTTAATCTATAATGTCTGGAAGTGACTAATTAACTTTATTCTTAAAAAAAATATGGAGAAATCATGAGAACTCTAATAGAAAATTATACTAAATTTCAACTGATCAGAATAATTTAATTAATTAGAATATCACCTTAAATTCAATATGCACAAATTTAAAAGTTCAGGTTGATTTCCATGTTAATATTATCATTAATCAAGCCAGAAAAGCCTGAAAAGGGAAATAATACTACTCAAACATTATATAATGAGCATACTAATAGCTCTTAACAAGCTTTTCAGAATATCCCCATCCTCAAACTGGTTTCTAGCTCAGACTGTTGGCAGTGATGCACTAGGATATTTCAGCATTAGATTTAAAATACCAGGTCAAGCCCCAAACTTTATTTAATGTTTAACTAAATCCAGTTATATAACTTAAATAGCCATCTGGGACAGAACCAAGTTCAAATACATTATATATTAATAGCTTTAGCAATATAAAATCACCAAAGCCTTAAGAGCAAAACAATAATTGCAAGAAAATCAATTATATAACATTTGTAATACAAGCTTTTAAAATTAAATCATGTGATATATGACTTGATTTCCTTGCAATTATTGTTTTTGCTGTTAAGGATTTGACAATTTTATATTGCTAAAGCTATTAATATGAGGTATATTTGAACTTAGTTCAGTCCCAGATTGCTATTTAAGTTAGATAGCCAGATTTGAAATGCTGGATTTGATCTGGTATTTAAAATCTAATGCTGGAATATCCTAGCACCTCACTGATGACAACCAGAACTAAAAACTGGTCTGAGAATAGTGATATTCTGAAAAGCTTAAAACCTATTGGTACACTCATTATATAACATAAGTTTATATAATTAGGTCATATGATATATGATTTGATTTCCTTGCAATTATTGTTTTTGCTCTTAAGGCTTTGGTGATTTTTTATTACTAAAGTTATTAATATATGGTGTATCTGAACTTGGTCCTGTCCCATATGGCTATTTAAATTAGATAGCTGGATTTGTAGATATATGGATGCCTGAAATTTTCTTACTTAATAGTCAAACATTAGATAAAGTGCTGGGCTTAACCTGGTATTTTAAATCTAATGCTAGAATATCCTAGTTCCTCACTGATGACAACCAGAATTAGAAACCAGTCTGAGGATAATGATATTCTGAAAAGCTTGTTAAGAGCTATTGGCATGCTCATTATATAACATTTGTAATACAAGCTTATAAAATTAGATCATGTGATATATAACTTGATTTCCTTGCAATTACTCAAAATAGTGTATCATATACTACTCTGTGTACCATTACTAAAGCTGAAGGTATTTGAAAAGTTTAAATAAAGTTTGAATTTTTCTAAAAAACATTTAATGCTAAATAAAGAAAATAGTTCAACATATTGCAGATAGGGTTTTAATCCCTCCGCTTTGTTCTGCATTGGCAGATAAAAGGCATACTAAACCTTGCTTTCTATTATTTTGTCAATTACTTTTCACAATGAAAGTAAATAAAGTCATGTACCTATTATTATTTTAACCATAGTAAGACTTCTACAATGATAGTCTGGACCAACTGATGATTGCTGGTTTAGCATGAAATACGGATATTGGTGATTGTTTATCTTTTCAGCATATATGTGTTTAGGTGTATAAGTGTTATTAGATAGAGTGGAGAGAGGTGGGTGGTGTGAAAGTCTGTGCTCATATACCCTATATTATATATATATAGCCACAGGTATATAACAAGCCTGTGTTTCAGTTAATATCTTAAAAAAAAAAAACTTACAGATAAAAAAAAAAAAGAAGATTGTTCATTGAAAAACAGACAGATAACTACTTCTTTGTCAAAATAAGTCATTCATCTTAATTTATAAGAGTTTGTACAAGTTTTTAAAGACTATAATTCAAAAAGTCATTACATGCGAAAACCTGCTATCAAATTTAATGTGTAAGAAGAATTGTGTCAAAAGGTTCAAATAGCAGAACTGGAAAAAAAAGTATCTTCTCAATAAAAATTTATTCAAAAGGTATCAACTCAGGTGAAGTGCATTGTGGAGAACAGAGGCATGTTTATTAGGGGGGAAAATCAAAACCATTGACTGATGGTGAGTTTGTTAAGAAATGTATAAAATGCATAGCAGACATAATTTGCCCTGGATAAACGGATTTTTCAAAATCAGTTTGTTTCACCTAATTATAACCAGGCAAATTGAAGAAATTGGAAAATCTTTGGAAGTTGAAGGATAAAGCTGCTAATTTTATGCTTTGACAATGATAATACTAAAGCTACAATTCCAGTTCAACTTAACATTTTTATTAAAGATATTGATGATAAACATAATGCCATTAAAACAACATTTTTAGTGCAATTAAAAGACAACTAAATCAAGAGATTTATTCAAAGCAGTAAAAAACAGAGTGAATTTCTTTGTCATTGTCAACATAGCTGGTATAGGCACTGTTGTTGCTCTGTATTGGAAGGTAAAAGAGAGGAAATTAACTGATGATAATGCAATTGCTGCACAAAACTCATGTTTGATGAAAGTATCATTGCACTGCATATCAAGAAAGTTTATGTCACCAAAGCTTTAAAAGAGATAATGTCATGATGGAAATCATTATCAAGACTGGATTATCATCAATTTCAGAAATTCCTCAAAAGTATTGATAATGACTAAGTACTATCATTTACCTTTCAGAAATAAGATGACTCTATCAAATGTTGAAAGATTTTATGATTTGTGACATGTTATCAAGTCATCTATGGTACAAATAAACAATTTGTGCTGAAACTTGATGATTAAAACCAGCTTACAGATTTAGCATTTTTATTGGATTTAACTGCTTATTTAAATGAATTAAATGTGAATCTTGAGGTACATTGTTGGAAAGTTGTAATTAATAATTTATAAAGCACATACTCATTATGTAAGTAATATATAGTAAGGCCATAATCTTAAGACTATGCACCTAAAAATTACCGACGCATTTTAGGAACATAGTCTTAAGATTATCGCTTTACTATATATTGTTGCAGAGTGTAACAGCATTCCAAATGAATTTTAAAATTATGGAAAGCTCGATTTCTTGCCTTCAACATGTTAAATCTTGTGAAATAATGAAAAATATGTAACCTTGCTGTTAGATTTTATACAACAATTTGAAAACAGATTTCAAGATTTTTGTGAAAATAATCATTATTTTGCTACATTTGTGATTCCATTTTTAGTCAACATAAATGTGTTATCTTTCAATTTTCAAATAGAATGCATAGAACTGTAATTTAACATTCAATTAAAAGAAAAATTAGTTATATCTTTTTACTGAAATTTATAAATTCTATTTTTCCAGAGACAAATATATCTTGCTTCATACTCATCCCTATCATAACCTTTTGGTGGCACCTACATTTGCAAGTAACTATTTTCAAAAATTTAACACACTAAGAATAAAATTAGAATGAAATTATAAGTTGAGCACCATGAGAACTCACTGAGAATTGCAAGTATTTCCATCAGACCAGATACTCATGCATTAGTTTCTCAAATGCAATGCCAAATATCCCATTAGTTTTATGTTATCTCCTTTTCTTTTACTTTTATAATAAAGAAATACATATAAAAAGACATTAGTGATATTTTATTGCTTAGATATGTGCACTTTCTATATTAGTGATCGCATATTTAGCACTGACTTGATAATTTTATAAGACTTTCTAAATGTGCCACTGCATAGTTAGGATTATTGTGTGAGGATTTTTCCTTTATCTGTGATGGCAGATATCATGAAAATTTATGTACAGAATTTTTTTTGGTGGGGGAGGGGGTTATCAGCTTTTGGTAGTGTTTGTGTATTTAATGCATGACCCAAGACAACTCTTTTTCTTTCAATATGGCCTAGTGACAATCTTGATCTACATATACATGTTCTAAAACAATATGGATTTTATTATATACTGAAATAGGCTTCTACTATGAACAAATGAATGTTTTTCTCAGTAAATTAAGATATACATAAAGATTAACTTCAAGAACTTGAATCTGAGTTTTTTATGCAAAAAAATCAATGGTTAAATCATGGAAATGCTTAGAAAGATTTTGGAATTTGAAGGAAGAAATTCTAATTTTTAAGAATGAAAATGATCAGAATGTTCATGAATTATATTAAGAGTAGTCGCTTTTGGATAGTTTTCTATTGTAATTTCAATGATTACAAGTAAATTTGTGGAAATATTTATTATATATAAAACTCTCATGGGAAGATACTTTTCTTGCTAACAGTTTCAACATTCACACATTAATGAGTTCTAATAAATGTTTTCAAATGCATTGCAATGGTTCTTAAGCTCAAGAAATACTTTTTAGCCAAATTAAAAAATATACATTAATGATAAATAATTGTGAATTCTACATCAAATTGGAAGTAGGTTAAACAATTCATGGTGATCTTTATACTTTGGTACTCTCTTATGTTAAAGTATGTTTTAAATGCAATACTGTTGCATTTCTTCACATAAAAAAAATGTAATGTGATTTAATAAAATTGGATGCAATTACTTATTTCAAAACATTTATCACAGTTGTGACTGGCAACTCTGGACTTTCTTACTTAAGCAGAAATAAAAAAAATAAAGTTGTTTTCCATCTATCTTAGATATCATGGATTAATAGTTTAATGTGCTTAATATTAATTTGAATATATTTCATCTTTTTGTAATGCAATGTTAAATTTCTTCCTTAAAAAGTCAAAGGTTTTTTTCTTTCTGGAAAAGGTGATGTGTTACAACAATGGATGAATAACTGAATTGGGTATAAACTAAAAACTTGGTGACAATATTCTGGGCTTATTTGTGAATTTCTTGGCTCTATGTCATACTTGAATGCCATTTAATAAGTTTTTAATTGTTTCAGTGAATGTATCACAATGATTCACAAATGTATGTGTGGTGTTTAATATTTTCATGGATAATCTATTTCATGACTAAACGTATTTGGTCTAGTAGTATTAACTTTTTTGAAAGTTAGTAATCTATGAGCTTCTCCATCATCTTAAATGGTAAAAATGTGTGAAAACTTTTAAACCTCGGGTTATTTTTATTTTCAAAGTTCATTGTTTTAGAACCATGAAGAGGTATTTTCCCTTAAAATTTTTTCTAGATTCAATTCATATCTTTTATCTAAATTATTGGATCTTTAAAAATTGTCATAGTTCTTCATTGGTCAATTTTCATGACAAATACATGGGATTTTTTAGACATTGTAATTTTATGGCATTTGTATAACTCCATGCCAGGTTTGTGACTCTTACAAATTAGTACCAGAAACAGTTTCAGAGGAGAAAAACAAATCATTGCCATTAAAAAGAGACCAAAGGTCAAATGTCTGTTTAACAAATTAACAAAACGTTAATATTTCTATTCTAGCAAAAAAATGACCAATATGGTTTAAGATTACATTAAAAAACTATATAATAACTGAAATACGGACTTATTATATACCTAAATCAATATATGTAATATATAGGGTATATGAGCACAGACTTTCACATGACCCATCACTCTCCACTCTATCTCACAACACTGATACACTTGAACACATATATGTCGAAACATTAAATAATCACCAATATACATATTTCATGCTAAACCAGCAATCATCAGTTGGTCCAGATTATCATCTTCACACATATATGCAATAAGTACTCAAATATATATTAAGATAGCCAATCTTCATACTTTAATGGACAGGCTTCAATCCACTCCACACTCCAACTTTTCAACTGTCCATCCAATTGAAAACCTGATTTCAATATATATGTGTTCAAGTGTATCAGTGTTATGAGATAGAGTAGAGAGAGGTAGGTCATGTGAAAGTCTGCGCTCATATACCCTATATATTAAAAGACTATACAACAATGATATATTTTGTTCATTTTAAATAAATAGCATTTATTAATTAAACCAAAAATAAATATCACATACTTGTAGCATATATATATATATTTTGATATATATATATTGATTTGTATATATGTATATATACAAATATAATATATATATAAATATACAAATCAATATATATATATCAAAATACAGTACAATTTATATAAATTATATTCTTTTAGAAGTACTTTCGACTATACACTTTGTAGTCTTTATCAACTATATAACGTTGAATAATCAAAACGAGACAACCCTTAACAATACCCATAGTTCAATTCAGATTTCCCACAATTCTGTTATCTTAACATTTGATGACTGGCGATTCATTAACATTTGACGATTTCTTGAAATCAACATAGCCTCTTTTATTTTACATTTATTATGACAACGTTCAATTTGAATAATTTTCATATTTTTATAATCAAATTTAAATCCATATTGACAAGATTTATTATGATCAAATATAACAGATGATGAAGGTTTATTTACATCTGTTCCATATTGATTCTCTTTTTGAATTCTATTATATAAAAGCATATGTTCTTTTATTCTCTTCTCAAATGTACACTTAGATTCACCAATGTATTGTATGCCGCATCCACATATCAATCTATATATAATAGAATTTTGATTAAACTTTGAATTTTGAATTTTAGAATTATTAAGCAATCTATTTATGTTATTTGTAGAGAAAAAAGCAATATGACACAAACCATTATAAATTTTCCTAATAAACTTGACCTGCTCATCTGATATAAATGGCATTGAAATCCATTTCATTTTGATATTTTTATTTTTAATTTTATTATAGTGTTGATTTCTTTTAAATCCTTTAATAATATTAGCAATTGCATTTTTATAATAACCAATTTTCAACAAGTCATTAACAAATAAATGTACATTTTTAATTTTATCACTAGAATATTTGCATAATTTTTCATTTCGAAATAAGAATGATTTCAATCCAGACAGCTTATGACACATAGGTACATGTGATTCATATGGAATAAAACCTCTAGTTTCAATTGGTTTAATTAACATAAGATAATCCAAACTGTAATCATTAAGAGTAACTTGAATATCCAAGAATTTTATGGAATTGTATTTCTCTTTAGTTATAACCCATTTTATATCCTTAATCTCATTTAATTCATTAAATAAATTGACTATTAATTCTTGTTTTCCACAAATAAAAACATCATCCACATATCTATGATATACTTTAATTTCTTGATATTTCAATTGTTTTAAAATTTTACTTTCATATGTTGATATAACAAAATTACAAATTTGAGCAACTGCAGGAAGACCCATTGGCCAACCAAAATTCATTTTATAATATTCATTATTAAAATTAACATAAATATTTTTATCAATAAACTGCAATACTTTTATAATAAAATTTATAATATCAGACTTTACATTTTTTGAAACAAGAGCATTATAAATAATATTAATTGACTCTATTCTATCTATTGATCCATACATTTCATTTATATCAAAAGTACACATAAATGAAATGTATGGATCAATAGATAGAATAGAGTCAATTAATATTATTTATAATGCTCTTGTTTCAAAAAATGTAAAGTCTGATATTATAAATTTTATTATAAAAGTATTGCAGTTTATTGATAAAAATATTTATGTTAATTTTAATAATGAATATTATAAAATGAATTTTGGTTGGCCAATGGGTCTTCCTGCAGTTGCTCAAATTTGTAATTTTGTTATATCAACATATGAAAGTAAAATTTTAAAACAATTGAAATATCAAGAAATTAAAGTATATCATAGATATGTGGATGATGTTTTTATTTGTGGAAAACAAGAATTAATAGTCAATTTATTTAATGAATTAAATGAGATTAATGATATAAAATGGGTTATAACTAAAGAGAAATACAATTCCATAAAATTCTTGGATATTCAAGTTACTCTTAATGATTACAGTTTGGATTATCTTATGTTAATTAAACCAATTGAAACTAGAGGTTTTATTCCATATGAATCACATGTACCTATGTGTCATAAGCTGTCTGGATTGAAATCATTCTTATTTCGAAATGAAAAATTATGCAAATATTCTAGTGATAAAATTAAAAATGTACATTTATTTGTTAATGACTTGTTGAAAATTGGTTATTATAAAAATGCAATTGCTAATATTATTAAAGGATTTAAAAGAAATCAACACTATAATAAAATTAAAAATAAAAATATCAAAATGAAATGGATTTCAATGCCATTTATATCAGATGAGCAGGTCAAGTTTATTAGGAAAATTTATAATGGTTTGTGTCATATTGCTTTTTTCTCTACAAATAACATAAATAGATTGCTTAATAATTCTAAAATTCAAAATTCAAAGTTTAATCAAAATTCTATTATATATAGATTGATATGTGGATGCGGCGTACAATACATTGGTGAATCTAAGTGTACATTTGAGAAGAGAATAAAAGAACATATGCTTTTATATAATAGAATTCAAAAAGAGAATCAATATGGAACAGATGTAAATAAACCTTCATCATCTGTTATATTTGATCATAATAAATCTTGTCAATATGGATTTAAATTTGATTATAAAAATATGAAAATTATTCAAATTGAACGTTGTCATAATAAACGTAAAATAAAAGAGGCTATGTTGATTTCAAGAAATCGTCAAATGTTAATGAATCGCCAGTCATCAAATGTTAAGATAACAGAATTGTGGGAAATCTGAATTGAACTATGGGTATTGTTAAGGGTTGTCTCGTTTTGATTATTCAACGTTATATAGTTGATAAAGACTACAAAGTGTATAGTCAAAAGTACTTCTAAAAGAATATAATTTATATAAATTGTACTGTATTTTGATATATATATATTGATTTGTATATTACATATATTGTGAAACGAATACAGATATCAAACTTTATTTATTACATATATATATAAACTATTATTCAAAGTTACATAATAAATAATTAATCCTGAATTGTTTTTAAAAAATCTATCAATAAGTGGTCATTACAAAGCCAAATTCACATTTATAATCTTAATTATGATTAGTAATCTAATAATTATAAAGAGATATCTTCCATATGGTTATTATTTATTAGGTGTATGAGTATTATAATTATGTTCTCAGTTTATAATACATTATAATCTCACTTGCTTATTTAAATATACGTTATATATATATATATATATAAAGCAAATACTTCAAAATAGAAACTTATTTTAAAATGTTCTCTAATCACCTAAAAACTTATAGCGATTAACAATGGTAGTGTAAACAGATTAGCTGCTATCCAAGCAGTAAGTGCAACTTAAAAAGTTCAAAAAAGATTTGAATAAAAATTCATTTTTCAAGTTTCTTAACAAAAAAAACGAGGCACACACACACACAAAAAAAATGTTTACGAAAAAATAATAAATAATTCAATTTTGAAGGTTATGTTATTTTTAACCAATTTAAAACTGAAATATTTTTTTTAATATTTTCACATTTAATAAAAATCTATAAACTCATGATATATTTTTTTTTAAAAATGAAGGAAAATGGAATTCCAGAATAGGAAAACTGAATTTATAGAGGTATTTGATTTATTTGCTATTTTTTATCATTTTTAATTAATTTTTTAATAATTATCAGACTATCAATTTATAATAAATTGTCTAGATATTAATACAAATTAAAATGAAAGTTTTATGTAAACCTGTTAGATCTATCAATTACAAAATTTTATAGAAGTGCATTAAAACTATTTTTTAAAAATAAATAAATAAAAACTTGAGTTTTTAATAAATATATTTAGAAATAAACCTGGAGAGATCTTAACATATGTAATACATCCATTAAAACAGCCATATCCTGTGAAAAGTGAACAAATCATTATACATATCCATTTCAGCATTAATAGCTCTTCATCAAATCACCTTGGAAAACTTCCAGTTATTCTCAAAAAATAGACCAGATATGAATCTTATATTAATACTTAAATATATTATTGCATCAGTTTGTATGGATGATTGACAGGGGTATAAAGCAGCTAATGAAGGATGTTACTCCTGAAGTGCATGTAAACTGCAAAATGATTAAATTGCATATGTGTAGAGCTGAAACTCTCCAGATATAATTATATATAATTTAAGAACCCTAATCTATTTATTCTATATTATGATATTATAAAGAATTACCATCTGAAATATTTATTTTAATTGTCAGAAAATTCATGCTTTTTAATAGCAACAAGAAGTTCAATTTGAAACCCAGAAAAATTGGAGAAATAAAGATTACGTAATGATATATAATGCAAAGTGATCAAAATAATTGAATAAGTTGATTTATTTGCTTTGCTTTTAAAGTGGTTAAAATAATGAAGCAAGCTAATTAAAGTAGTTGTTATTAAAAAATAACTTGGGACAGTATATAAAAATGATTTTGTTTTGTGTGTGTTTATGTGCCATTGGAAGAAAGATATATAAAAATAAATGGTTCAAATAAAAAATAAAGTTGGGAGTCAATTGCATTTGTGAGTAAAGTCAGCAGTAAATAATGTCCAACCTGCTATTTGGCAAACAATTTCAAAAAAACTTGTTGACCTATGATAAAGTCAAAAATATTCTTTAATAAATTATTATGAAATATCTTCATTACATGCCCAAATATGAAACGGATGAATGGCTAAAAACTTTAATGTACCATTGCTAACCAATCCAGCAATAGAGTTCTTTTCAACTTACTATGTAGTTGACATCTCCAATCTCCTAAAACATAATACTTTTCTCTAAATAAGCATTATTTTATATAGCGTATGTTTTCAATTGTATTACATTCAAATATTAGTCTTTCAAGCTAATTGTGCATACGCTTTTGTGAGTGTTAATAATAATAAATGAATACTTTCTCTCCAATACAAGATATAGTATTTGAATGTAATACAATTGTAAACATACGCTATATAAAATAAATGCTTATTTACATATGATTAAGTTTCAGTTAGAATGACATTTAATAAATTCTAGACAATTTCACCGACGTCATTCATTCAGACATCATATATAGTAATTTAAAGTGACTGTTCCATCATCACGCTTACCTTGCCAGTATTTCAGATTTGCTCATATATAAGCATTTGAGTTGTAGGAATAAGTGGATTCTTTTATTCCTGCATAAATACTATATCTTGTATTGGAGAGAAAGTATTCATTTATTATTATTAACACTCGCAAAAGCATATGCACAATTAGCTTGAAAGGCTGATATTTGAATGTAATACTTTCCTCTAGTAACTGGATAAAATTAGCAACCCATATAATTTCTACACAGATCACTCAGAAGAAAATATGCATCTTTAAATGTTAAGAAAAAATATTAACTATAAAATTATGTACAAAAAAAAAACCCTAAAAGAAAAAAGAAATGTACTTCTCTGCTAATTGGCTCTAAGAAGTTTTATTGATAAATGCCAGCTAAACAAAGCATTTAAAAATCTCTATCTTGAAAACCACTCCTTAATCTCAGACCAATGGTTTCATGCTTTGGCACTCCTCAGTAAGGCACTAGGGTAGCTTCAGACACTAGATCTAAAAATACTAAGCCAAAGTCAGCATTTATATAAATGTTAACTATTAAGTAGAAATTTGAGTCATGTAATATATGACTTTAATTTTTTTTTTTTTTTTAAATGTACTTCTTGTCTCAACAGCTAGTATAGTCAAGAAAAATATCTGCCAAAAAAAGAAATGTTTCAAGTGGGAACACATTTCTGGAATTAAATTTTTTGCAGATTTTGTAATTAATAAGCAACTATAGGAACTCTGTATTTTTTCTAACTAGATTTTAAGAACATGTTATTTGAACTAGTATTAATATTTTGATTTATTATTTTCATTAAAAGTATTTGTTTTTGTTAAGTTAAAACCATATGATTTCTTTATTCATCGAGTTGTGGTATCAATATGTGGATAATATTTAAATATTATTTTTATACACTTAGTATATTATAAACAAGTCATGTTCCAATGAGTTAAAATCATGAAAAATAATATTTTTATATTGAAGTTGTGTGTGTGTATAGTATGGTCATGATCCAGTTATCAAGCTTACTGCTGGAATTCTGGTGACTTAATCAGCAATTAGAAATTCAAGCTATCATTATTAGGTTATTTTTAGGCCAAAGACTGAAGAAAAGATTGATAGCTTAGATGTGTTTATTTTTAATAAAGTATACTTAATTAAAGCTTCCAAGTACAGTTAAGTATTTTGTAAAACATTAAATAAAAAACATGTTATCACCATATATTTGAATATGTAAAGTGAGGATGTGATAAGTCTTTGTGATCATTGTTGCATTTCTCACCTAAATAGAATTAATTCTTATAACATTTCCTTGACATATTTACTATCACCAATTTTTTCCTGTGATTGAGGCAGCAACATGTGGTCAACTTGTGGTTAAGATATTGTTTTCAATGCCTTTTTTACCTTTTTTTAATATAACCCATACTTTTGTATCATATATCATCATTATTATTTTAAAGCTTTGTTAAACAACTGCAGGAAAAAGGTAACTGCAAATTTAATCCAGTTTGTCCAATTTATAAACTCCCTCACATCAATAGATGTTTTTATTTTATCTACATTATGTGGTCACTTCCTAGGTCTTTTATAAACTTTTCAGAACAGTTTAAGACAATAACTGCCCATTGATTATCAGCTATTCTTAACCCAACTTGATTTCAGTTCTTTAATTCTTTCAATGATGTTAGTAATGCCTTCTGATTCCTTCACTTGAATATTTTACTTTCAATCTCTTCTTTTTACTAAAAAGATATATATTTTTCTATTTCACTGAATATTCTAAAATCTCTGTATTCCTCTTCTGCTTATACTTCAATGCAAACAAATTTTCTTAAAAACTTCTTTATTTTCCTTACAGTTTTGACTGTCGAAACTGTAAGGAAAATAAAGAAGTTTTTAAGAAAATTTGTTTGCATTGAAGTATATATAAAAGAAGTGTTATAAGCAATATATATATATAAAATATTCATTAACATATATATATATATATATATATATGAAGATATGCAAAGAAAGTGAAAGAGAAGAATAAGAGAATATTCCTCTTCTGTTAAATATCCTAGTCTCAAATCCATAAGGACTGATAAAACATCTGTTAAAATTCTTTCATTTCAAACACATAGGCATATTTTCTTTTAATATTGTTATTTCAACAACAGCACTCCCATTCAATTTTAATTTTGTTTAATTTTATGCATTATGTTTCTACTTATATTAATACTTTGATCTTCTAATCCATGATTACCATTCTTTATTTTTTTTGTGTGAAAACCCATCAAACATTGCTTGGTCTTTTAGGTATTTATTTTTTACTTCAATCTGATGATTCTTGCAACATTTCTTGAAATTCCAAATTTAAACTATCACATCATGTACAAAGTCTAGATGGTTTAAATAATCTCTATGTAGTTTTTAGTCTCTTGGCTTTCTTCTTTTAAAATTACTAGCAAATGTGTTGGAAATATGGAATCAACCTGTTATATTCTTTTATCAGTGCTAATCTTCTTAGTATCCCTATGTAATCTAATCATTGCTATTGCATTTTGATAAATGTTCTTTAGAATATGCCAATATCCTAGGTCTATAACTCTATGATCCAAAGCTTTAATTGATGTGATATTATTTAAAGAATTAAATGTCTTTATAATCTATAACTTTAAAGAATAATGACAATTATTATTTATTGCTTCTTTTAATATCTTTTTTCAGAATTTGGATTTAATCCATTGTACTAAAGCCACTTTTAAATCTAGCTTGTTTTGTTGTTATTGTTGATTTGAATTCAAAATTTGCTGCAGATAAATTGAAATTATCTTGACAAAATTTGGTATAGAAGTGACAGAAAACTGATAAGTTTATGATTTCTAATATCTTATTACTACTTTAAGAGCTGATACATCCTTATCATTTAGACTATATAGCTTTTCCAACAATATTTTTATTTTTTCAACTGCTTCTTTTAAAATATTCAAGTGGCATATTTAGCACAATATTAATTTCAACAACTCTTATTAAACTGTGTTATCTTTTACACTCATATATAACAATGATCATTACAATTGATATATTAATTTGTTTCAAGATTTTACTCGATTGCTATTAAATATTTTTAATCTTTTTTGCTATATCTGTCTCATGAACAATACCCTGATAACATGTATAATTAGTGTCAGCATTAGATTTCAAATATTTGAATATGTACACTTTAACTCTATTATGCATAATTAGTAGATCATTTGGCTCGCTTTCTTAGACCAAGTATTTAGTCGTTTGCAAAGTTTACTTTTAATACCTAAATGAAATAATTTTCAAAGAAGTTTTTCGATCTTGTCTGCTTATGCAATAATGATCTGATATTAGCAAGTGGAAGGTCGGATACTGCTTTTATTTTTATAAGATTATTTTTGATTCAAAATAGAGAGCTGAATAATAATCCTATCAGCTCTTTTGTTGTTTAAATATTTCTAAAAGCTCACTTGAAATGCATTAGATTACATTGATAAACTGAACTGAAATATTCATACATTTTGTATTCTTCCAAAGCGTAAGCTTGTGGTTAAGACCTGTAGAGGTCCCTACCTTCGCATTTTTCAAATGCATATTCTTGAGGTTCCAGCCTTAGTAAATATTACTTTAAAATATTCTTAAAAAATAATTCTGGGACTGAATCTTATCTTTTACTTTAATTTTTGATATTTTATGGAAAATATAATCAGTGCTTTACTGCTCTACTGTGATTTGTAATTGTTCTTTTTCAAAATTTTATCTACCTACTCTAGCTTTCCTCCATTACTTTACATAAAAAATAGTTGACTGCCTGATCACATGAAGTTAACATCTCCATAATTGTTGTGATTATTTTTATTGTCTTTTTTATGTAGTAAGTATATGCTACTGGTGTATTATTGAATGCTAACAGAATTAATTATTAATTAGAATTTCATGTAAACTTTTAGATATTTTACTTTGCTGAATTAATTTTTTAAAAGTTTTTATTTTTTTGTTATTAGCACTAGTATTTATTCATTCAAGTATATTGTTGTTGAATTTACATTTTCCTATCATTATTTTTTATAAAAAAAAATTGAAGTGTGCTTTTGTCAATTTTATTACAAATAGGCCGATTTCTTAAGGAACTAAGACAGTTTTAGCTCATCTTCTATAATTAATAGTATGATACTAGAGACTTTATATTTCTATTGTTTATTTTTGCTTTATGTATTCATTTTATCATCCATTATATCTTTTTATATCTTAGTGTTTTAATTTAAAATGTAATTTTTCTTTGCTTTAGTTTTAGATATTTAATTATATTTTCCAATCTATAGTTAACTGCATGCACAAATCTTTCAACCTTCTTATATAATTCTATATACTTGTTTTTTGTTAGCAAATGTATTTTATATCTTGAAACAGCTTTAGTAGCTATTATTCCCTTGTTATTTTGTTTTTGTTAATTTTAAGAGATTTCATTTTAGATGTTGACTTTATAATATTCATCACCATATTCTGATCTTCTCTATGCCCCAAGATCATGAGATAAATTCTTATGCATACATATGAATAGATTATATTAAAAATTATATTTAAATCTATTATTTATTTATATAAATTTAATTCATGTTTTGGTATTTCTGTTCATATATCTCATTGTTATCATAGTTGGAATTTTAGCTATAATATACTATAGTTGATCATAAAAATCCTTTTTCTTCATTCATTACACAATCGTCAAGCAGCACATCCCATGATATTTATTTACCTAAAAAATTTACACACATCTTTTTACTATTTTTTCTTATTGCTAGAAATAGGCATCACTTTCCTCTTTATTATTTTTCCATATCTAAAATTACTATATTCATCTATAATCTTTTATTCAAACCTTTCTTATTAATAATTTTAATCTATTTGTTTCAATTTTTAAACATTCTCTCATAATTTATCTCAAAATACGATAAATTGCAAGTTCCAAAATCAATATTTTTTTACTAAATTATTCTCAATTTCAGTTAAATACAGAATCTATCTTTTTTTTTTTTGTTTTGGAAGAATAGATTGTTTCCTTTACATAATTGAGTTTTCTAGCTTACTTTATAATCCTCATATTAAGAGAGTGGTGTTTATTTTCTGAATATCTTTCTCTTATATAGATTTTTTGTCACTAAGGCTTTTTAAATTCTATTTTGGGTTTTTTTTTAAGACTGTTTTTTGTTTGTCAGGTTCCAATATTTTTCTTTTAGCAGATGTATGCAAGATTTGTTAATTCCAGAATAATGATTACTATCATTTAGAGATGGATATATAGTTAAGAATAAATTTTTACAATATTATAAAATGTAGTCCAATGCTCTTTTGTTTTATTAATGATTTTTCTCAGTAATTGATACTTATTTAATACTATTTAATTAAAAAGACTACTTTAGAGTAGGTTTAATACCTATTTATTATGACAAAAGTATATATGGTATTTATGTATGCTGACCATGTTTGTGATGGTCGGGGGGGGGGGTGCAACGGCAGAATGCCTTATTAAAAAGTCACAACAACCTGTTTTTATTTAGTATCATAATGTATTTATTATTTTTGTGTATAAATTTATACTTTTCATATTATTAAAAATTTGGCTTTTAATACGCCATTCTGCTAGCATAACTCTTTATCCCCTGAAGAAAGGTATGGCATTCTGCATCACAAATATAGGCAGCAATCTTATATGTAAGTATTGGATATTTAATTATATTAATAAAACAGAAAATACTTATATTTTTCAAAAAGTAATTATAGCTTAACTTATTATATGATAAAAAATGATTTATGATCTGGTTTTAAGAGAATTGCTACAAAACAATATAGATCCTTTGCCTGGATATCCACTCGGTTACCTAATAAAATTCAAAAGTTTTTAACTATGGATTCAGATTCATGCACATTTTATACAAGTGTTATATATTTAATACTTAAACATCAGTATTTATCTAAAAGCTCATATTCATTTTCAGACAGAGCACTGAATGATAACATTATCTTTAGACTAATTTCTGGTTAAACCCTAACATCATTACTATATCAGTTTTTCACTGGCCATAATATAGAGAAATGAGTTTAACATCAAGCAAACTTCAAGACATGTGAAAAGGCAAAAAATAATTAATTTTTAAATGAATACAGTATTGATGACTCTCAAAAATTATTAATAACGACTTTAATTTAAGAATGTAAACAAATATTTATTCATTAAACAAATTTATATTTATACAGTCCATCAGTCAAATTATTTATGAAAGCTCATCAAATTATATTACATTGACCATGTAAGATGTTTATTTTACAGAAGAAATCTTGGACATATTAAAAAAATAATCGTTTATCAGTTAATAATGAAAAAATTAGTATACTAAACAATTAATATGATAAATGATATTATTCAAGAAGATATGCAGACATTAAATTTAGAAATAACATTTCCATACTCTGCTATCCTAAATATTAATGTAAAATAATACCCAGATGTCATTTAAATATGAAATTTATATGAAAATGTGGAAAGTATACTTGGTACCATAAATATTAACTCTGTATGAGTATTATTTTACATTAAATTTAGGGACATAATTGGGACATCTAATAAGCTGGTCCATATAGACCAGAAAATATTTTATTCAGAAAAGAATTCAACACTAAAAGACAAGATGACATCATAATGGCAAATCAGGTAGATCATGAAATTTGGAAATGTCTATCCACTAATAATAAATCATCATCAGGGGACTAGTTGAAAAAATTCTATTTACTACAATCATCTTTGATTTCCCCTGAAAACTTGATTGAATAAATAGAGAAAATAAACCTTCAATAATATTAAGATTTTTCAAATATTACTTATAAAATACTTGAAGTACTTAAATAATCACTTGACAAGTTTCTTTAACTTATTAACTATGAAATATGTGAAGAGGCAGTTATTAACCAATAAATATTATTTATGATAGTGAAGATCCCTAATGCCATCTAGTGCACTTGTGATTCAACATAAACCTTTAATAGAACTCATATTCACAAACAACAATCAAAAACTATCATCTACCACCAAACCCCAATAATTATAACATCATCTAGACTTAAACAACCCTCACAACCACATTTATCTCTCTTACTACAAAACTATGAGAATGAAATTGAAAACACAAGTGGTTGCTAGAAGGTTGCATTAGATCCTAAGATCTAGATGCAGTGCTCTCAGATCCAAACTCCTCCTGATGAGCCACAGCCGAACTAGTCTGGATTTAAGTAGGAAGGATTTTCCACCTTCTGCATCCATTGATTACTCTGTTTACATAATACTGTATAGTTTTTCTTACAACAATTAATTTAGTATAATATCATTGATGCTTAATGTTAAACCTTTAATAGTTGAAGATATGAATGATAAAATATTTTCTAGAATATTTTAGATAAACTCTAAATCTTTTATAACAACCGAACTATTCACTGTTCATTATTGTGTTTTTGGAAGATGCTTTCATCATACAATACAGAAATATTATAAAGTATTATAACACATGTGGAACAAAATGTTCTTTCCAATGTAATCAGATTAGAGATTGATTTCAAAAATGCTTTTAACCATGTTAATCTTTATTATCTTATATTATTCCCAAAAATGCATCACTTATATATTGAAAAGATCAGCAGCAACAAAAAACTTTATTATCCCTACCATTTCAAATTATAAACAGCTTTACCCCTGATTTATTTGCTATTTACATTGATTCACCCTTAAGAAAAGTTTGTGGAAAATTTGTCTCACAATGAAGAAAAGAAATAAATATAAACTAAAGGAAAAAGAATGTTCATAAACTAGAAGGTAATATGAATGATATTGTAAACTTTTAAGAGGGGCAATCACAAATACTTATTTAAACAAATGGAAATTCCTATCACTCATGAGAGAGCTGAAATTGCAATGATGAATTTATATATATCCAATAAGGTAATTTTGAAAATCTTCAAAATATAATCTTTTTAATTTTTTTTCATATGTCAAAGTGTTGACTGGAAAGCGAACCTGGGCCAGCTGCTTGGAAGGAAGATATGCTAACCACTAGGCCACCAACACTTGACATATTTTCAAAAATTAAATGTAATCTATAAGAATGAAATTATATACTTTAAGGTTTAAAAAAATATTAAAAAAAGCATCAAATTCTTGGAGAGATATTAGAAGGTAATGAACTCATTGTAAAGAATAACTTAAAGAAGTTCATTGATATTTAAATCATGAATATTAGGGAGACTGTAAAATATGTGTGATGTTATTTTCCATCACACCAATACTTGACGGTATTAACATTATACTTTTGAAAGTTGAGGTGATTGTCTACAAACAATGTTTGCTGTTTGTGATAAAATTGATCACAAATAATTATCTGAAGAATCTTTAACAATTTTATTATTGAAAAATGCTTTTAAAATGTTTCAAAAATAACTGGATAAAATTGTATTAGGAGACAAATTTTTGGCAAGACAGATATTAACAAGTAAAAATATTCTATCAATGTTTACAGAAATTACAATTAAATTTTTTGATATTCTAATATGTACTTCAATAGTCAAAACCAAATTAATTACCAATAAATTTTCAATTAAACTATTAACTTTTAATCCAATTAAGTGCTCCTTGAGGATAAAAATTAATTAATTCTTTTCTCAAATATCTTTAATATATGATGGAGTTTGGAGTGATATAACCAGTATAATAATAGCATACATTATTAAATATATAAACAATTATTCCTGGAGAATAGGATCAAAACTTTTTTCATACAATACTCTAAGAACATTAACTAGAAGCAATGAACTTGGATTAGTTTGACTATTTGTAAAAGTTACATTATTTGGTAGAATATTTAGTGACCCTCTATTTGACATCAATTTTCTCATATGTCAGACTTAGTCAGATGGAGGTTAGCTCATCTCAATATAAGAGATCAGATTAATAAATCTAATATAAGTCAAATGTCATACAAAGATCTGTCAATGATGATACATCACAAAATTCAATCATGGTGCCAATTAGAATCCATTCATCTATAAAAGCATTAGAAAATATGTTATTGGATCAATCATTGACTCATACAGGTATCAAAAAATTTTATATTTTGCTAATTACAATATTTCTCAACAAGATTTGAAGACTATCTTTTAACTCAATTTATAAATTATGTGGATCAGTTGAAGAAACTTTTCTACATGTTATTGTTTTTTATCCATTTTTCATAACTTAAGATCAAATTTAATTCTTTTCAATAATTCACTAAACAAGATTTTGACACTAAGCTTTTTGATGACTGACAAAAAACAATAAGACTGCATTAATACTTCTAAGATTTATATAGCCATTAAGATAATTTTCCAAAATAAACATTGTTAGTCTGAAATTTCATGAAATACTGGTGGAAATAGTACTATAGAGACTTAAAATCCCTGCCAAAAAAATTATGATGAATAATTGACACCAAGATCATTTGATTCATGGGATCCATTATGACCTAAGTGAAATACAGATTCATAACTACACAATCATCAATGATGTAATGCAAGAAAAATATTAATTAATCAACAAAATACATAAATGTCTTTACTAAATGAAACATGTTAAATTCCTATTTTGTATATGAAAAACCAATGTTTTTACTTGTTATATGTAAATGTATTGTATATAATAAAATAAAATCATTTTAAAAATAAATAATGCTTTACATTGGTAATACATATCAGTTATATTACATAAACGAATATGTGACAGTAATTTTCCACAGATTCGGAAATTTTTGGATTTTTTTTTTAAACATAATTTGATTATTTCAATTAATTTCCATATTTATATCCATTTCATTACATTAACTAAGAATTATTATTTCAAGTAGATGAGATATATTATTTAATAAAAGAAAAAAACATGACAAAAATTTAATATCATTTCTTCTTTCAATTTTATAATTACTATTGTTTTAGTTTTACTAAATCTTTATTTTTGTCTAATTTTGATTATGTCTTTTTTTAATTCACTTTCAGTTTCATGTAAATAATTTTTAATTCATTAAAAAAGCCTTAACTTTTAAAAATTCAATCTGCATATTTTTAAAAAAACAATTTAATGTTGGCAATCAATTCTTTTTTATGTTTATTTCTCTCGCCTTTTTTCTTTTTCTTCCTCTCTTCTTTTCACCCCTTTCTCTCTCTCCCCTTATCTTTCTTTTCATCTCCTCTCTCTCTTAGTCGACCGAATCTTCAGCGAGTTTTTAATTTTTTTTTTATACATTTCTCACATATCTATAGTGTAACGATATATAAATATGTCGTTACACTAATTTAAAATAAAAACTTAAAAGTTCGCAAATAAAAGTAAAAAACAACGCTAAAATTAAAATGTTTGTTAAACGTATATACATTCGCACAGATGCCAAACTTTAAAAATATTTTTTTTTAAAAAACAAATAAATAAGTATTTGAACGTACTTTTTTATAAAAAAAAAAAGTACAAGATTTAAAAATAAAACAGGTATTAATTAATTCTTGTAATCTATAAATGGAAATGATTGTTTATAAATTGTTTGAAAAGCAAGCTAGCCTTGGGCTCTTGTATAATTAAAATGATCTGATGAAAGATAGATAAGAAAATAAAGAGAAATTAGCTTGACCAATGGAAGCACCAAGCCTTGGCTCGGACCCTAACGAAAGTGATGGATTACTGACGTTTTGTTGATTGAATCCGTGTGGATAATATAAAAAGGGAAATAGTTTTTTCTGACAGTTCCAGCATTTTGTGTTTCAGAGATGGGGTAGGACGCACATACCACACTCTCTATAAAAAAAAAAATGAATGAAAAGACTGTGATACCTTGAACCAGCTATTGCCATCTCCAGAACATTATCTTCCAATGGAGGCATCGCAGGAATTAAAAGCAGAAACCTGGACTCTTCTACCGTAAGCTATATTGACATGAACTCTAAATTTAAAATTAATTAAGAACTTTCGTTCAAGCTTATGAACTTCCATCTGACTTTTTTAAATTTAAAATCAAATTAATAATGTTTAATTTTATATGTTTTCCGATTGATAAAAATCATTTCCATTTTTTTTTCTTATTGTATAAATTGTTTATTGTTTAAATTTTAAATGATGAAATTTAGGTTGGGTATAGATGTTGCGTAGATTCGTTAGCGGTTGATTATGTTGAAGTTTTCACATTTGATTAGAATATATAGGTCAACGATGTTAATGCGGGCATCTTACGATGAATGCCATGGGGCCTTGTGTATTCCCTTTGCAATTGACGTTATCGATGATTTTGTATTTTGATCGATTGTGTTTAATTTGGATGTTTTTGACCATGGAATCTGTGCAGCCGATCTATACTCAACATTTTAAAAACAAATTTATAAAAATAATCTGTGCGAACGTATTTAAATGTTAAATTTAAGTCGGCATGAATGGCTATATAGTTTTGTAAAGTTATATTAAGGGAGGGTAATCTTAGGTTATTCATTTCGTAGTTGAATTGGTTCAATGGATTGGATATATTTGTGTAATTGTAGATGTAGTATGAGATCCGCTATGGGCAGGATTATATATATACGCCACACACCTTCTGTTTGCTATGGATGGGTTTGTAAGACGGCAAAGGACCGCAGTCCATTCCTATGGAGTTTATGTTTATTGTTCTACTCGCCAACAGATGTGACATTCCTGTTGGTAGAGAGACAATGTCTTCTCTAATTCTACTTGCTGTTCAGATGTACATTCCTGACAGTATAGTATTTTGTGTCGTCGTATTTTCATGCTACATTGAATACATAAATGTATCAGATGGATTGGCGCCAGTTTGATTGCGAAATTTGTTGCCTAAGGTTAAATCAGGAAAGAATATTTTCTTTTCAAATACAGATCTATGTAGTCTATTCATACTCGACTCCCTAAATAAATATTAAACTCATGGTTGTAATTTACTTAAATGTAAAACTAAAGATTAATAGAAAAATCTAAAATGGTGAATTTATTCCTCAAAATTTAAATGTTATTTTATATGTGTGTAAATAAATATTTTTATGTGTTAATTTCTGGCAGCGGCTTTTATTCTTTTATATTTAAGATATAAAATTTATATTTTATTATCTCTGCTACTCCACTGAGCTAGTGACTTGGGCTAACGATCTGAATATTTAAATAAAGTGGAATCTTAACAGCGCGTATCTGCCTACTCTATAAATTTTTCTAGGTTTAAATGCCTAGATGGCGCCTTGTAGAGCAGATATCGTAGTTGCGGTTAGATTCGATCTTCACTTCGTTTTGGATTGTTATAATAGCAATTAAAGAAGTGCTTATTTCTGTTTGTAGCAAATATTATCAATCTGAATATTTTAATCATCTGCACTCTATATTTGTAGTTTTTCAATATTTTACCCTTTCCCTCATTGATTTTCAAATTCAATTTTATAATTATAAATCTAGAATTTGAAGCAAATAATATTTTTTAATTATTTAACCCATTACTTTCTGTGATTTTTATTATTATCACATTTAGTCTAAAAAACTTAACTATATTTTTTATTAATTTTTTTTTCTCCTCTATATATTTCTCAATCTAAAATCGAAATTAGATTACCATTATTTATCTATACATGATGAATGTTATTCTGAAATCCTGAATTCCATAAACTTAAAATTTTCATAACCTAGCAAAAGTATTGAGATAAAGATTAAATTTTTGTTTGTAAACATTTATGAAAAAGTAGAATCATTAAAAACTTAAGTCAAAGTGCTGTATAATAAATATTAATTCTGCATACCACATATATAAGCAAAAAGGTTGCAATTCTGTGCTAAACATTTATTTTTAAAATAAATGACAATAGAAAAACAAAGACAGTAATGTTTTAATATCTGGTTACTTTTGAATCCAACATTACAAAGTAGCACGCATATGCCCAGAAACGTATAAAAAATATTATTGATTCCTTAATTGTCTTTAACATATAAATCAAAACATTTACAATTTCATGCAAAACAATAATAATGATTATTGAATTATATATATGGTCATTTTGTATGAGCATGCGTGACCCATAATCACACTTAGTGAAATAGCATATGAGCAATATGATAAGAAGATACAACCATCATTATCATATTTCCGACCACATATTCCATACAATTTTTTTCATAATCAAATAAATATAAATAATAAATTTAGAATTTGTTTTCTTTAATTAATAACTTCAAGCAATATTTAATTAAAAAATTGCACTTAATGAATTGAATCAATAAAGTATTTTAAAATTATACTGATAAAAGTTTTATTTTATTTCTTAAAGCTATTTAAATTTAATTTTTTTAAATTAATAATCTTTTAATGCAGAAATACTTTTTAATAATTTTTTTTATTATTCTTATCATTATTTGAGTTCAAAAACATAAAATTTCCTAATCAAAAACGGACTAAGAACCAAAATTTTATTTATACTGTATTTATCTTTTTATTTAAGTCTTCTATTCTTTTTTTTTTTTAATTTTGTAAAGGTGCTGATATATAGAGTATTAGTTATTGAAAAAAATTGAAAGATAATGTTGATTGGTGGTTTAGTAATGGAGCAATTAGAAAAACTATGGAGGGTAAGCGGAAAAAGATAGAACATAAAAGACGTGATTTTAAGATTGAGCTTTTGAAATATACATGAAGCGACAAAAATCTTATGAGTGATCTGCTTTGATTAATAAAGTCTGTCTTTATTTATTTTTTTATTTTCTAAATCTATTTATTTTAATCCACCAATTTATATATTTTTTTTTTAATTTAGCGACCTCTCTTCACTTTTTTCTCTTGTTCTATCTATGTATTTGTTTTTAGTCAATTAAGTAATTATAAATAGATATTGTAAAACTATTACTAATAATAATTTGATAATGAAAATAAACACTATATAAAATCAAATTATATTTATAAAACACTTTTTCTTCATACTACCTTTGTATATCTGGCATTAACTGGCCTTATATTTCACTTTAAAAGGCAAAAAGCTATTTATCATCTTTACTATATAATGATTATTCTAAAATAACAATTACATATCTATTTTCCAATATTATAAATCTGGGTTTAGTTAATATGTTACATATATAATCGACCTTATCTCATCTTTTATATACGTCCAAAAAAAGCAGTATCATATAATAATAATAATATGATGCTGTTAAAAATATTTTTTAAATATTAGCAAAAATAGCTCGTCAAAACTAGAAAATTATTTTTTACATTCAGTATACTCAAACTTTTTTCTCAAATTACTTAAATTTGTCTTCCCAATATTTACTACGTCATTTCCAGTGCTTGAACTTACTATGAACTCCCAAATATATAAAATATATAAATCATTCTTATTATGTGTACATAACAGAGTATTCGCGCAATTGAGCAATACTTTCTCTTTATAATGCACATTTTTATTCTGATTTCGCGTCCCAATTTTAAATGGTCAAAAAAAACTTTTTTTTTTTTACTGACATCTGTAGAAATAAAATATAACTAAAATATAGAAATCCCTTAAACATTTCATTACAAATAAAAAAAGATACTAATATTAATGGGAAATGATTGAAATATTTCATATTCTTCTAAATTGCAATTTTTATATAGCTACTTCCTAAAATCTTCATTTAATTAAAAATTATAAACTTATAATTTAAATGAAAAAAGTATTTTTATATCTAAATCACCATTTTATAATACAAAGGTTTTTTTCACAAAATTAATTTTAAAATGATTCATTTCAAATGCAAAAATATGTCATTTTAGCCAAATTTATTTATTTTCCAATAGATCTCTGTTATGCATCAGATGATACTAGGAGTAGGGATGCTATACTAATGATAAAACAGATAAGGGAACATAAAAAAAAAAACCTAACAAATTGTGTTTAAGTAGCAGAATAAATATTTCCAAATAAAAAATATTAATAAATCCAAAACAAGTCTTATAAAGATTACAAGATTTGGAGTTAAATTTGAAAATGAAATAACAAAATGCATTCAATGAATTTAAAATTATATATCAAGAAAATGATGATGATGATGAAACCAATCTTAATCAATAATGTTATTGACTACATGCAGAAAATTGTTATTTGTAAGATTAAACAATTACTTTAAATTATCTTGCAATAGCGGAGTGTAGTGTCGACTGTATGATTTATGATAAACATAAACTCATAAAATGCAATTAATATTTATTTATTAAACAAATATAAAAATGCATACCTTCGCCTGATACTGATGGCTTGGTATAGCTTTTAGTTTCTGAGCAATTATTTCTGTAAGGAATTTCAGGTACTTGTCTAAGCTTACCTACCAGCTTGTCTCATGACTAGGGGGTATGGTGACACTTCTGGCTGTTCTATGATAACTTGTCTCATGTCTGGTTTATGTCTAGATGAAATTAGTAATTTATACAGACTATATTCATTGGATAAATATAGGTTCTAGATATATAAAGGTTGGTAATAAAAAAAAGTGTCCTAATCAATAGCCTTCTATAGATGGTCATTTTAAAGAATCTTTATCCAAAATATATCTAAAATTTTTGAAAATGTACTATTGGCAAGTATGAGTATTTGTCAGATATTAAAATAAGCTCAAACCTACAAAATGTAGAAAAATATAACATTTGTAGAAAAATTAATATAGTTTGGCATATGTGTCTATTTTATTTTAATAAAGGATTATATTTATAGATTATAATAAATACTCCAAAAAAAGAAAATAATTTAAGTGATAATAATTGTGAGAGAAATAGAGATGAAGTAACATGAAAAAAGAAAAGACATAAATTTCTTAAAACAATTTAGACAATGTTTTTGGAAAAGTTATTAAGTGTTAATTACTATTAGCAATAAAACTTTAACCTTTGCGTGATGGCTAATTATTCAGTTTCATCCTAGGCTAAATTTCAAGAGTCAGAATCTATTTGAATAACATCACTTTGGGGCTTTCAATCATGCAATCAAAGTATCATGTATGTGAAACTGTGCTAAATTAAGATACTGATTCTGAATAAATTAGACTAAACATATTAAGCAAACTTGTGTTTGTAAAGAAGCTATGTATATATGATATGTAGACAAATGATAATCTATAGATAATAAAGATGAAGAATTCTCCAAAGATAAAAATGTTATCTTTTATTAGGGAAAAAAGTTTAACTAACTGTTGGGAACAAATCTTACATGAATCTGAGGGAAACATTCAAATAATATTATATTTACATAAATGCATTATAACTGAAACACAGGCTTGTTATATACCTGTGTCTATATATATATATAATATACAGGGTATATGGGCACAGACTTTCAGACAACCCATCACTCTCCATTCTATCTAATAACACTGATACACTCAAGCACATATATGCTGAAAAGATAAATAATCACCAATATATGTATTTCATGCTAAACCAGCAATCATCAGTTGGTCTAGATTATCATCTCCCACACATATATACTATAAGTGCTCAGATATATATTAAGATAGACAATCTTCATACTTTAATGGACAGGCTCCAATCTACTACACACTCCAACTCTTCAACCGTCCATCCAATTGAAAATCTGATGTGAAATGCTCAAAGGCCACCCTGAGGCCGAGATTCTTGTCACACCCATTTTGACCTAAGATCAATATGAACCCCACATGTACAGGATGTAATCCATTTAATACATATGCAAGGATGGGAGACATCTCTACAATGTAATAATTGAAACACATGATAATTTGGACCAACTGATGATTGCTGTTTTAGCATGAAATACGTATATTAGTGATTATTTATCTTTTCAGCATATATGTGCTTGAGTGTATCAGTGTTATTAGATAGAGTGGAGAGTGATGGATTGTCTGAAAGTCTGTGCTCATATACCCTATATATTATATATATAGATGCAGGTAAATAACAAGCCTGTGTTTCAGTTATTACATTGTAGAGATGTCTCCCATCCTTGCATATGTATTAAATGAATTACGTCCTGTACATGTGGAGTTCAGATTGACCTTAGGTCAAAATGGGTGTGACAAGAATCTCAGCCTCAGGGTGGCCTTTGAGCATTTCACATCAGATTTTCAATTGGATGGACGGTTGAAGAGTTGGAGTGTGTAGTAGATTGGAGCCTGTCCGTTAAAGTATGAAGATTGTCTATCTTAATATATATCTGAGCACTTATAGTATATATATGTGGGAGATGATAATCCGGACCAACTGATGATTGCTGGTTTAGCATGAAATACGTATATTGGTGATTATTTATCTTTTCAGCATATATGTGCCTGAGTGTATCAGTGTTATTAGATAGAGTGGAGAGTGATGGGTTGTCTGAAAGTCTGTGCTCATATACCCTATATATTATAAATGCATTATATTTTTAAAAGTTGTAATTAAAAAAATTATGTTTTGTAAGTTCAAATAAGTTTTATATATTTAGTTTTGATTAAATCAAAATACTCAAAATATTATTTTAGACAGAATATGGAATGAGTTTACATATATATATTTTTTTTTTTAAAAATAAGACTTCATAATTTCTTTTGGCAGCAGGTATCCTTTTTTTATGCTTTTATATATATTTTTAAATAAATGTTCATCATAAGCCATATTATTATATTTACATCCAGAAGAAAATCCAATTTTCGTATTATATAGTAGTCTTGTTAAAAGAGAAAGACTGTTAAGTTTTATTAGATATATAAAGATAGAAGATAATTTTTTATTTTAACTGTAGTTAAGCTTATTTTCCACAGATCCAGAGATTTTCTAGTTCAGAATGCTATCTTTTTATAGCAAAAATAGTCCTAAATAAGATTTTTTCATTTGCTAGTTTGAAATATTTTTTTAACAGATTTTTTTTTTTGTTTGTTTGTTTGTTTCCAAAGTACCCTATACATTTAAGACACTCCAAAATGATGGTCTTTGTACGAGATTCAACCTGTCGCTTCTGGTTCTTGAAGATCATAAGTCCATCATGTTCAAAGTGTGGCTAGCAAACCATATGTAACTTTCTAGAAGGTCCAATGTGACTCTAACAAAACTTTTGAAATAAAATCTTGATATAATTTATATTAGCATAATGTATTTTATTTTGAAATCATACATATTTATACTTTTATGGTTATAATGATTGTTTACATTGTCAACTTGATGCTTTTATTGTTACTGTTTCCTAAAAATATACATTGTTAGAATTTATCGAAAAATTATAAGTCAAATATTTGCTTACATTTAATATTTCAAAAATTTAATTATGGCTCTTGAATATATCTCAATTTTAAAATGTGGCTTTTATAGACATGAAGTTGGCTTTTTTTTTTATTGTTGAAACTATGAACCTACAATATACAACACTTTCTTTTTCTTCTAACCAATCAATGAGTGTACTAAAGTGTTTGTGAAAAAAATTGAAATATTGCTTTATCTTCTGTGTAAGAAGAATATCACTCAACTTAGATAATTCATCTAGAACATTTAGCTAGATTGTAATCTAGTACAAATCATAAACCTTAAATGAAAAAAGACATTGTCTTTATAGATATATAGTTCTAACCTTGGAAACTCAAAATGTGGAATGTTAAAAATAAGTCTTATTTCCATATAGCACTGGTACAATGATGTCCTGTGTGGTTTAACACTATAGTGGAAAAATAGACTCTACTGAAGGTTTCTGGTATAATACTCAATCTATCACATCTGGGTCCTCAAATATTACTTTTTTTTTAGTATACTCTTTTAATACTGATTCAAAAATTAATAATGTGTATAAGTTGCTTAACTTATTTTAAAAAGACATATACTTTTAAAATATATTTTAAAACCATTCACACATTTAACAGAACAGCAAATTTATATTGCAGACTTTGGTATTCCTCATAATTCAATAGATTTATATCTTTAAAAAAATAATGTATTTCTTGATATTATTGTCTAAGAGAGGAGTCTCTCGTGAAAACATCTATGTGTGTTAAAAATTTCATATTATACATAGTTTGCTACTATTTACAAATTTCAATATTCACGCTAAGACTTCAAATCAAATGTCATGGATGCTAGGGGAAGTGTAAAAATATTGGCAAACATAGTTGTGATAAAATCATATATAGATGTATATAGCATTATGAAAGAAAGCAAAGAGTTGATCTAACTATTTTCTATTGTATATCTCCATTAGTCCATTGTGTTATCATAAAATTAGCAAACTCTTAACCCTAAAAATCTCTATTTAATTATAAGGTAAAATAAAAAATGTTCATTTTGGTCAATTTTTACAATTGTACTAATTCAATAAAAAAAATAATCAAAAAAATAATTATAGGAATATAGATTGGCTGACATAAGATTGGCTTAATATTTATAAAAACCAAAGCTCATAAGTTAATTATCATAATTTGACTTATTAAAATGCCAATATGTATACACATTAGAAATAATAACATATTCAGTAGATATATAAAGATTTTGGTTCAGGTATATATAGATTGGACAGATATGCTAAAATCTTTTTGTTCTTAACATTGATCTGAAATGAAAATAAAATTCACATTAAAGGTTGCATAAAAAATGCTCTTGGAAATTTCAATGATTTGTGAATTGCTTCTGTTATACTTTTTTGCATGATTTCTTAATGAATATTATTTATTACATATTAAATGTTGTCTGCCTTTTCACAACAACTTTGATCAATGAAGTTTCTTTCCTTATCAGTAATAAAATATTAAAATAGCTACTCTCTTGTTAATATTCAATACAATTATCTGGCTTTAGACAGGTTAATTATGTCATTATAAACAAGTTCAACTAGTTCTGATATTGTATCTGCATTGATGATCTCATAGTCTATCAGATTATTTGCAACTTGAATCTCTTATAAATTTCATCAGTAATTCACAATACTTTTATTAAATTCAAAATAGTCTATTATCATCATTATCCTTTTTAATCATTATTGATTCATTATAGAAAATATTTCTCCAAGTCAGATCTCAGCTTTTCTCTCCATCATCTGGCACATAAACTTTTTCTAGGTCTAATTATCCATATACTATCATATTATTTTAGAAACGTAGTCAATCCAGCTCTATTTCTGCCTCTTAATTCTGTCAGTGATACTGTGTTTTTAATCTTTCCTCTCTAATCAATAATCATTTTTTGTGTTTAATTTATTAAATACATTGTAGTCTCAAATATTCTTTTAATGAAAATATAATCCAGGACTGTCATCCATATTCATTTTTGTTTCAAAAGAAATTCATTATATATAGGTTTTCATTTTCTACAAATTTCACTCGTCTATTTCTTTTCTCATTTCAGTATCCATAATTTATTTTTAATTTTTTTTTCCAATTCTAGTTTTAAATTCACCATAATACGTTTAAAAGATGTTTGTTTATTGTCATTAAAAGCATTTTAAAATAAAAAGTCTAATTGTTTATCCGAATTTCTTAGGATATAAATCTTAATTACCTATATTTGGTATCTTTTTTTTTATGCTGGATAGCTAACTTTGCTGTCTATTTACTATACTAATAATCTTTATTAAATTGATCTTTGTTTTTTTTTAATGCGTAATGAATTTCATTCTACTTGTGCTTTTAATATTTGTGCATGACTATTTATCAAATCAATATTTCATCTTTTTTGTTAACTTCACAGGGTCTGACAAAGTCCCATTTAATATAAGTCCTTCCAATTTAACATTTTGCAGTTGTAAATAGCTAAGCAAAAGATCATGAATTGCTGTGAGGATCTGTTGTCAAGAAATTCTTAGCACTTTTGCTTTCAGTTGTCAGTTATTGCTTTGACTAACTTTATGATCTCTTGACTGAAAATATAAATAAAAAATTATCATTCACACACATACACATATTTCTTCTGCCTTTAAAAAAACTTAAATAATATTGAAGTTAAACTCTATTGGAAATATGATAAGAAAGCTTGTGGTATTACTTGCTTTAAACTCATAAGTAAAAGTGAATGAATCAGTTAGATGCATGTTGATGAGCAAAGCTATATTTATCATATAAATAATCACATAGTAATTAAAAATATAGTGTTATGAGCATATTAGAGTGTACATTAGAAATTTTTTCTGTTTGACCCCTTAAGACCTTAAAAAACAATCAAAGAACGTCTTTTCAGTTAATAACATTTTCTTTTTTGGCTATTACATAACACTTAATTTTTGTTTCAAAATACAGTTTCTAGATACTGTCTGGTACTCTATTTCATGTAATAATTTAACCAAACATGGTAATTAAATTATTATATAAATTTTTTGTAATATTGTGGAAGCAACTACTCTTCATACATGCACTAAAATTGGCATACATCCTCTCCCATCAATAATTGTCTTAAAACCATTACAACGGTAGTCCACTTACAGTTTTAGAGCTTTGTATTTTAACACACTTAATTATCAGTAATAATTTTGGATTAAATACTTTTCACTGAATTCCATTAAAAAATTTTGAAAGAATTGCCTATTTTATGAAGATAGTCCAAATTAATACAATACACAAAACATTATATAGAAAATAGTTCATGCTTTATTATCTGATTGTTTGTCTGTCATTGTGAATATTAAAAGGATTTAAAGTGTTATATCTCATAAAAGGTCAATATTTTTTTCCTTGTAAAAATTTCATTGAGTGCATGTTTTTTCTTTTCTACCTAATATGAATTTGCTCCTACAAGAATAATTTTAATTTTTCTCAATGTGAAAAAAACATGACATGAAGCCAATAGACATAATTAACTTTTTGTACTTCTTATTTCTTTCTCATTTTTGGAGTTAGAATGTCTTACTTGAAAATGACTACTAATGATGATAAGATATTAATAATTATTGAAAACAACACGATATTATTTTGTTGCTAAACAACATTTATAATTTTTTTATTCTTCTATATGAAATGAAAAGTTCCACTTTTGTCTTATTAATTTAATTACATTCAAATATCAGCCTTTCAAGCTAATTGTGATTATGCTTTTACGATTGTTAATAATAATAAATGAATACTTTCTCTCCAATACAAGATATAGTATTTATGCAGGAATAAAATGAATCCACTTATTCCTACAACTCAAATGCTTATATATGAGCAAATCTGAAGTGTTGGCAAGGAAAGCATGAAGATGGAACAGTCACTTTAAATGACTATATACGATGTCTGAATGAATGGCATAGCGTATGCACAATTAGCTTGAAAGGCTGATAATTGAATGTAATACAATTGTAAACATATGCTATATAAAATAAATGCTAATTAATTTAAGTAAATAATGCTATAAATGATAGCATTTAAGTGTTTGTATTAGATTATCATTTAACTGAAATGTAAAAAAGCCAAATACTGAATTGTAAAATATAATAATGCAAGGTTTGTAACATAGATTCTATAGTAAAGCTCTCTATCAGCCATGCCAAGTCAATTCAAAATTTGACTATTATATAACAATCTCTGTAATGTATTAATTATGTAATTGCTTATACAACATTTTTCTTCCACTTTTATTGTAAGCAGAGATTTCTAAATAATCCAACTTTGGGATATAAACTTCCAACCTGTCTTATTGTTTTTTGTACTGCTCCAGAAAAAATCACAACTAACTTTCAGGTTATTAATCCTGTCAGCACCACTGCTTTTTTAATTCTTCAGGAGTTGGATAAAGTTTGTGTAAGGAATTGAGATTATAATTGTTATGCATATAGTTAAAGGATGAGAATTTGGTTGCACAAATATATCATCTCATTATCACAGTTTCTATAGGAAGATAATTAAGACAGTAACTAACTTTTGTGATTAAAGTTGATAAGAAACAGTTGATGGAGGAAACTGCTTAAATGAAGCAACATCATATTCTTAATTGGAAACATTTTTTTTGTTCATAGTTAGTTCTTATATCTGAAAATCATTCCACTACATGATACTAACTAAGTTGTTAATGACAATTATCTATAAATAACAAATAGAATAATGGATGACCAATCTTATATTTCACAAAATTGTAGACTGATTAGATAAGTGGGTCATCTATTTACAAATAATAACATTGTGGTAAGTATTTTCCAGAAGTTACATATATGTTCAGCACTATAATTTATATATATATATATTGTAATGGACCGACGACCCACCCTCAACCATTTACTTAAATCCATTCCATGGTATATATTGAAACAAGAATCCGGCCGTCCATGGAAAATTGGAAAGATCCTGCAACACTACAGCCAAAATAGATATTTTACTACCATTCAACCCGCATTCATTTGGTAATACATACAGGATCCACCCAATTTTCATGTTAATCCATTAGATTCCCAGAATTCGAACCCAGTTGTAATCTGAGTAGTTACTCTGTTCAGGTATAATTTATAAGTATATATCTAGCCAATGTGGGCAAAGACTCGACATTATGGTTCATATATTACACTTATTAAATACCTATTACATGTATGTTTCCATATCAAGAGATATGTAAATTCAGTGATGTATTGTCAACAAATTACATATAACCCTTGATGTATGATCAATTTAAATTAATAAATTGATTTTAACTTAATATAACACATTTAAACATATAAATATTCACTTTAAAACACCATAAATATGATTCCTACCACTTCCACATAATCTCATCCAAATAAAAATATATATATAACTACATAAAATAATAATATCACCAACTATGTGTCATTCTTGGTATGCATCAGCATCTACCTTTTATGCCAATATTTAAAAGAAATAATTTCGGTCATTAATACTATCTAAATAAATGACATTGTTTTCATCCTTTTTCCTTTTTTTAAATTCAAAACAAAACAAAAAAAAAAAGAAAATAAATATGATATCATCATATTAATATACAAATTATTATTTTGTAAATATAGTTGAATGAATGGGTTCATTTGTGACCATTATGAGTTATGAGAACTGGAATTGCCATCAATTGATTAAATTAATTGTATGTACTTATAAGTAATGATTAGTATGCAACTTGTTAATAAGTGGTTAATATGGATTTGATTAATAATTAACTTTGTTACTAAAAGTCTAACCTTCCTATATACTCATTTCATCATATTCCAGTCCTTCTTTATCTTCTAATAGAACCATTTATGTTTCTTTTTTTTTTATTTAAAAAAAAAATACATTTTACATCATGAAAGGCATGCATTTAAATTCTATCGGTACTTCCAGTTCAAATGAAAAAAAAATCAATATGGAAGTAAAAAAAATAAAGGAGAGGAAACCTTACAAAATTTATAACATCAGCATGTCAACCACAACAAACAAACAGTTACATATCAACATAAATTTATGAATGATTCTGTAAACATCTTGATCAACATGAGTATCTTCTTTTGAATGGAAAAAAAAAATTCATTATAAATTGGGAATTTTCAGCATTCTCTTATACTTGCTTCATTTTCCAAATTAGTGCCTTCAATGATTTATCCATCTCTCACAAGCTGACCAAGAAGTTTGGATAATCCTTGATTTGGTAACTTTCACAATTGATCTATAAAACTTCACATATTTGGTAGCCATTGTATACTTATATATGTGATGGTTCAAAAAAACCATCTGAGTTGTCTTGACCCTTTCACAATGATTTTTAGCATAGCTGCATCATTCTTACACTAGTATATATATATAATTTTTCTTTCTATCAGCAGTGAGCATGTTATAGCTATATAATAAACAAAACATGATTAAAGTCAATTCTTTTTTTTTGATAATAAACATTATTAAGTCTAAATTTTCAACAGTCCTAGAATTATCAAACGCTTGATTACATGAATAAATATCTTTTCATATGTCTTATAATGAATAGTTCAATAAACTTATAAATAAAATAAAATAAAAATCTTGCTGTATATTATGCTTCAATCAATAGATTATAATTTATTTATTTCTTTAATTTCCATAGTTCATGTTAAAGTTCAATTTCAATGGAAGCATAGTAATATTCCTCCGTTTCAGTTTTATTTTTTTCATTTCTCTAAATGTATATATCAAATTAAACAACTTACAATTTTATGTATCCTTACATGTCCAATTATTCTTTCTTTAGAATTCTGAGAAACGTTTTTACCAAAATATAATTTTCAATTATCTGACTTGCCGTCATTAATGAATAAAGAAAAAAAAATCTTGCATATAACTTTTTCTATACATGTTTTTAATTTTCCAGCCATTATAGAAAAAAAAAAGTTGTCATTGTTGTCATGGTTACTGCATATGTTCTATCAGGTTTTCTCTCCCCTTTGCATTACAACATTAAATTATAAACTCGTTTTTCCCTTTTTTTTGTTTTTTACAAAATTTCTCAATTCTTTGAACAATATCGTGTCAAAGGTTATTTTAAAAATATTAATCAAATGAAATTTAGTAACAAATTTATGATTTTGTTCCAAGCATTTCTAGTTCATTAAACCACAATATAATTTTATTCATACCGTTATATATCATCAACTTAAACTGTTCAATAGATGTATTAGCTTTTATAGATCAACACATCCACATATATATTTACGTTAAATGCATTTAATGGTAAGGATAGAGATGAGACCTATAGCAATCCTTACAATTCCCCCAATCCAAAAAGGTTAAAAGTTTAATTCTTTTAAACTTTTTACATTTACTAGAATAAAAAAAGATATTCATATGCAATGTCCTATCACCATAGAGGGTTATTTTCCTTTTCATATAATAAAATATTATCTGTAATTATCTATCCCTTTCTTCCTGTCAGTCAGTTTGCTAAATTACAATTTTATGTCTGTACGAAATTTGACCCCATTTAACACTCCTACTCAGTAATTCATTTTACTTTCTCCATTTAATTCCTACTTAAATAGTATTGTCTATCATATAATTGTATTATGATGGAGTGAAACAGAATCTGACCGGTTCCATACTCCTATTTAGGCAGCATGAAAACTTGTCTTGTCGGCTTTAATAACCACACAGAATATGGAGTGTCCATATGCATACACAGTAAGATATGCCCTCATATCTCAGTCAGTTCTGTAAGTAGCCAATACATGCTCAATTATGCAGTCGGACGTACTCTCATCACAAAGTGCTTTTTCATTTTCACTAGTCTCCATGTTGTCTCCTTTCAAACAACACATAAATGGTAATTATGAGTGCCCTTTAAAATAATCACCTTCCACCCCTTTTCATATCCATCCTGCACTATCCATTTTTACTTATTCAAATTTGATTGATCTTGATCATTCTTTTATTGACCTCATGATATTCTGCCCTTTTCAGATGACATTGCACTAATTTCCTCTATGCTTCCTTCCTAACCAAAATAAGGTTTCAGACTTCTAGGATTGTAACTCCCTTTTATTTCTCCATTAACATTTAGCCAAAATGCATTAGAGTTAGCTTGTTTGATAATAACAAATGGACTGTCATATTTGGGAAAAAATTTATGATACTTATATTTGGTCGGTTTACTAATGGGATGCACCTTCATGAAAACTCTATTCTCTACTTCAAATTTATGTACCTTCCTCCTTCTGTTTTTATTATTCCTTAAACACGCTTGCTGTGCTAGTCGCTGTTGCACCATGCAAATATTGACTTCCTCTTCATGTTGGTTCGGTCCAATGATGGGTTTGTATTTTTTAAATAAAGGTGGTACAAGTTTATTAAAATGAAGTTCACTGGGTGTGAATCCAGTAGATTTATTCACACTCCAGTTAATGTATTTTGTTACTTTCTCAGTCTGTTTTACCCAACCTCTGTGCTCATCTACTAGGTAAGTCCTAAACAGACATCCAAGCTCCCACATTATGCATTCGCAAGGATTGGACTGTGGATTTCTAATAGATGTGAGCACATGTTTGATCTTCAGCCTTTCCACCCAACCTTTCCATTGCTTAGATAAAAAAGGAGTATCATGGTCAGTTAGTATGACCTTTGGCTTCCATATCTTAAGAAATTGCAAGGTGTCTAATGCTTTGATGGTGTATCTAGCATTAGCTTGAGATATAGGGTATGCAGAGACATATTTTGAAAAAAGATCATAAGCAACCAACAAGTACTTTTGCTTGTTGAATGGAGGCAAAGATCCATAGTAGTCTATTGCCAAGATCTCATTAGGTCTATTAGGAATGATGAACTTTGACATTTCACTATAGTTTTGGTTGACTCGCTTGGTTCTAAGGCATTACCTTCAGGATCTCTTTGTACATACCTGGCCAACAAAACCAATTTTTGATGGTATGCTCTGTTTTCCGAGCACCATAGCATCCTTACAAACAGTGAATATTCATGATCAGTGGGATGTGCAATACTTCCAGTACTACTACCCTCCACTCTTCTGTATTTTCATCAATCCTATATAATAATACTTGATCCCTTAATTGGTATAAAGTAAGATTTTCATGTGTGTTCAAAACCTCTTCATCTTTCAAACTTCTTATAATAGGGCCTAGTTTCTGATCCATAAGTTGTAACTCAGGTAACATTTCCAATCCATCCTCTACATTGCTATCAATGCTTGCCTCGACATTTGTGATGTGTGCTTTCTCTATAGATAGATGGTTCTGTTCCGACTCACTTGGATTCCGACTGAGTGCATCAGCTATGACATTCTCGGATCCTTCACAGTACTGTATGGTGTAGTTAAATTCCTCTAACAGCAAACTCCACCTTATAAGGTGAGCATTTGTTAAATAGCTGTGATTCAGGAATTGGAGGCTTTTATGATCTGTGATCACAATTACCTCCAATCTGAGAAATAGTTGTCGGAACTTTTGGAAAGCCCATACTATCGCTAATGCCTCCTTCTCTGTCATGGTATAATTAATTTCAGGGCCTTTCAGGAGTCATCTTATAAAATAGAGGACACTTGGACATCCGTCTGCCTGTACGGTAAAAACAATGGTAAAAATTACACAACCCTAAGAATGATCGTATTTGTTTTTTATTAACAGGTCTAGTAAAGTTTTGAATTGCACTAATTTTGTCTGGGTGGGGCTTTATTCCATTATAACTTACAATATGGCCTAAAAATACCACCTGGTCAGAAACCAATGTCCTTTTTTAAAGTTAATCTTAATCCCCTTTTGGAAGCATTCCTGAAAAAACACACTCAGATGTTGAAGATGTTCTTCAACTGATGTGGATGCGATGATTGTCATCCACATATATAGTTATAATTCACTGAACCTCAGGAGATAGGGTTCTATCCAGGCATCGGATCGGACCAGCTCCACTATTTATCAATCCAAATGGCATTCTATTAATCTGGTAGGTGTAACCCTCATACCTAAAAGCAGTGTATTGACGATCGTCCGGGTAAAGCTCGATCTGCCAATAACTGAAGGTTAGATCAAAGGTGGAAAACAATTTCTTATTTCCAAATCTTATGAACAAGTCACGTATGGGTGGTGGAATGTTCCTGTCAGGAACAGTAATCTTGTTTAGTTGCCGGGCATCCAAACAAAATCTCATCGACCCATCTTTCTTCTTCACCATTACAATTGGATTACAATACGGTGAAGAACATTTGGAAATAATTCCCCACTCTAACATTTTGCTAAGGGGTTTTGAAATTTCCTTCCTATACTGATAAGGTATAGGATAAGGTATAGGATACGATCTGGATTAAAATGGCTGATCAGTCATCAATTTAATCCTTTGCTGGAAACCCTCAATAACTCCTGGAATTTCCCAAAAAATTGGATTGAATTGATAAATTAGAGAATGTAACTCTTTCACATCCTCGCCTTCAAGTAGATTTGATTCTGCAAGTTTAGTGTCAACCAATGATTCTGGTATACTAGATAATATGAAATTTACCTCAGAAAGACCATACCTTGTGGGTAATGTCATTTCTAAAGTATCCTCATTTATTTTTATAATCCTATTTGAGAAATCAACAATACAAGAGTTCATGTGCAAGACATCTGCCCCTAAGATTACATCATGTATTAATCTGTTTAGTATCAAGAAAACATGATAGACTGCAGTTCGGTTAAACCTGATCTCTACCCAGATCTGTTTTTGTTCCAACTTTGCCTTCCTACTATTGGCCATTGTCACTTGCATAGACTTTGAAGGTAACATCTTAATCGCGGATTTTTACTCAATATCCTTCGTATTTTTCAGACCTTCGTATTTTTCAGACGCTTATTTCTAAGGTTACAGCCTTAGTAAATTATTACTTAATATAATAATGGGCGTTTAATAAAAAAAATTTATAATTACAACTTTAAATTATCCAGATTTCTTACTATAAGATCTTTTCATTGACTCATAGTAAATTGTAAGATTTCGCGAGTATTAATGGATTATAAGAATTGTGGACTTAATTAGTGAAGTATTGAATAGCTGCACACTCTTAGATCAAAACACTTCAGCTTCACCTATTTATATATAAAAGTAGGTTGAAATAAAGAAGGATTCTCTAGATTCTCTCTTTTCTTCATAGCGTAAGCTTGTGTTTTTAAGACCTATAGAGGTCCCTACCTTCGTATTTTTCAGACGCTTATTTCTAAGGTTACAGCCTTAGTAAATTATTACTTAATATAATAATGGGCGTTTAATAAAAAAATTTATAATTACAACTTTAAATTATCGTAACAGATTTCTTACTATAAGATCTTTTCATTGACTCGTAGTAAATCGTAAGATTTCGCGAGTATTAATGTATTATAAGAATTGTGGACTTAATTAGTGAAGTATTGAATAGCTGCACACTCTTAGATCAAAACACTTCAGCTTCACCTATTTATATATAAAAGTAGGTTGAAGTAAAGAAGGATTCTCTGGATTCTCTCTTTTCTTCATAGTGTAAGCTTGTGGTTTTAAGACCTATAGAGGTCCCTACCTTCGTATTTTTCAGACGCTTATCTCTAAGGTTACAGCCTTAGTAAATTATTACTCAATATCCTTTTATAAAATTGATCAGAAATGTCCGAAATTTGACTACCTGAGCCCAGTAGCACTTTAACCGGCAAATTCTCACACAACACCTCTACCATAGGGCAACTTTGTTGAGCATAATTTGGCACTCCGTTGTCACATGAATATGTCATATTGGTGATCTCCCACCTTGTCAAGTCTTTTGTTTATCAGAGTATTTATGGCTTCATGAGGTGAAAAACTAGGCCTCAAGTACCTCTTTAGTTGTTTTTTTTTAAATATGGGGTGCAGACTTACTGCATCCTGGTTTTGGAGAGCCTCCTGAACTCAGTGATGAGTCTCTTGTGGCTTTGCTCTTGTTTGGTTGTGTGCACTTCAGAGACAATAACTGTGATGCATTGGTTGGCAGTATCCTCTCCTTTCGAGGATTTGTATAAGTGTTATCCTTCCTTTTCCGATAGAAGATAGCATTAACTGAAGACTCATTCTTTTTTTTTCCTGACTTCATGTAGATAAATTGGTATTATTTAGATCTATACTAGCCAAAAGTTCAGCAACCTGATCTATGTTTCTTGCACTAGTACATAGGAGGGATTGCTCTATATGCAAAGGCAAGTTTCTCTTAACTATTCGAATAATCTCCCATTCTGTAAGGTGCTATGTATCCAGTGTGTGTAATTTGGTAACCTGTCATCGAAAAAACTTCACAAATGTTTCCCCAGGCATAGACTTGTACCTTTCCTGGAGTATATGGTATAGAATGGCTTCTAGTCTATCCTGATTCAAGAAATTACACACCAATACAGTTTGATATTCCTCAAATGTGGATGGTGTTTGATATAGTGATTCCCACATTAATGCCTCACCCTGGAGGTGACAATAGGCAATAATAACTTTCAGCTTCCGACAAACCTCTGTTAAGTGAAAAATATAATTCTAAATTTCGGAGATGTTCTGTGGGTGCTTCATTCGAAAAGCACTTAAACACTAGTTTTCTTGAACTGGTTTATCACATCCCTTGAGTTTGATAAGTTATTTTTCTTTCTTCTGATTTGTGACAGTACTAGTATGGAAATTGATCCTGAAATCTTTAGATCCATAAATGCTGAATTTAAGATGATGCTCTAACTAACTATATTATTTTATTAGAGGCAACACTCAATAAAAAAAAGTTGATATATGTATCTATGAATATTCTCCTGATTTCTCCTTTTTTAAAAAAAATGTTTCCCACCTATAGTGGAAAGTAAACAATTCAACTGCGTATTGACATAAAAATTCCATAAGCGTTTCTGATGAGTTAGAAATAAAGGATTGTATAAGTTGAACATAGTATCTTATTAAAATTTACTAAAAAGTTTGTGAGGCATAATTTTGACAAGCATTTATTAAAATCATGGAGATGTCAAAGATTAATGAATAAGTGGTTTCAAATGTTATGAATTGCACTAGGTCAGTACTAACATGGGAACTACTTCTGTGACATTTTAAATTTGTGAAGACTAAACTGAAGAATTTACCAACTATGCTATTTTGTTAAAGGGAACAGTCAGTAAAAATTTGATATCTATGAAGGTTTTTATGATAACTCCATTTTTATCTTAAGATAAGGTTGATGGATGGTTCCAAATCTTATGAATTATCTCACTAGATTGACTTATGAGGGTATTTTCCATCATTCTGTAATCAGCCTCTGTACATTTTTTTCTTTTATTATTTTAAAAACAAACTATTTTGTTCCACTTTAATCATTATTGTGCATCTTTTAACTGTTTTTCAATGGGTTGACTAGTTTCATCTATGTATTTCCTTTTTAACCACATGGTATTTTATAGATGCAGTTTTTGTTTTTCTATATTTCCAGATTAAATTTTGTAGATTAAAATTCCTCATGGTGTTCTATAGCTTTGGAAAGCAGTTCTAATATACTGATTGGAAATTTTCTTTAATTTGTCTACTATTCCTGGATCTGTATGGATACATATTATCTTTAAATTGTTTGTTTTTATGTTTCTTTTTGTCATCTATTTAAAATCTACTTAATGATAGCAGATGGATAATTATTCTTCATGAGATTTTGTTTTATATAAGACTTTTTTGAACAAATTTCCTTAGCTCTATTTTATAATAATAGTACAATCTCAATGTTTAATTTTTAGCATGATTGGATGCATATCCCAAGTATTTTTTATGAAATGATATTTTCTACAGATTATAGTTTTGATTTTGTCATATGAATCTTATCAAAAGAACATTTAACAATGGCAGTTTTTGTTCTTTTTTTGATTATATTGTGAATTTAATTAAAGAAGATATGGCATTAATGTGTCCACATTTTTATAACAGTGGTCTAGCATACAACAAATGTTATTGATTAGTAGTTTCAATCTTTAGGTGGAAGTTATCATGGTTATAGTTTCAACTTCTATGTAAATGTTGCTGATTAGAAGTAGTAGTGATGAAACCATAGTCATCCTTTAATTTCATTGTAAGAATTTTGAGTTGTATTTCAAGCATATTATTGTTTTTTGGAATTTTAAGAGCTGCATTATAATAGCAATAGGAAGAATTGTTCTAGCTTGCTAGCTATGATTCCCATTAAATTTGTTCTCTACAATAGACATCATAGAGTATATTTGTGACTAAATTTTCCACATCAAAACATACCAATATGAATTATTCTAATTTTTATTTTCTTAATTAATTCAACAAAGTGCTTAAAATCTCTGACAAAGAACTATGTTTTGTTTGTCAAAGGATTATGAGACTTAAGAAAACCTTTGACGAGTTTTGATGGGGATCTTAATACATCTTGATCCTTATGGATTTTAAATAGATCATAAAGATATGGATTTTGCTGAAGTATGTTAATCTGCCTTTTTCTGAATCTGTGATGCTTTCTAAATATTACTTGCATCTTTGTTTCTGAACCAGTATATATTTTTTTTGTATTAACTTTTTATGATCTCTCTAATTTTGTTATCATAATCAATAGTATCCATTATTATAGATTGTCCTTATCAATAGAAATAATGAGTATAGATTTGTCTAATTAAAGATATTTAATAACTTCTCTTTTAACATAGGTAATATTTGATTGGTTGTTGATGCCCACAAGTTACTTCTTCTTGCTGTCATTATATTTAATAAAAAGATAGATGGTATGATGGAAAGTTATTCCTTTTTCCAGAACAGAAATTTCTATATTTGTTAGATGTTTAGAACTTAGATTTGTAATTGATGAAGCTATTAAGTTATTTGGTACAGTATGATATTTGTTGTATAAACGATAATTATTTGATATATCCTTGTAGATTTGACAAGTTTATTCTTTTGACTTTTTCTTATTTTTATGCAATTTAGAATATATTTTTTACTGCTGTAGAAACTTTTATAAAGTCTTTTTCAGTAAATTTTTTAGCAAACATTCAATATTAAATACAATTAAGGTTTGATATTTGAAAAAGCTTTGAGTATTTATTTTGTATTTTAACAAAGCCCCTCTTGCTCTTAAGAGTAATTTGTTTTAGTTTTCTGGAAGTGAATTGAAGGTTTTGGTTGCACATTAAGAATAACCTTTTAAGATTAATATTTACATAACAAAATTGGTTAAAGGGAATTTTAACATTCAATAGAGTGAATGACTGTCTATAATAAGTATTTAGTGTTTATCTGTAACTTTGTAATGGTATACATTCAACTGTAAATAATAGTGCACAGGTTAGTATTTTACTTTTGTTTTAGTGGTATTATTCTTCACTCTTCTTTAGGTATTGTAGTCTAACCAGTGAGGTACTAGCTTGGGAATGTAGATTTGTGAATACAAAATTTAAGTAATTCTATCAAAGACAATAATAATAGAAAATTTGATATCCATATTTACAAGAATCCTCTTGATTTCTCCATTTTTTTCTTAAGGTGAGATTTAATGTATTTCAAATATTATTTATTATCATACTGGGTTGACTTATGGGATTATTTGACATTGTCACAAGAGCAGTTTTTTTCTTTTTTCCTCTCTATTCAATATTTTTTATGTTTCCCAATCAAATTTATGTTCATTATTACATACTTGATCTATTACTTTAGATTTTTATTCTCTCTTTAATCATTACTTGCTCTTTTAAACATTTTTAATGAGATAAGTGGGTTCATTCATATATGTTCTACCACATTAACATATTTCATAGATGCAGTTTTTGTTTTTCAATATTTCTAATTTGAATTTGCAAAAATTATGATTCAGGCTATTCTGATATTATACTGATTGCTCATTTTCTTTGGTTTATCTACTATCCCTGGTATGTATAGATACATTATAGAACTTGAAATTTTTCTTTTTGTTGCCTATTTAGTTTTTTTAATGATAATTAAGGGATAACCATTCTTTCTTGTTTTTGTTACCCATAAGACTTTTCTTTTTCCAATTTCTGACAAACTTCTCTTTTTCTCTGATAGTATTTAACTATGAGTGTGGGTTTTTGGTAGTCTGTAGTTTTGATTTTCCATGAGTAATTTTGTTACAAAAAAATCTAAGAATGCCAATTTTTATTCTAATTCTATTATAACAACTTAATTGAAGGGACTCTGTGGCCAAATAATACATTTATCATTGGTATAGTCAAGTCAGACTTTAAATGGAGTAGTGTTTATGGTTATTGCTTCAATTTTTTAATGTGAATGTTGCTGATCAGGGGTCACAGTGGGAACCTAAAACCATTCCTATATTTTGTGGTATTGAAAGCATGTCATTGTTATACAAACCAAAACACTCTCCTATTGATATTATAGTAGAACCCTTTAATTTGTGTATAGCAATGGTATACTTTTGGATATAAAACAATTTTTTTTTGCAAAAATCAAAAAATGGCTGTGGATTCATCCCTGCCATCTCTTATCAGCAACATTAACATGGACAAACTTAAAACTACAGTTTTAAATACTACTCCATTGCCACAAATTCTGGCTTTACTGTGTTGGTGTTGGCCACGTGGTAAAGCACTATCTCCTTCAATTAAATTCACACTAGAATTAGAACAAAAACTGCCATTCTTATATATCCTTGTGACAATATTTCCTCATAACATACAGGGAGGTATTTTGCATACATATAATCATAACAAAAACACAAACATTAGAGTTATACTATCACTATGAAACAGGATAAGAAAAATGTATTCAAAAACCAATGACTGAAAAAAAGAAGTCTTACATAGAACAAAATCAATTACAGATATTGTAGTTTATCTATACCTATCAAGAGTAGCAGACAAACTAAAGAAAATAAGATATTAGTATATGCGAACAGCTTTTCAAAGTCGTAGTACATTCTTAGTTTGTAATATTATTTAATTGTAATTATACATTGTATTATTTCCATCATCTAAAATTGCTAATATCTTTAGAAAAGTTCAAATTAAACTTTTCAAATACATTAATCTGTTAATAATAGCACACAAGTTAGTATATGTTTTTAGTGGTATTATTCTCTTCTTTATGTATTGGTCTGATCAGTGATGGTAACATCCTGGGAAGTGAATCAGAGATCTTTAGATTTGGGAATACTGAATTTAAGTAATTCTGACAAAGGCCATGGTCATAGAAATTTGATATATTTATTCATGAGAATTCTCCATTTTTTCTTAAGGTTTAATGTTACATTTTCAAATATTATGTATTGTTATACTAGGTTGATTTATGGCATTATTTATAATTATCATATGAACAGTTTTTTTTTTAATTTATTTTTTTGTTGTTTTTTTTCTTCTGTCCAATATGTTTGAATTTTCCCAATAAAACTTATGTTCATTTGTACATGCATGGTACATTACTTTAGAAGGGATTTTTTTTCTCATTAATTATTTTATGCTCTTTTAAACATTTTTCAGTAAGATACCATGTTTCTTTGAAAATAAAGCCTAACTAGAATAAGCTTAGCATGATTTTTGAGAATATTTATAAGCCCTACTCCAAATATAAGCCTAGTTAAGATCGGCAGTCCATAGACGGCTTTTGGATGAACTTATTTGAATTATAAATGAATGCATATATAAATAAACAATATTATTGACATTAATGCTTTAAATAAATTATATGGTTCTTTTATAATTTCCTATCGACTATTTTTGACAAACATAATTCTACCTATATAGAGAAACAATTTACCTACCATAAGTTAGTATATTGGACAATTTATAATTTCAATTACATATTTTTAGGTATTTATTTCATTTAATAATTAGATTTAGAATATATGAATTAGTTTTAAAGTTTCAGCGTAGTAGCTTTTAAATATTCAAGATAAAATAAAAATTACTTTCATTTTTTAAACATTTTTTTTCCTCCTGAAAGACTATTAAAATAAAGGAAGTAATTTTAAAAATCAAAGTTTATCTTAAATTAAATCAGATTATTTTTCTCCTAAAAAGTTTTTAATTAAAAAGAATAGCCAAGCAGGTAAGTAATTTGGAAAGTGTTTACAATTTGTGTATTTGATAACAGATGAACATGGCTATGTCATATATGAATCTTATTAAACAAGGCAAAACTCTCCATACAGTAGTGCCGCCCTGGATGCCAGAAGGCTTGTGCATAAACTCATCCAATATCCTCAGACTAGTTTCTACTACTGTATGGAGTTTTTTGCCTTGTTTAATAACAATTGTGCTAGTATAAGAGATGGTGATCATGTGATATATGAATCTTCCTAATTCGATATGCCATAGGTTGTAAAGAATGTTTACATGTAAAACAAAGAAACATTTTCTGAATTTTTAAGCTTGCTTTTCAAACTATTTTTAAATGTAATCGTTTTTGTTATCACTCCTATCGCAAGTCTTCATGGCAAATTTAAACAGAATATTCTGATCACCAGATGAGAGCAAAAAAAAAAGAGCTATTCTAGTGAGTACAAGAAAGGAATTGTGGGGTGTTCCCAAGGTAAGAATTTTATCACTTTCAGTAAAGAGAAAAAATATTTGAATAAATGTACACTTTTATACTTGAAATGTAGATTTTTGTACATGAAAAAATAAGACATCACCTGAAAATAAGCCTTAATGCCTTTTGGAGCAGAAATTATTATAAAACTAGATCTTATTTTGGGAGAAATATGATAAGTGGTGTGTCTGCCACATCCACATTATGTTTTGTAGATGCAGTTTATGTTATTCAGCATTTCCAGTTTGGATTTGTAAAAATTATGATTCAGGCTATTCTAATATTATACTGATTGCATATTTTCTTTAGTTTATCCACTATCCCTGACATATAGAGACAATACAGAACTTACAATTGATTTTCCTTTTAGAGTTTCTTCTTTGTCTATTTAATTTTGTTAATGATAACTATATAGAATCGCTGAAGCTATCTTTTCCTGAAACCATTCCTAGTTTAAGACAATTCTCATTTGACATTTATAGTACATATTTCTGAATGACAAACTTATCATTAGAATTTAAGATAATTTTGTAAAATATTTTATTATTGTAGCTTTAAATTTGAAATGCGGAAGAATTTATCAATGATAAACTGTAAATGAACATCCATTATTATTTGGTCATACTCCCAAGTCTTGGGCATTATATAAAACTAACTTGCATTTAGATGGAGATCTTGGCATATGTAGAAACATGCATAACATATTCACATTGTTATAAGAACAAAATAAGGTCTCACAGAAGATAACTTATTTTCTAATTGGTGATTATCTTAATCTAGATACATTAAGTGTAAATAAGAGTACGACAGTGTTAGAATGAAAGGTATTTGGGATATGATGTGGTTTAGATTTATGATCAATATTTGCAATACAGGAAAAGTCTATAATCTGTGAATTCTTTGAAAAAAATAAATTATTATAGGATCATATGTGATGTGAAAATGAACCTTTATAAAACACACAAAAAGTAACATTAAAGATATTCAAAAAAGATAACTGTCTCCTAATTGGGATAGAGCCATCTAATTTTTGTAAAGTATTACCACAGCCCAGTCAGTACCTTGGTCCTTAGAACAAATGGAATCCAAAAGAATATCTTAAAGTGCTTGATATTATAGAATAATGATATTGGATAAAAAAAAAGTGTTAAAAAAAAAACAGGATATGAATGAAATGATCTTATAAAAATATAGTAAAACCAAAAATATAGTAGTTAAAATATATATATATATATTGTAACGATATATAAATATGCTGTTACATTAATTTAAAATAAAAACTTTAAGTTTGCCAATAAAAATAAATTTATTAAAAACTAAAAGCTAAAATAATTAAAGAGTTGTTAAACGTGTATACGTATAAATATTTGCACAGATGCAAAACTTTAAAAAATATTTTCTTTTTAAAAAAATATATATTTGAATGTACTTGTTTAGAAAAAAAGTATAAGAAAAAGATAAAATATTTTTTGTATATGGAAATGATTGTTTTATAAATTAATTGAAAAGCAAACTAGCCTTTGGGGCTCTTATAGAAAAAAGGTCAGTTGAAAGATATAGATAAGAGAATAAAAAATAAATTAGATGTCAAATATAGAAGCAGCAATGAAGGCCTGGACCATAATGAAAATGAGTGACATTTTGTTCATTAAATCCAGGGAGTACTATAAAAGGAAAAATATTGAAATTAAGAACGGTTCCAGCTTGATTTTTGTGAGAAGAGAGATAAGACGCACTTGTCACTCTCTCTCACTTAGTTCAAATAAAATGACTGTAATACCAGGATTGAACCAGCCTAGGCCTCCTCCAGAACAACAGACCGGACTTCAAATAAAGACGTAATGAGAATTGGCACCAGGAACCGTGATTCTCCTTCTGTAAGATATGAACTATCAAATTTAAAAATAATTAAAAACTTTCATTCAAACTTTTAAGATTCAGCTAACCTAAATTTAAAAATGAACTCTTATCTGACTTTCAAATTGATAATTAATGTTTAAATTACATATATTTGAGTTTGCTAAAAAAAAAAAATAATAATTTCCATTTTTATTTTTATTAATATTGTATAAATTATTTAAATGCATTAAATTTAAGTTGAGTATTGACGCTTGCATAGACTCATTCACGTTTAATTATGTTTTTGTTTTCATATTTGATTAGAATATATAGACATTCAGTAAATAATGATATCTTACATTGAATATCTAAAATGTATTTATTCGGATGTCTTTTTAGTTATTGGTGTCAATGCGGCTTCTTATGATGAATATCATTGGGTTTCTTGTGAATTCCCTCTGCAATATCAATGACTTTATATTTTGATCACTTATGTTTATTTTGAAATGTTTTTGAGCGTGTGATCTGTGTAGTTGATCTATGCTCAACATTAAAAAACAAACTTTTATAAATCCATCTGTGCGAACTTATATAAATGTTAAATTTAAGTCGGGCATGAATGGCTATATAGATTTTCAAAGTTATATTAATTAATTAGGGGAGGGTTAATCTTAGGTTATTTGTTTCGTAGTTAAATTGGGTCAGTGGATTGGATATATTGGTGTAACTAGTAGATGTAGTATGAGATTCGCCACATGCAGGATCGCATATTACACTGCACACACCCCTTTTGCCTATGGAATGGGATCGTAAGTTGGCAAAAGGACCACAATCCCTTCCTATGGAGTTTTTTTTGTTCTTCTTGCCATACAGATGTAACATTCCTGTATTGGACAATAGTCAATGTCTTCTCTAACCACGCTGTTCATATGTGCATTCCTGACAGTATGATATGTATTTGTGCTGTCGTATTTTCATGCTACATTGAATACATCAATGTATCAGATGGATTGATGCCGGTTTGACTGCGAACTTTTGGCCAAAGGTTAAATAAGGGATAGAATATTTTCTTTTCAAATGCAAATCTATGTAGTTTATTTATACTCGACAATCTTAAAATAAATATAAAATTCATCTGTATGGATGATTTAAAATCTTAAAATAATAATTTAAATTAAAAGTTAATATTAAAATCTAAATAATAAATGTTATTCCTCAAATTTAAAATGATTATATATGTGTGTAAATAAATATTGTTTGTGTGTTAATTACTGGCAGTGGTTTTTATTTTTTTATATTTAAGATATAAATTAAAGTTATATATTATTATCTCTGCATCTCCGCTGAGCTAGTGACAATGGGCTAACGGTCAGAATCAACCAATATAAAAATAAAAAATTTTTTTTAACTTACGTATCTACCTACTATATAAATTTTCTAGGTTCAAATGCCTAGACGGCGCCCTTGTAGTGCAGATACGTTAAGACTCCTTTTCATCCGATCGTTATAATATATATATAATAAATCCTACAAGAATATGTAGATAATTATCAATTATTATTGTAATAAATTTTAGTATAAAATTTATTGCTTTGCTAAGCTAGGCTTTCAATATGGTGCATCTTTGTCAAAGCATGACTAAAGATAGACCATATCAAAAACCTGGCTTAGCAAAATAAAACATTGGGTTTTTTACTGAAATTTATTACTGTAATAGTTGATAATTATCTACATATTGTAGAATTTATTTTATTTCATATTATCTATGGTATATAAATCTATTACAATTTATTCTTATCTATAATGTCTATATAAATATATTGGACCATAAATAACGGTGGGATTCCATCCTTATTGTTAAATGGAATTTGCCTTGACAACAGATTGAGATCGTTATTGATATTGGAATTGTCTAAGTGTTGATTGATTTCTATGAATTTACTTATAAATCTACTTAGCCTTGAATATTATTACATTTATTATTCAAGTAATACACTGCTGGAATGCAATTTGAAAGGTATAATAGCAGTTTGAATGTTATAGTTGACTGTTAGTCTGCATTAAGAACAGGTTATATTTACCTATTTAAGGTTTATTTAAACTTCTTTATATAAATAATTTCAGTCTCTGTGGTCAAATTGCAATATTTAATGTCTATATAAATAATCACACTATAAATAAAGGTGGGTTTCCACCTTTATTGATAAATGGAGGTTGCCTTAGCAACAGATTGAGATTGTTGATTATTATTGATATTGGGATTGTCTAAGTACTGACTGATTTCTATGAATTTATATATATCTATTTGGTTATCACTAATTTTAATATGAAATAATAATATTCATATTAAGAATAATTCTTTATTGCCAATCATTTATCCTTAAGATGATCTGAAATGATTATAATCTGTACTGTATATTAGTTAAGTAATCACTTTTCAAAAAGAAATATTGAAAAAAAAACCCATATATATAAGTTAGAATATTTTTTCTTAATAATTCTACAGACAATTTTAAAGAAGGATTGTTACTAATTAATTTTAATTATGTTCTAGTTTAGTGTTAAAACATATGTAAATAAATTTATTTTATAAAGTGCAAACAGTATTTGAAATTAAACTGAAATTGGCTGTGAGCGCGAGAGATTTGCAGTCTCTGTTTAATTTAAAACATATGATAAAATTTACATTTTACTAGAGGTCACTACTATCGCATTTTATACGCATATTGTCGAGGTTATAGCCTCAGTAAATATTACTTACGTAATCAATGTACGTTTAATACATTTATAATTACAACTTTAGATATCTATACAAAAGAATTACATACACTCAGAAATATACATCAATTATACAATTATATAATTTATGCTATGCCACACAATTCAGAGAATAATCAAAAAGTAGATTTAAAATTTGGAGACAGCTTCATTTTCCAAATGTTTTACATAATACAAAGATTTTACTACATATCATGTTTAACATGATCATTTTGCTTGAAATAACAGTAACTTACAGACAATACAAGTGGATAATTTTTTTGCTAAAACAATTATCTGAATATTAATATACTAGTTTTTCTTAGCATTAAACTACACAGTCCAAAGATATATATTGATAAATATATTTCCTCAATAAGTTATCTCATTTAACATCTGTTCTTTACAGAAAATTCTTACCTTTTTAAGCTATCCCTATCTCTCAGCAAAATAAAAAAAGATACATAAAGCTACTTTAGCATTCTGTCAATTCTCTTTAAATGTAATTTTATTAATCTTCAGATCTTAATAAAGATGATTTTCTTTTCAGATTACATTAAATTGAAAATTTTCAAAAATTTTATATTCTTTGGTTGTTTTTTTTTAATTATTGCTAAATTACTGAGAAAACTAGTATTGCTTGTTAGAAATTACTTTTTCATGTATTAAATATGAGAATTAAGAGGGATTTGAACTCAAACTTTCAAGCTCTTTTCAGTCATTCACTCTTAATATTTCTAGTTAATGAATATATACTAGTATTAAATATGAAAATATGATTGTGGCATGTGCTTTTGAAATTTTCTTGAGCACTAATTCACCCATAACAACTAATACTCTTTCTTCAATTAATAGATCAAATTTCCTAGAATAATGTCTGCATGTGAAATATCAAGATTATTTTCATCAGATGTAACTTCTTTTTCAATAATTTTGTTTGGGAATCTGAGCCAACAATGGAGGTTTGGTCGTTTGATCAGTATTACTGTTATTACCAAATTCGCCACTTATCTTTATTTTACTGTAATATCTTATTTAAATGCAATTTATCCATTCTGCTTTGAACACTTTTTAGCATATATGTACAGTAAAAAGTTTTTTGATAAAATGTTCAAAGTACAATGGATAAATTGCATCTATATTACTGTTATATTGCTTTAAAAGAGATTAGCTATTTTAATAACTTTCTTCTTTTTTTAAATAATGTAAAATATTTTCATTTAGAAATTTTTTCTCCAAATAAAATTTTCAATAGTACTATCAAAAAAATACCTTAGCTCGAAATTAAAATTGGTCTTAAGAACTGTCTGTGTTTTAATTGCATTCCTTTCTTTAAAAAAAAAAAAACTGTTATCAATAAGAACTACAGTACTTATTTGATTGGAAATTGATACTTGAATAGTTAAAATTATTTAAAATTCGGAATTCTTGCACAACAAATTAAATTGCGAAACTTTGAAAAATAATGCCAAAAGGAAAAAAGCTTCCACAACAGAATTAATTTTGTGACTAAAATAATGCTAATTAAAGTACAGTATTTAGTTTTTTGATAATTTTACAGTATTTAGTTTGTGCCTTATTTTGAAAGTGTAATGAAAATAGCACTACTAAATATCATTACTAAAATCTAAACAAGGTCAAAGAATCCAAAATACTTTATTAATAGCAAAAGACAAATGAATATGGGTTAAAGAAACAAAATATGTAAATCTAGTTCCTAGGTTTGGTAAACTAAGTCAAGATTACCAAACCTTAAATAATCCAAAGATTATATTATATATACATTAAAACAAAGATTTTGACAGATTACAGATTAAATGAAATGTTATCCCAGTGCATTCATGTATAATAGTAGTAAAAATATATATAGCAACAATTTGGCCAGTTGTACAGGCACTGTAAAAATTGACATTTAATAATAATGAACACTATTAATAGAGAACATATAAATATCAAAAACTAATGAGTATTTTAAAAAATTATTCAAAATAGAAGGTAATTTTCATGTATCATCAGCACTATCTCTTTATGCTAAAGATACAGATCATAGTATTGATTTTTCTAATACAAGAATACTATCCAGCCGTGACACTCTCCAACAATGTCAGATCAGAGAAGCCATTGAAGACCTTAAAAAGCCAATTTCTGATATTATTTCTATCTGTCCCTATTAATAGAATGTTTATTATTATTAAAAATCAAGGTTTACAATGCCTCTGCAGCTATTTTTATAATATTTGTTACTCAATTAATGTTTAGTGTGACCTGGCTGAAATTTTGATATATATATATTTTTACAATTATTTATGCACGGATGTATTCAGGTATTTCATTTATATATATATGAATAGCTACAATCCAAAATAATAAGTACAGTGTTTTCCTGAAGGTTTGTGATGATGGTGTTCTAGTTGTATTTTTATATTGGACTATTTCCATCATTTAATAATATATGTATTGAATGTCTTTAGAAAAATTTAACTTTATTTAGATATTCCAAATACATTCAACTGTTGAATGTATTTGGAATATTTAAATAAAGTTAATTTTTTCTAAAGACATTCAATACATATATTATTAGATGATGGAAATAGTCCAATATAAAAATGCAACTAATAAGTACAGTATATATATAAAAGGCTAATGTCAATTTTGCTAAGGACTTCATAAAATGTTCGAGTGCCAAATATTATTGAAAAGTTATGGTGTTTGTAAAAGTTTTTTATTGAAACAATAACTTTGTAATAGTCTGGCTACATTAACAAAACTATATCAATTTTGATTCCTGTAGTTATCAATGAAGTTGCAGAATCTCAACCTTGGCTGCACTAAGCCTCACTATGAGGCTACATGTGTCTAATGGGCAATATTTATATATAAAAAAAATACTAACTGCAATTATAAAAATTGAGGAGAATTCATAATTAAGCCAAACACAGAAATTGATCTATCTAAATTAAATAAAGTCTACCTAATAAACTTATTGTTAGTTTGGATTCACTCAGACAAGACTTTTCTTTTAAAAAATATAGTCCAGTCAAATGATGCAATCATCATTGCCATACAGTACTGTCTCCTTCTATTTTAGTGTTGATCATAGTAAGCTCTATTTGGTTACTTATAATCAATTATGAGCTAAAAAATATGGCATAATTCAGATATGATCTGCAACCAGCATACATATTCCATAACTCAGCTAGAGAATGAATTTATATCACACAGATGATCTTTAAAGTAACTTAACCTATTTGAATCACTTCTAGGTTAGCACAATGAATAACAAAATATTTCAAAAGAAATTTAAATTTTAAAATAAGTGCTAAGTTCGAGCTCCTCAAACAACAGCAATCATGACTCAAAAAAAAAAAAATCTGAACAGAAACATAAAAAAAAAAAACACAAAGCAATGGGAAATAAATGTTTACACTAATTGCAACACCAACAAAAATAATATATACAAAGAATCAGATAAATTTATAATGCAGTTATACTAAATCACTTAAGAAAATAATTATGTATGACTCAAAAGCTTACAAAAATTAATCAAGACCATGATGGCCTTAAGAATATCCCTAGATCCCTCAAGTGATTTTCAGTTGGAATGCCATTAAGTATAGTGACTATCTGGGTCCATTTTTTTCTGAGTGATAATTCTGGCCTGTTATGCTGGCTGTTTCTTCTGGCCTCTGTTGACCAATTCCTTTATACTTTTTTGGAATTTTCTAGTATGTTATATCTTTCTAATTTAGAAATAACTAATTAGTCCCATTGTTAGGTACAAATGTTTTTTTTTTTTTTACATTTGATTTGGTCTATTAACTTAATTGTGCATTTCTTTCATTTTTTAGTCCTCTATTCTAATTATCATCCATTAAGCATTCCTTCTATTTAGTCCTCAAATTATCATCCATTAAGCATTAGCCTTCTAAATGGCATTTATAAAAAATTTCTTACGAATAAATTTGACACTTGTAAATCAAAAATGTAATGATAGATATATGTAAGAGATTGGGACCAGGGTCAACTGGTGAATTCTAGTTCAATATGACATGCTTCTTGAGGGTCATTTGTCTTTTTCAAGAATCTTCTAGTTATATGACATTATATTACTGTCAAGTCTATATGTGTATATATATAACTCACACTAGCAATTATTATTTTATTACCTTACAAGTACATGTGTATATACATTTATCACACAGTAAGAATTTTATAATGTTATACTACTTCAGGTGTATGTGGTATACGGCCAACACACAGTGAATCATAGCAATAACTTTAAAAAAAAATTAAAAAAAAATACTATTATAAATAGAATGTGTGTATGCGTGTTTGAATATATATATAAATTAGCAAAGATTTTTTTAGTATATAATATTATTTATAACTGATTTATATTAAAAACATTACAAATAAAATGATATTGGTATATATTTTAATAAATATATTAATATAAGCAATCACAGTTTTTACAAAATTATAAAAAATATTTAAATTTTAAAAAAATACTGGCCAAAAAAACCCAATACATTTCTTTAAAATGAAGTGTTGGAACACGCTAAGATGCCTTTAACTTTGCTCTTTTATTTTCCCATTCTTTTATTTCCATGGATACGTGGCATCCAGTATACAACGCAAGGCATGCATTAATTGTTGCAGAAGGAAAACCTGCGTAATAAAAAATATATATTTAATTAAGAACATTTTACTGTTTAAACGTTTAATTGTTTAAAATAAAAATATTAAAATGGTATATAAAATATTTCAGTATTATCTAATAAAAATAAGCAGTCATGAAACTATTTCATTATAAATATATATATAGCATCACAAAACACTAATACACGAATCTGATTTAAATTTTTGGTGCAGACCGATCATAATAGGTGCAGAGTACTCTTATTCAAAGCCATCTTTAGAGACATCTAGTGGCTGAAACTAAATGTAATTGAAGGAATATTTTTCCAAATACTGTACAGACCCTGTTATATATGCAGAAATAGTTGGGTTTTTTCTTTCTTTCTTTCTTTTTTTTTTTTTTTGAAAGAATGGAATGTTCCAAAAAGGATCTAGGGAAAAAATTAATGTTTGATTTCTGTTTTTAAGTGTGAAATAAAATGTCTAATGAATGTCTAAGAAAAATTATTAATATAATTCCAATAAATGGTTGGTGTCATAGTAAGATTTGATATTCATCAATTAATCTGTAGTAATTGGCTATTTGAATATACTGAATAATGATACTATATGTGTAAGAGATTGTGATCTGGGGCAACTGATGAGTGATGGTTCAACACGAAATGTGCATCTTGGGGATCACCCATCTTTTTGGTCATACATCTTTTTCAGGAGTGGTGTACCAGAAATTATACTACAGAAATATTATTCATTAAGTGGAAAATCTCTAGTCTAATGAATGACTAATAAAAAAATTAAGATTATAATTATTTGTTGTATTTAAAAATTCATTCATATAAATATTTCATATTAGAAAATGAGTACAATTAGTCATTTGGTATGTTTGAAAGCCATTTCTATAAATATTTCTTACTAAAATTAAATAGTAATTAGATAGATTGGGTCCAAAATCATTTATTATAGAAATGAAATAAGTACAACATCTTTTTTATAAAGCTTAGGAAAAATTTGCAACATTTTCTTATAAATGAAATCTTAAACTTGAGTTTGTTGGTTGAGAATCATGAGCTGGAGTAGCATAATTTATATTTGAATAACAAAAGAGAGACGATTTAGACTAATAACATAGTTTATTAAACTTGTATTTACTTATATACATTTGTAGTGTCATAAAGTCATACAAAATAGTAAAGGGTTGGGGTGACTTCAAAAAAGACAACCTAGTCCCGCTTTCAACTCTTCCAGAGACAGGAGTCTCAGACTTCCCCAGCCAATGGTTTGGGGGCTTTATAATCTCTTTATTTCCTATTGTTGTTTTTTTTTTTGGGTGCCCAGCATTCATAAAGTGTATGGATTAATCTTAACAACATGAACGTAGATGAACCAGATCGCATACTCAATATTCATTATGATTGAAATGACCATACATGGCATGATTGAACTTTAATAATTACGTAATGACAAAATTATTCAAACCAGCCCTTACAATAGTTGCTACATGCTCGAATACAAAAAAAACTGCAACTTTATTATTTATTAATACATTAACACTATCAATAATATTATACAATATACATATGTAACATTATATATTAATATATGTATTTTAGTCAATTATAATTTAATATATGTATTCAAACATGTGTGTAATCTATTTAAATAAATGTGTCTACACAATAATATAACTCTTCTTCTCTCATTCCAGAAGATACCATCTTAACATACATAGATCTTCACATTATTAGATAGTTTTCTGACCCTGCATAATCTCTGCTCCTCTCGCTCCAGAAGGTACTATCTTACATATATAGTTCTTCAGATGACTAGATGGTTTTCTGGTTCTGCATAGTCTCTCTGCTTGTTTCTGGCTTGACTTGTTTAAATGAGTAAGACATCTTTTGGTTGGTTCTCTAGTAGATTTGCAGTCTCTGATTCATCACTGTGTAAATCAGCAATGTGGTGGTTATCTTCTATATTTTCTTTGTCTGTATCTGATGCACAGCTGCCCGTGAAGTATCTAGGATTGTAACCTTGACAGTACATCTTTATATAATTTAAATGTTTAAGAAATGTCACATCAGTTGCCATTTCAGTTTTGGCAAGCTGTGTTGCAATGCATCTGGTAATAATTGTCTTTTCCCATTTTTTAAGGTTGCTTAGCACCCAGACACTGTCTCCAATTTTGAAACAATTTTAATGTTGCAGGCTCTAGATCTTTTATTGTTAAATAACAGCATTATCAGCTTAGTTCTAATTTTCCTCTTATTGCCTGAGTTTTCTTCAGAGCAGCTGATAGAATACTATGCTGGTGAAGTGCTATCTTGTATAAAGCTTCATTGATATTTCTAAAATTTATTTTACTTAAACTCATCTTCATTAGTTGGATCACTATCTTAATGATTCCATTTGACAAAAGTTAATAGAATGGCTTTTGAGAGTCCTTAATTCTTCAGTCTTCCATAAAGGCTTCAAATTTCTCTGAAACAAATGCAGCTTTGTTATCAGATGCCAGGATATTCAGAAATTCCATGAACAGCAAATATCAGTTTTTGATGCTCATATCTGCATCTGTATGAATATTAAAAATATAGGCCTTCTCCATGGTCAATGTGAACTGGTTCCCATGTATTTTGAGTGAATGATCATAAAATATATTTCTTTGTGAAAGATCTGCAATTGATTGGCACATTTCACATTTCTTAATATATTTTTCCATGTCATTATTAATTCTTGGTCACCATATGTAGTTATGAGCTAGGACCTTTGCTCTCTATTACTATTCCAGAATGACCTTGATGAAAATGTTCAATATTTTATTACAGGCTACATTTGGAGCCATTATCTTGTTGTCTATAAGGATCCAACCTTTATTAACTGATAAATTCTGATGTACTTCCCATAAGCCTTTGTGGATATATGGAGGACATCTTGCAGGCCATTCTTTTGTGATCCAATTTAATAAGATTTCAGTAACCCTGATATCTGGTCCATTTTGCTATTTTCTTGCCATTTATTATTTTAGATTCTAGATGATCTATGTGATTTATGCATATTTTAGCTGCAGTTGTCTCTGAGTCAACTGTACCCTTAAATAGTACATCTGTATGTCATTTGTTGTTGCTCTCACGATATTTTCTTTTGTAGTGTTTTGCAATTTCAGGTTTGGCTCCTTCTGTCACTTTTCTTAGTTGAATAATTTGTGCAGGGTTTTCTGATAACTGGTCTTAATCTTTTGTGCAGCTTTAAGTCCACTGTTAAGTGATCTCATCCATTTTTTGAAATGATGGTGATAGTTATTACTTCATTCTCAATGCTGATTTCCTTAATCATGCAGACTTTGACTCTTACTGGTTTGAATCACTCTATCTATGATGAAATTCATTTTTTCATTAACAATATACAAAGACAGAGATCCACAGTAGTTACTTGGACCAATCCCAGTTATTTGATTGGATTCATAAGATTTAAAACTGGTTTTTACTAGAGGTGTAGAGATTTCCAATTTCTTAGTAATTTTCTTCAGTTCTGATTATTCATGAGTGAATCTCAAGTGCCCTATCTATTTTTATTGTTAGTTTTATGTGAATTGATCCTTATTTCCATTGGCTGCATTTTTAATGAAACAAATATATGATTCTGTATCGTCCATGAAACTTTTATCACATTTTTGGTCTGTACAGACATGCCCTCTTTTGATAAAAAATTTTTGACAATTCAGCATTTCTGGGTTTTGCATTACATTTCCAAGCCATCTTAAACACATCTGTTTTCTCTCTTCTAATCATCAGTTTGTGTTCTTGCAAGCACTTTTTAATGGGGATGACTGATCTCACCAAAACATGCTCTACCACATTCACATGGTATTTCATAGATGCAGTTTTTTTTCTTTTCAGCATTTCAAGTTTAGGTTTTATAGATGTTAGAATCTTTGTAGTGTGGTGTGGCTCTGGAAAGCTGTTCTGATGTTATATTGATTGCTGATTTTGCCTAATTTGTCTGTTATTTTTGGAATGTATGGGTAAGTATCAGTAATTGTTTTTTTTCTTTTGATGGTTCTTTTTGGTGTCTACTTAAGGTTTTCTTAATAACAGCTGATGGATAATCATTTTTCATAAGAGTTTATTCTGTATAGATCTTTTCTTTTTCCAAATCACTGATTTGTGAACAAACTTCTTTTGCTCTGTTCCATAGTGACAGTATAATTTCATGTTTTGTGTTTCTGGTGTGATTGGATGTATAGGCTAGGTATTTTCCTGTATGTGTGGGTTTTCAGTAAACTGTAGTTTTGATTTTTCCCATGAGAGAGTCTTGTCACAAGAATATCTAAGAATGTCAATTTTTGTTCTTGTTTTGATTCTATTGTAAATTTAATTGAAGGGATATCTGTTTGATCTGTTTCCAGAAAGTTTGTAGCAGTGCTTCACCATGTGGCCATATAACAAAAGTATCATCTACATAGTGAAGTCAAACTTTAGGTGGATTTGGAAGTTTTATGGCTGTGGTTTCAAGTTCTTCCAGATAAATATTGCTAATCAGGGGTGACAATAGTGAGCCCCATAACCATTCCTTGATTTTATTGAAAGAATTGTGTTACATTGAAAGTAGGTTATTTTTATGCAGAATGTTAATAGTTCCATTATACTATCAATAGGAAGAGCTGTTCTGGTTTGTAAATTATTCATCTTTTCCTTACATATCTTCTCATGGTACATTTGAGAATAAACTTTCCACGTCAATATTTACCAGTAAGTCAGTTCTTATAATTTTCATGTTCTTGATTAATTATACAAAGTGCCTAGAATCCCTAACAAAGGATTAGGTCTTATATGCAAAAGGACTTTAGAACTTTGGGAAGAAATCTTGACAAATTTTGGCAAGGTGAATTTCTAGAACTAACAATATCTTAATATGCATTTTAGGTAGATCATAAAGATGAGGAATTTTGATGAAATATATTTTTACTTTTTTCTGAATCAGTGAAATACCTGTGATGCTTTCTGAGTAATGCTTGTAATTTTGTTTCCATATTCCATATCAATTTTTTTTCCACTTTTCCATATTGGCCTGCTGTGAGGAGTTCTTATATTTTGTTGTCATGTTGTATCCATTACAACTGTTGCATTGCCTTTGTCAGCAAGGAGAATAATTATAGATTTATCTACTTTGAGAGATTTAATTGCTTTCCTCTCACCATAGGATATGTTTGACTTCAATCTTTGTTGCTTGTCAAGTGTTCTTTTCATTCTCCAGCATAATTCTGCTGCTTCTTCTAAAGGCAATTTTTGAGTGACTTTCTGGTGGCTGCTGTTATATCTAATAGAGGGATATTAGAAGGTGTTATGGCAAAGTTTAATCCTCTTTCAATAACAGAAATTTCAATTACACTGCTTAGTACATTATTATTTTTGATAAGCCCATGTAGGTTAGAATATTTTTTCTTTTAGCATTCTTTTATTTTTCCATGTAGAATATGATTCTCTCACTGCTTGAGAAACTCTCATGAAGTCTTCATCAGTAAGTTTATTTGTTAGAAAACATTCTACATTATTAATGGAATGCATTGTTTGATACTTAGAAAACCTTTGAGCATTTATTCTTTCTTCTCAGCTGAGCTTCACTTTCTCGGAGTAAATTTTCTCAGCTCTCTGGGAGAGAATTGGAGATTTAAGTTGCAAACCTTTAGAAATTATCCCTTCAGATTTTTATTTAAATAAGAAAGATAAATGATTTTCTACTTTGGCCTGCTTTAGACATATATTTTTCACAATGTCTAGTTTGATATAATATTAGGTCCATACCAAATACATAATGTTTTCCTGGAGGTTTGTGATGATGGTGTTTTAGTTGTATTTTTATAGTGGACTTTTTCCATCATCTAATATAAGTATTGAATGTCTTTAGAAAAGATATATATATATATAGAACAAACTCTTATGAAAAATGGAAAAGATATATATATATATAGAACAAACTCTTATGAAAAATGGTTATCCATCAGCAGTTATTTAAAAAACCTTAGACAACAAAAAGAACCATCAAAAGAAAAAAGGACTACTGGTACTACAGTGTACCCATACATTCCAAAAATAGCAGACAAATTAAGAAATATTTGCATATCAGCATAACATAAGGACAGTTTTCCAGAGCCATACATACCACACTACAAAGAATTCTAATATCTACAACACCTAAACTTGAAATGCTGAAAGAAAAAACTGTTTCCATGAAATACCATGTGAGTGTGAAAGAACATGTATTAGTGAGATCGGTCATCCCATTGAAAAGCACTTGCAAGAACACAAACTGATGATTAGAAGAGAGAAAACAGCTATGTCTAAAGTAGCAGATTATGTATGTGGCAAAGAACATATGTTCAATTGGAAAAATACAAAAATATTGGATAGAGAAGAAAAGATACAAAAAAGAAAATTTAAAGAAACCGCTCACACGACAAAGGCAAACAATCCAATAAGCCAACCTAGCTATACATAAGGTATGGAAACCACTAACCAATTTTGTTCTTAGGAAAATGTGGAAATATTGGGAGAAACCTCATAGATAAGTATATGAAATTTTTAATGATTGTTGCCTTTGGCAGGATGGTTCAGTTGGTTAGATCACTACTGTAAAATTCAGTATTCAAGAATCTAAGCATCCAGGTTCAAATCCCATGCTAATATTGTCACTGGTCAGGCCAGCAATACCTGAACAAGAGGGGAGAATAATACCTCTTGAAATGTTGTTCTTATACTAACCTGTTTGATGCACTATTACTAACAGTTGAATGTCTTTGGAATATTTAAATAAAGTTAAATTTTTCTAAAGACATTCAATACTCATATTTGACAATGGAAATAGTCTGATATAAAAATACAATTATATCATCATCATCACAAACCTTCAGGAAAACATCAAAATATAGTTACTGAATAGGATTCAGATCTGTATGAATATACAAATACCAATGAACTGGATTGAAAATATTATTGTGTTCTTTATTTCATCTCATAGCTTTATAATTAACAAAAAGATAAATAGTGAGTGCTAGAGGAGGTGCTGTGGATCCAAAGGTCTAATTGCATTGCTCTCAGATTCAAGATACCTCTCACTGATGAAAGACATAAGCTAGAATCTAGTGTAGGGATAGTGAATAAGTAAGACTAAGATAGGATTAAATACAATCTTCTAACATCTATTGATTACTAGAGTGCACTAGATGGCACTATTGTGTGGAAAAAGTTGCTACTGTTTTAAACTATATTGGTTTGATTTTCTAGCAAAAGAATAGCATGTAATTAAAGAAATCATTATTGTTTTTTAGTTTTACTATTATTGGTATTGTAATATTATTATCTATGTAACTTCACACAAAAGCCAACATACTCAATGTATGTGTGTAAAATGGTCTTTCATTTTTTTCTGAAAAACAGTTAAGGGTAAGATTAGGATTGTCCACCAATGAATCATTCTCTGCATGAATGGTATCTTACCTGACCTTAATCATGGAAAACTTGTAGGAACACTTGACATAGAATTTGTTGTAAACAGTACCAACTCTATGAATTTTCCAATAAATTCTATCAATAGCAATAACAGAATTTGCTTTTATAATATACTCACTCAAACACATTCCAAACTTCTTTTACTGACTCTCCCTTGTGTTGAGGTAAAACAAAAACACCTGGCAAAATCAATATATACACACACATGTATATCATTTGATAATTTTCTGTAGAAAACAATTGTAGGTATTTATTTAAATTCTTTATTTAAATATAAGAAATCAGTTCAGTACCTATACATTTTGGTGTCTTTGGTTCTTCAATAACCATAGCCACCACTATCCTATTAGGAAGGATTGGTTTTAAGCCAATAAACATCATATGATCACCATTTCTTATGCTTGCTCATAACTGTTATTAAAACAGGCAAAAGTCTCTATACCTATTGCCTATACCTATTGCCTACCTAATAGGATAGTGGTGGCTATGGTTATTAAAGAACCGAAAACACCAAAATGTATAGGTATTGAATGAGCTTGGATTGAAAATATAGTGTTTTCAAATTAAGACTCATGGTTTTGTAGTTAAGTAGAGATAAAAGGTGGCTGCTGGAGGGATGCATTAGATTCTAAGATCTCAGTGCAGTGCTCTCAGATCAAAGGCTCCTCACTGTCAAATGCCACAAGCCAGAAACTAGTCTGGGAATATTGGATGAGTAGGCCCTAGATGGGGATTTTATGCACAAGCCTTCTGGCATCCATTTATTACTCTGGCTTGCACTGAGTGGCAATACATATGACAGTTTTGGCTGTTTTAATTTCACTTCTATTTAACTAATTAAACTATTCTCATTTGAGAATTAAACTAAATACCTTTTGTTTGCAGTCATCAATTTTTAGTACTGAATTAACAACTAAAATATGTAATTGTTTTAAAACATATTACCTTGAAAGAGAAATCGCCGTGCAAACAGATTTCCACATTGAACTCCTCCAAAAAAATAAAAATTAGAAATGCAGGACATTAAAAAAAGAGGACTGGCAATTAAAGCTTGAAATCGACGATCCATCGCTGGGGATAACCAATTTTTCTGTAAATTAAAAAACCATAAGATAATATATTAAACTAACATTTGTTTTCACAAAAAAAAAAAAGATTTAATTAACAAATTCATATTTTTTTAAATATAGCATTGGACAATTTTAAAATTTTGCCTATATTATTTTGAAAAACTAAATAAGAAGCTAAAATTATTTATTTAAAAAAATTACTAATTTTGCTAAATAGAATCAGTTCTGTAGTAGTATTTTTACACTTAATTTAATAGTTATAGTTTTATTTCTCAATATATTTATTATAGCTTTATATATACATTGATGTTTATTGACTGGTCTGTAGGTCTATACTATGTCAGTGTACTATTTGGTACTTCCTTGATCTTCCAAGTCAATCTTCATTTATGAGGCTCCATGTATCTTTGTGTTTAATAAGAGGCGCCAGAATTAGATCTCTCCTTCTGAATTCTTTTAATAGTTATAGTTGTTGGCAATCAGTCACCCAACTAACAGGATGAGCCCAATATTTTTAATCAACTTTAAATCTGCGGAGAATCAATGTAAAAATATTTAATTCTGGAATTTACCCCTCTACCAGTGTGCCAAAAAAGTCAAAATTATTCAATAAATTGCATGAAGATGCAAGTATATATATATTTAAAACATATTTTTGGTGGATAAAATGCTAAGCAAAATTTAGTAGTATAGGATAACACAATAACCTAGGGTCATTAGCAATTACCCAAAAATAAATATGGCTACTCTAAATCTGAAAGGAAAAAAAACAAACATACAAAAATTAAAGATGAGTTATGTAATAACTACCTAAACCATTTCATGAACATGTTCTTATACAATTTTCCAGTGAAAAAATGATTGGTTCTCCCTCCAAACTGCCTGCAGTGCTATCTTTTATATCAATGCATATGCTAAGTAGCAACATAATTCTATTATTCAAAACAAAAATTAAGGCACCAACATATCTTAATACAAATTTTGCCATGAAATAAACACACAGTGTTTCACATATCCATAGATTGCTTTCAATGCAGTCCCTACCATCATAAAATCTTGCAAATCACTTGAAAATCTTCATGACTCATGGATTCACTGTCATACACAGTGTGAATTGTTTCAAACATTCCAAAAACAATATTGCTCAATGTAAAAGAAGATTCAATATTATCGTGTTGTTCCATTGTAGGTTAAGGTATAAAACAGTCATATTTTATAACTCACAACTCAACATGTTAACATCTGAAATTTTTTTTGAATAGTCGATCTACATTTCTATATAACACATATATTGATTCACAAGTGATACTTGAAGCTTGTGGAGAGAGATCATCTTTTTATTGGTATGCTTAGTGATTCTTTTATCTTTTTATATAACATCTTTGTGACCATGTTTTTTAACCTTTTTTACAATGACCCTTATTTTTTGAAAAATTTCAGTGGTTTCTTAATTGTATCTTTGCATTGTCTTTTATCATCAGCCTTATCTTCCCAGTAGAAACAATCTATATTGCACTATTTTAGAATGGCTTTGGATAACCTTTATCATATAAAGAGAATCTACCCACTCTCTAAAAACATAATCAAATTTATTATAAAATACTTTTTTTTAAGAAATTATTACTTTTCATTCACTTCGATGACCTTTTGCAATAATATCATATCCAGAAAACTGAAAAAGCATACTTATTGGTCTTACAATATTTCCATCATGTTTTAGAATCTTATGGAGCATTTTAAAATGAAATATTATTTCCCACATTTTATGAAATTAATATCTCACTTCTATACAATAATGTAAGCAAAAAAGTAGTTCTATAGACAGCTACTTGATTGTGATATTGATTACCTTATTCAAATGCAGAAGCATATTATGGGTTCATCTTCCACATTTGCATGTTTTATCAAAAAGCTGTTAGAATTTTCAAATTGATTCATAGTTTCAAGTTGGTAATCAACTTTCTGATTAAGAATTATTAGTGAAAACTGCACTTGTAAATTATGTTGTTATTAAATTAATCATTTAACTAAAAATTGCTAGAGAATTTTCTATCATTACTTTTTTTTACATTAATTACTCAAACAAAATTGTTACAGGTTATACTCAATACATTAAGTATGTTATGTAGACTATATTTTAAATTGATAAGATCATAATTATCAGGTATTATAAATTTAAAAGCTGTGAAGATGCTATACTCATCCCAGTTAATTAATTTACATCTTGATGTTATATCATGAAGACTGAAGTTAGCTTAGAAACTGCATATAGTAATAGTAAACTTTGGCTGATAACCAGCTAATTTCATATAATGCCACAAAATTTTTTTTTAAGTAACATCTTTGTGCATGACATTTTTCATGCTTTTGTCTGTCAACACAAACCATGTTTATAGTGCTTGATTCTCTTCATTCATCTATGACTGAAAGTAACCTTGAAAGTATTTAGTTGGCATGCATTAATAAGAATAGTCCAAAATAATTACTGCAGTCTTATATTATTTCCTTTACTTTCAAAAATTAAAATAAAAGAGGTTGTATCAGGAGGCTCAACTTCATGGACTGTACAGAACATTAGTATATATTACAATTTCTCCAGTTTTTTCAACAGAAATTATAATTTTACTTTTAAGATTTTAAAGAACTTTTTGAACTTTCTAATGCTGATATTTTTGTACAAATTTAACTAAATAGAATGGCTACATCATTAAAAATTAACATCCCAATTTAAAAAGTAATTAAAATACTATAATCACCTGTTGAGTTAATAAAATTATGACATCATTTTTACAAGTCTAGTGATACTTTCAATGCATCAAAAAAAAACTTACAAGTGAAAACAATCAGCAAATGTCATATCTTTTTTGCAATTTTAATCAAATCATTTTTAAGAATTTTCATCAGTTGTTGTACTGCTTTCTACTCTCCATATGTTTATATAATTTCACATTTCATTTATTATTCTTCCAAACAGGATTCATTTTTATAGAGAATTCAATTTTAGACCTACATGCTTTCATAACACATTCCTTAGAAGAATTTTATGCCTGTTATATGAAGGTTTGAAATTTTAAACTGGCAAATTTAGTTGTAATAGTTATTAAAATTTAGCAAGAGTAGCATAGTTAAAACAAAGGTGAAGAGGATGATAATATAAAAACAAAAGATTAATTTAAATAAAAGAGTATGATTTTATTAAAAAATAATGTAGCTTTCTGAAAATTCTAAATACCAAACTCTAAGAGATTAACTTGAAGAGTGAAACTTGACAGCTTTCTAAAAGAATAAGTGAATTGCTATGGTAATGCATAATTCTTTTTAAAAAAATAATTTCCATTACAACATTTAGTTTCTAATTGACATCTTGTTAATTGGGATATTTGTTAATTCATATTCTTTTTTTAGCTTAGTAATTTGATTTTAATTTTCCATTTCATTAACAGCGATTCTATTAAATGACAGATTAAATGCCTATTTGAAGCATAGAAAATTGATTTTCCAAATTAGTCTACACCTAAGACTTCATAGAATGGTTATTTTATTAATGTTTGATTCATGACTATTTTCTAATGAGTAGTATAAATTGACAGTTAATTGTTCTCAATGGGTTAACATTTTTTTAAAAACTTTTCTTATTTTCAATGTGTAAAAATTCTTAATAGATGAATTTCTGCTTTATTAAATTTATAATCAATGTTGTTAAATAATAATAAAAATTTTGTAATTTCTTTTAGACAGATGAGGGCTATATGTTATTTTTACATGTGACATAATTAACAGTAAAATTAATTATTAACGATTTAAATTCAGAATAAGACTTCTTAAGAATAAAAGTATTTATTCTGATGGAAATTGGCATGACAAGATAAAAAAACACATCAGAATAAAAGTTTTATCAATATTGAGGTATCATATAGTAATTAAAGAATGATCTATAATGAGATTAATATGTGAACATATTTAATATCTATTTGAAAAATTCTATAAAATCCATTAAAATTATATTAAACAAGGCAAAACTCTTCATACAGTAGTGCCACCCTGTGCCAACCAGAGTAATCAATGGATGTTAGAAGGCTTATCTAGTGCCTACTTATCCAATATCCCCAGACTAGTTTCTGGCTTGTGGCCTTCATCAGTGAGGAGCCTTAGATCTGAGAGCACTGCACCTAGAGATGGTGATCATGTAAAAATTATAATATCTAGTTCTTCAAGTCTAAATTATGAATAGCTTTAAAATGATAGTTTTTTTTTATTTTAATTAGCAAGTACATATCTGTCAAATGTGTGGGTTTTTTTTTATATTTTAAATTAGTTTATTAAGCACAATGATTATTTAAATCCGAAAATATCTTATTAATTCAAAAATACTAGTTTAATTTAATGTGGAAATTGCACTTCTTATGGTGATGGTAAATTAATTAAACATTTCTTTTTCATTTGTTGCAAAGGTATTAATTAGGGTTTTATCTTTATGTGATGTATTCATTTCTTGTTCTGAATCCTAACATTTTTAACCTGAGAACAACTCACAAATGGATATTTTATTCAATTTTTTTTCTTCTAAATATTCTACAAAAATAAAATATAAATATTTGTATATAAACCAATATATGAAGATTGTGTGGTATTGTAAACAAACCAATCACATATTGTATGAATTAAGATATAATCTTTAAAAAAAATTCAGTAAATGAGATTTCCAAGCAGTCGATTATTCCACGACAAAACAAAAAGCAGACAAATTATTAAAAATTAAATGAATATCCAGCTATTTTTAACAAGATGACTAAGAAAAACTGTAAAAGCTTCACTAACTGATAAGTAATCTTTTACTTTAATTTTTAAATAGTCATAAAGCATCATGATATAGTGGTGATACAGACATCTCCCCCATACCTGAGTTTAAATCCAAGCCAAGTTATAATTTTAGATCAGAGTTTTTCACACAAAAAGCATGGAAAACTGCTCAAATTCTTACTACATGAAAATTAATTAATCTGGTAGCTTTCCTTCATACTTCTCTATGAATATTTCTCCCATTTATTGGCATTTTTATAAAGAAAATTTGTATTATTTTTTAAATCTTTGCAGATATATGTATACACAAAGGACTTTATTTGGCATCAAGATTTAAATGGTTCATAAAATGCTACAGCAACAAACATCAAACAGATTCAATGTTCACTGGTTTACTGATAATCATTATTTGAATATTTTTATAGTCAATATCATACCATCTTAACATTTCAATCTTAACATCTTATTCATTTTTAAGTTCCAATAATAAACTTTAATCAATCAGATAAAAAAACTTGTTCAAAATAGAATTTATGCAAATAGTAGGGCATACACAATAGAATAACAAATTCTGGATAAATCAGAAAATCATCCTTCATAAAAAAAACCCTACTTTTTCTTAGAAGTATACAAACAATGAATAAAAATTGACAACCTATTAAATAAAAATCACTTTATATAATTGATTCCCTTTTAAAATTATTGTAGCATTATTCTTTAATTTAATAAAGAAATAAACTAACTTCTCACATGAGCATTCATATTCACAATTTTAAAAAAATCTGAAATATGAGAAGAAACTCTAGATACTGAAGTTAGGTGAAGTTGTATCCAAAAAATGTAAACCGACAATTAAGCAATTAAATGTATATATGAATACCAGCATCTACTCCATTTTCAATACTAAACACATGAATGTGCATTGTAGATATATTTATAGTTAATGCCAATAATTTAGGTATTAACCTATTTGTTTCAAACATGCATACTGGACATAAAGCACTAGAGTTCCATCTCATTACAACCTGACTTACCTAGGTCTAATTATGCCAGACATAGCTCAGGACGCATGAGATTCTCGTGAACAAGTGGAATGAATGACAAGTGATGCAACATGAACAACTGGATTGGTTTTATATAACAATATACTTATTTCATAACATTTGTTAAGACCATTAGTTCTCTATAGTTATTTTGGACAATAAGCCCATAAAGTTTATCATTAGTTCATTTTTGATATAGTTCATCTTTAGGATCCATTTTCTGGTATGTGCATATTTTCTTGGGTTTCATTGATCAGTTACTCCTCATTGGTGATGTATTTATCTGCATTAGTTGTGATTCAAGTATTATTCCTTGATCCATATACAGTTGTGTTTTTCTTATAAACACTTGTAATTCCTTCTTTTAAAAATGTATATTATTTTCTTAAGCCTTTCTAATTCTTCCAGGTATAACTGTGTTTTGTACATTCCACCAGCTAAAATTGTATTTCAATTATATAACGTGTATATTTCATTCAGATTGATATAAGTGGCATATATAATTTATACTAGTGCAAACGTATTTTGTTTACATAATCTTTTATGACTTATGCCATTAAAGATGTTTTAATTATAAACATATAAGTATCTGGGATTTATTTCAATACAGACATAACATGTGTCTAAACTATAAGTATTCATGAGTTATTCCAATAAAAATGTATATTGTATACAAATATATAAGCATGTATGACTTATTTTAATGTAACCGTATTTTGCTGATCAGATATAAGTATTTGTTCTTTATTTTAAAATATAAATATATATGATTCATCCTAATAAAGATATATATTGTATACAATCATATAAGTATTTATGACATTTTAATACAAACGTATTTTGATGATCAGATATAAGTATTTGTTCTTTATTTTAAAATATAAATATATATGATTCATCCCAATAAAGACGTATATTGTATACAAACATATAAAAATATAATCATTTATGATTTATTTTAAGAAAGATGTTTTTTGATTATAGACATTTAAGTATTTACTATTTCATAAAATCGTTACTTCATTTTCATCCGATGTGTTCATCCACTACAGGTTACTATTGCATTTCAAAAAGGGGTTGGTTTATTTAAGCTGAATGGCATTATTTAATTTCCATTGGTAATCACCCAGGCATAGCTTGGAGATTCATGACTGTAGATAGAAAGCTATTACTGACTTAGCCTATCACCCTTATGATTTCCATATTAATACTTTTCTGTTCAACCTCCAACAACTATAGGGTTCACACTTAGTAAAACTAGATTTCTCAGCTGGGATAAGCTATGTGGCTGTAAATATAATATTCCAAAGGTGACTGCACTAAAATCAATTGGCAACTTAACAGCTAAGCAACACTTAGATAGAACTTTTTTGTGAACTTCAAACTCTACTATTTATACCCTGATCTATTCTCTGGATTAATCCAGCATGACTCCACTGTATCTGATTTGTCAAACAGCTTTCATTTAAGCATGAGTGCTTTTCTTTTCTTGATGATTGGATCATTTAGTTTTAGTGGGAATAGATGAGGAAGTAGGTAGATTGTGCCATGTTTTCCAATTTGATAAGTTTGCCTCAAGTGATTATTATAGTTTGTACAACACCATTTCAAAAATTAAAAATATATTTTAATAAATGCCACTTTTAAGTGCTCAAAGATGTCTTTATTTTATAATTTAAAAATTATAAAAATCAATCACTTTAGGTGGAAGGGGAAAACAAATCTTAGAATATATACATGGAACAGTGCATCTGTTTCAATATATATATATAAAAACTTAAAGAGAAAAAGTTATAAGTTAAATAAATTAAAGAATTTTAAAAGGCTGATTCTTTTAAAATTAGTAAGTAAAAGATTTATAACTTTAAGATTAGAAGAAAATTATATTCTAAAATGAATAATAGTCTAATTAATGAGAATAAAATAAGTCATTAATGAAATAAAACAATTAAAGGAATTTGAGTTAGATTTCCTTTATAAGATAAACAACAAACTATAAAAATAACTCATTAATTAAAGTCAGGAAGATAACAATGTAAATTTTTGTATGGAGATTAAAATGAAGAATCACATGAATGGATGGATAGAGTACTAACCAATCAATTGCAGGAATTAAAACAATAAAGGCCTCAGTACTAATTGGAAGAACAAGAGGACACTTAATTCTTGGAGCTTCATCTGTGCACAAGGACATAACTTCAAGTTCAGAGAATTGATCTCCGAACATGAGAACAGTCAGCTAGGGCTCTTACAGGTCATATTGATCTAAACTATTATTTTACATATGCTTTCAGGCCTTCTTATGTTTAATGATTGTATATATATAAATAGTTAAACACTATTAAGGATCATAAGAAAAGAATTATTTAAATATTAATTGATAATATTGATTTGTACTTGTGGGAGGTATACTCTTAGATTAGCTAGACATAGCAATTGGTGCAGTCAGTCTTAATTTGGACCATTAATTAAAAGAACTGTTAAATTTAGGTAAAAGACTAGGTGATGCAAGTAGCAATTGGTGAATTTGACATTGAGGCAAGTAGTTGGCCCCTGTACATTCAACATGTAGAAAAATACTTATTCATGAATAAAGTTAAAGATGATAAGTATAAAATTGCTTCAATATTATGCTTTGCTGGGAAAAGAGTTATTGAGATAGCAGCAGGCTCACTGAACCTCTGACTCATGAAAATTGTACATACAATCAGGTTAAAGAGTATTTGTCAAACCATTTGGCATGTTGCTAGCCTGCAACTATGAGCCCAAAACCAAGGTTGGGATAAAAGTATAAAAGATCACGATAGTGCTCTTTATAATCTAGCAAAGAACCTATGGATCTTTCCTAGATGAAGTACTGCTAGAACAATTGCTTACTGGTATGTGTAATGATAATATACAACAACAATTATTGGCTGTTAGTGATTTAAATTATATAGAAGCTATAAAATATGGGATAGCTTATGAACTCATGCTTGAGCAATCTCAAAAATTTGCAGAGTTCAAAAGCAATAGCAAATGGCATACAGATGTTTGTAAAACAGTAAAGGAAGAATAGTCAAAAAGTAATGGAAATAGTGCTAACAGCAAAACTGTGTTTATATGTTTTTTTTGCTGTGGGAAAAAGGGCTACAAAGCCAGCAATTGTTTTCATAAATGAGAACTTTGCCAAATGTGTAAAGAAAAATATAACAATCCCAACAAGGAAAGTAAGAGTCATAAATGTTCATATCAGGGTCAGGCAATTCAACATACCAATATTAAAAAAATGTCCACTGATGATAACAAAATTATGTTAAAACTAAAGCTGTGTGATCAGCCCATATCTATGGAAGTGGACAATGGTAGCAGCATATCGTTGATATCAGTCTGCAATTGATATAATATTATTTCCAAGTGTAGGAAAAGACCCATTCTTCAAAAAACTGACCTAAAGGCATTACAAATAAATGGTAATGCCATTAGCATAAAGAGCATAGTTGAAGTGCCAATATGTGAAAGTCAGGGCAAAATTAATGTACTATCACTATATGTAGTACATGACCCTATTAACCCCATATTAGGATAAGATTGGTTCAGTGAAATGGGAGTAAAAATAACAATTACTAAAAATTTAATAGCCCTGAGAAAAAAAAACTTTCCAAGAGGGTTAAGATGAATTTGGGTAAAATAGATATACTTAAAAGAAAAAAAATCTTTCCAGCAACCAATAAGTAACAAAATCAGATCAGAGAAGGTCAATAATGACCAGAAAAAAAAAAAACAAAGTATAAAGACATAATGAAATCAAGAATAAAACATAAAATTGTAGCTCATTGGACAGCCAAAGACAACAGCTACCAATGGATTATGAAGCAGATTTAAGAAGGCTGGCTGAAGAAACATCCCTCTTTCCTTTACAAAAAGCTATGCAATGCTCAGAAGCAACTGTAGATATGCAAATGCTGCATAATGAAAGGCAATTGTACACTGATTCCAGTCAAGGGGTAGGCAGCATATAGTAAAGTGGCTGCACAAGTCAGCAAGACATCGGCAGAGCAAAAGCGTTAGTGCTTAGTCATGTCTGATGAAGAAAAATAATGATTGTGATTTCCAAACAACTACATTTCTTGATAATGCATCTAGAGAGTTGAAACAATTCACAGCAGTGTGCTTAAAGGAAGATGAAAAACCCCATGTATCTTAATAACTCATAGTAAGTTCAGTGATTAAAACCTAATCTCTGAACTTGGGGGAAGTTATGATATGTATGTGAATATTTAAATGCACATACATATATGCGTATAAACTTAGAGAAAAAGTTATTAAGTTAAATAAAAGAATTTTAAAAAACTGATTCTTTTAAAATTAGTAAGTAAAAGATTTATAACTTTAAGATTAGAAAAAGATTTTCTAAAATGCTTGCTCTGACGTTCATGTAAAATACGCTTGACGGTGTTTTTGGTAGAACGCCATCTGTTGACATAAATACAAGCGTTAGCAAGTTTTTAACTTGTTTTTTGTTTTTCATAAAATGAATAGTCTAATTAATGATAATAGAATAGTCGTTTATGAAATTCGAGTTAATTTCTTTTATAAGTTAAATGACAAACTATAAAAATAACTCATTAATTAAAGTCAGAAAGATAACGATGTAAATTCTTGTATGGAGATTAAAATGAAAATCACCTGAGTGGATGAACAGAATACTAACCAATCAATTGCAAGGATTAAAACAATAAAGGCCTCAGTATACTTAATTTTTGGAGCTTCATCTGTTCACATAGACATATATGTAAGAGTAGATCATCTCCCATAGCACAGTCACTTTAAGTGTGGAAAGCTGACCTCTGAATGTAAGAGCAGTCAGCTAAGACTCTTACATGTCCTATTAACCTAAAGTATTATTTTACATATGCCTTCAGGCCTTCTGTTTAATGATTGTATATGTATATAAATAGTTAAACACTATTAAGGATCGTAAGGAAAGAATTAACTAAATATTAACTGTTAATATTGATTTATATTTGTGGGAAGTACTAGATTAGCTAGACATAGCAGTGCTCATACTATTTTGATTCAAAACAGCTTATTCACAGATCTTCAGTTTATGATACAAAGATAAAATAATAGATATCATTATAGTTAACTGACCATAAAATAAGCATTATTCTTATGAAAATATAGCCATTTTCATAAAATAAAAACAAAGAACACATTTAAATTTGATATGTATTTATAAAATAATCTTATGAAAATAACAATGCATTAAACACAACATTATAAAATATTATGTTCTAAATAGTTAATTATATTCTGAATAAGTAGAAATTTAAATTATTTTTTTCTTTCAAAACCTTACCATTAAAAGATGACACTTAAATACCCTCGTTCATAAGATGTAATTGGTTTTGTGTTATACATATAACAATTTAATTTACAAAGTTTAAAATGAAATTAAGGTCCTATCAAATTATAATCTATTTGTGCATAGTTTTCCAATTATACAAAACACAATTTTATTTATTAATAGTTGTGAACTCTTATAAAATAATATTTTATATATATATTAACTCATTATTTAGTCATAAAGCAAGTAAAATTTATATGACATAAAGTTCAAATCTATTCTGATTTGTGGTTAGTAACGTTGGGCCTGATACAGCTATTTTCTGAAACAAGTCCAGCAAGTTTCTCAATTCAGAATTTGGATATTACACAATATTTATTTATCTTAGTTAAATAATGAGCTAACAAAGGCCACTTTGCTCATAATACATACATGAATATATAGACTGTAACCTTATATTTTGGTACAAATATATAGCTTGGTGAAACTGATTTAAAATTTCTCTATCTTCTTTTAGGTGGCTTGATTACCATAGTTAGCATTTTGTATATACTTGATACTTGTATTCAAATTAATTCAATATGAGATTATGTAATTCCATTTTTTTTTGCTTTGCTTATTGTATATATTTTTTTCCTTTCATATATTAGTTTTGCTCCTTTTTTAATCACTGAGTTAGACAAACTATGTTGAACTTGCAAAACCAATAGCATATTATATCAAATTTTAGTAAGATACAAATAATAATAATTTGTTTTTCTCTTTAACTAATCCAAAAGATTAACTTTAATTTGGTTAAAATGATTTATTTAGTTTATTTTGAATTGGTCGAGAGAATATGATAAACACATTTTTTCTCTTCTCTTTCATTTTAACAGAAATATGTAAATGAAGAGAAAAGTAATTGGATAAAAAGAAAAAGAGAATGTTCAGAGATTTTTTTCTTCCGTAGTGCAGCCTAGACCCAAACATTTCAGGATTTTCTGACTACTTATCAGAAAATAATAAATTTGACTTCATTTGATAGATATCTTTGTTTACTACTAAAATAAATTTTAAATGTTCACATTTTGTTTCTATAAATATTTAAAAATGAGATCATAATCAAAACAAAAAGATTACACATCATCATTTCAGAAAGATTATTTTCAGTTTACAAAATCAATGAAATCTCTATTTATTTCTCTTATATCTAACGAATTATGCTTTAAAAGTTTCAAATTTTTGAAGATTTATTGCAAAATTACGATATTTTCATACTCGTAAGTATAAGTAGATTTCTTAAATAAAAGCTAAGCTTCTAAATAGCTTAAGGCCATATTCACATTAGTTGCTAATACAACATTATATTTTTTTAAAATAAAGTATTTCCAGTCAAAATAAGTTATTAATAATTTTTATTTTTTGATATTTAATATAGTATAAATTATTGAAAAAAAAAAATCTAAAACCATAATAAATTCATAAACACATTTTTGGTCATTGGAACTATTTTCTTTAAACAATGTATTAATACGCTGATCATTTTACCACCTTGCCTTGGAACAAAGGCTGAAAATGTCAGGGTGGGCTTATTTTTTTTGTAAAGTGGTTTTCTTTAAATTTCCTGCCATCTATCGTAATTTTTGAACAAAATTTTTATATAATAAAATATACAAAGAAATACATTTTAACATATAATACTCGCAGAAAAATTCACCAGGAACAAATTGGTCAAAATATATTCATACAAAAATTATGGGAGGTTAAACATGTAATGAATATGAGAGCTACTTCTTAAAATTAAGGGCAAAGAAATTAAATTAAAAAAATTTTTATATAATAAATTTGCGATGTCATTATGTGCTAATATCAATGAGTCACTAAATTTAAACAAGTCTGCTAACTGAGAATCTAACGGCTGATTATCTTCCAAAATGTCTATAATTGAAATCTACTGGTATTATTAACTGTGACAATGGGAATAATGATTTTAAAGGTCAGTCTATCTAAAAAATTGCCTTTTGGCCAATTTGCCCCCTGGTAATTTTTTTTGTAAGTATTATACATTAAAATGGGTGTAAAACGGTATATTTTATTATAATAATTTTTTTGCAAAAATTTTGTGCAAAACAAAGCAAAATTCAAAATCCCTGCTCTTACAATAGACATAAGCCCTGCCTTGACATGTTCATCCATTGTCTGTTGCCAAGGCTGTAAAACGTTCGGCGTGTTAAGACATTGTAGTTTCCAATGATGCAAAAATGGGTTTATTTGTGAATTTATTATGGTTTTAGATTTTTTTTAAAAATTATTTACTTTATTTATTAGATATCAAGAAATATAAATTATTAATAACTTATTTTGACTTGAAGTACTTTATTTTCAAAAATATAATGTTATATTAGCAGCTAACGTAAATATGGTTGAAGCAATTTAAAAGACTAGCTTTGATGTAAACAATCTACTTTATATTTACAAATAAGAAAATATCACAATTTTGCAATAAATATTCAAAAAATTTAAACCTTTAAAGCAGAATTCATTAGATATAAAAGAAATAAATAATTATTTGTTCAGATGTCTAAAAATAAGAATTAAAAGATATTTTGTTGATTTTATAAACTGAAAATAATCTTTCTAGAAACAATGAACTGATTTCAGACCCATATAGCTATCTAGTTTGTTAAGCTGGATTTGAAGACATTACGTGTCTGAGAAATTTCATGCTTTCAAACTGATAGAAACGTGTTTGATAAATGCTGATTTTAGTTTCTAGTCTTCCAACCCTTCACTGACGTGAGCCAACTAGTTCAAAACCATGGTCTGGAGGTGAGAGACAACAAGAGATATTGAATTCTATCTCTCTCGGTGTTTATGTAACAAAGCTTGTTAGGAGCTATTGGTAAAGCTTCATCTAGTGATCATAAAATGCAAGCTAAAAGCAAGTTACAAAATTTATAACTTGTTTTGTTTATCATATATATATATATATATAATGTAGTAATTAAAATAATTGTTTTTGTTAAATTCTTATTTAGTTAATAAGTAAGATTTATATAAATTGGAATTAATTAATATGTTTATTAACTGAATAAAAAAACAACACATTAGAAATTGTGAATTTCTTATAGTAGGCAAGACTTTCTTTACAGATATATATATTTTATTAAAAAAAATGAAATATTATAATTTTTATCTATTAAGAATATAATTATATGAGTGCTTGTTAACTAAATAATTGTACACATTTCATAAATAAGATTCAAGTTTCTTCTGATCTGTGCTTAGCACAGCTGATAAAAAGGGTTCATCTGAAACTAGTTCTGTCAGCCTTATATTATCATAGTTCACAATTCAGTACAGAATTTGGTTATTATAAAACAGTTAAATAATAATGATAATGACGTAATGATAATAATAATATAGTGCTTACATTCTCAGTCATATTATTTATAACTTATACATTTTGACAGATACATTTTAAAATTGAGTTTTATTGCATTTCTTCAAAATTTATAATTTAAATATATTTTAAAAAATTACCTATGATAATTTATGCCACTGAGAAGCAAAGAATAAAAATGTTTTTATTTAAATACAAGAATATTATATATACTTTTAACTGAGAAATAATCATAGGGAATTTGAACCCAGACTTTCAAGCTTCCTTTAGTCATTCATTCCATCTTATACAATCAATACACAAGACCACATACATGTGGAAAAGAGCACTGATTATATATATATGGGGGAGATTATGATCTGGACCAACTGATGAGTGCTCATTCAGCATGAAGTGTGTATATTGGTGATTATTTATCTTTTCCACATGTATGTGGTCTTGGGTATCGATTGTATAAGACGGAGTGGATAACTAAAGGAAGCTTGAATATCTGAGTTCAAATCTCCTCTAATTAAAAACACTTATATATATATATACCTCTTTAAACATGAAATAAACATGTCACTATAATGCAGACTAATAAATAGTCATCTAAAACATTACTTAATGCAATACTTTTAAATTGCCCATGTATTATTTAGAAATAATAAGCGAAATAGTGCCTAAAGCTAATCTGGGATAATGATGTAATTAGTTTCCAACCAGTAACCACCTAAACATTCACAGTAAATATAGCAACCAATATTTCTAACTGCTGTCAAGGCAACCTTCATACCTTTTAATAGCAAGAATGAAAATCGATTCTTACTAATGGTCCATTGAATATATATGGACACTTAAAGATTGCAACTTGACTACAGGGTATGAAATATTGTTACAATGACGTTTAAATAAACCTCTTTAAATATGAAATAAACATGTCACTATAATGCAGACTAATAAATAGTCATCTAAAACATTACTTAATGCAATACTTTTAAATTGCCCATGTATTATTTAGAAATAATAAGCGAAATAGTGCCTAAAGCTAATCTGGGATAATGATGTAATTAGTTTCCAACCAGTAACCACCTAAACATTCACAGTAAATATAGCAACCAATATTTCTAACTGCTGTCAAGGCAACCTTCACACCTTTTAATAGCAAGAATGGAAATCCATTCTTCCATTGAATATATATGGACACTTAAAGATTGCAACTTGACTACAGAGTATGAAATATTGTTACAATGAGTATTGCATTAAGTAATGTTTTAGATGACTATTTATTAGTCTGCATTATATATATATATATTTCTAGTCTCAAATAACAACATACAAAAAATGTTAAGATCAAAAAATACAATCACAAATATTTATTAAAAATAGTGCTGATAATTTGAAAGTGAAATTTTACATCATTGTGTGTGTGTGAATATAAATGATGTATAACACAAATGTGTAAATTGCACTCATGTTATATTTACATGAGCATCTGTCCAAACTATTGACTACCTTTTTTTTTTTAATCAAAATAGCAATATACATTTTATTTTCTGAAAAATAATTTTGAAATAATAATTTACAAGCCTTTATAAAATTTCATACCTCTTTACAGTAAAAATTACTCATAAAAAAGATTATGGGTTTAATTGTGATATTTACTTAATGTTTCTAATCCATCATTATTAAGACGTATTATTTCATATAAGTATAGCAATTTTTAGGCATTTTGTATCATAAAAGTATATATATAAAAAACAAATGAAACAAATAAATATATATGCACTTAATTATAAATCTGTCAAATTTGGTCCACTATATATGCTTTCTATTCAGAATTACAATCAGTCTTTATTGCACTATTATTAAAAACTTTCCCAACTTAACAATTTGTCAACACAATTCAATAAATGGAATGCATTGTGTCTTTAATACAATATATAGTTTTAACAAATTACTGTACTTTAAAAACATATGCATAATTCATTATATAAATTACCAAAAACATTACCTTTTAAAATATTTTACTATCATTTTTACCTATTGTCAATCCATTGCAAGATAATATTTCCAAATATAATTCAGCTTTGCCAATCCATTATCTCTCTTATCCTTATCACACTAAAAAACTCATATGCTTTATGATTTACTTTAAGATTAAAACTATACCATCTTTTCTAGCAACCATCCTAGATTTATTTCAGTCTCTTAATTCTTTCAATATCTGTTTCTTCTCTCATCCATACATTTCTCTTTAAATTTCTTGTTATTCTCGATATACATTTCTTACATTTCATTTAATAGTCTGAAGTTTTTGCATTACTCTGCTGTTAAATGTTTAAATTTCAGATCTCTATGTAAGAACTGGAAAAACACATCCATTAAAAACACTTTTCAGCACAGACATAATTCATTTTAATATTAAATTATTTCTATACAAAAGTACTCCATTCAAGTTTAATTCTATGATATAATTTTATCCATTATATTTTTTTCATTTATATTAATATTTCAGCCATAGTATTCATATTAATTTCTTTTATTACCAATCTTTACTTTCTTTTAATTCTGATTTTCTTCCATTTCCTTAAGATTTGTATTTTAATCTGCAAAATCCTTCTTATAAAAAAAATTGAAATATGAAATTACCCTTTATAGGTACATTTAGAAATATGACATATTAAATGTCACCCTATAATCTAATTATTGCTTTTCATATACTTTGTAGAATATGACAATATTCTAGTCAATAGCTTGACAGTCTAAAACTTTAATCACTATTAAAATATTTATAGAATCAAATAACTTTTCAAAATCTACGAGTCCAAAGCATACTAACAGTTCATTTATTCTTTCTGTACCTTATCTCAATACCTGATGTGATCTACTGTGTTAAACGACTTTTAAATCCAGTTCATTCTTTTGAAAAATCTAAATCTAATCCCTAATATCATTACTATATTATTTCAATCAATCAGTACATCATCATTTAGACATTTGATATATAGTTTTGCCAATAACTTTTCTCTATTTTTTTACCTGAATCTTTTAACATATTAATAATACATCTTTATAGATTATTTGCATGTCTCATCTTCTCATAGTACATCATCATTTAGACATTTGATGTATAGTTTTGCCAATAACTTTTCTCTATTTTTTTACCTGAATCTTTTAACATATTAATAATACATCTTTATAGATTATTTGCATGTCTCATCTTCTCATTTAAAATGCTTAGAATTTGCATGTCGTAATTGTATGGACTGTTTTATTTTCTTGTTCTTTATTAATTTATAATTCTTTGCAGAACTCAAATAAACATAAAGTCTAGAGACAACAACAAAAGAAGTAAAACATGCTACATCTTGAATTTGTCAGTAATCTCACAATTGGGTTTCTCAGCAGTTTGTTGTAGTATCTATTGCTACTTAAAGCATGTTTTCCACGTTGCTCATAGAACAATAATTTCAGCTTGGATGTGGTTTACCAAGCTCTTTTTGATTCATGATAACTACTTTCCAGACTACAAACTGGAATTATTGCTCATCACTAAATCAATTCACAAACTTAACTAGCATAGACCTAGTAGATCACAGTTTTTTGCCGAAACACTAATTATTACTTGAATTCAATCTTCCCATATCATGATATAGCTAAAACTAAATATAAACAACTTGGTTTTTTAATACTACAAAGTTTTTCAATTTATAATTTCTTTAATAAACTGAATGTATTTTTGACTACTCATAAATAACTATTGTCTATCCCAAGTTTGTTTTATGAAGAACAGTTTCTCAATTAATAAATTCTATTATTTAGCTTCCTTTAAAATAATTTAATGTTTACATTTTTCTTTAAATTAAACTATTATTTGTTATTAAAACGTTCAATTTTACTAAATAATTACAAATATAATTATTACAAATTTCATATGAAACCATTTATTTACACTACCAAGACTTTTAAATATTATAAGTCCGTTACTAATTTTTCATAATTTAAAATTTTTTTATTTACACTTTTACAAACATATATAAATATTGCTGAATTATTCAACTTTTGAAGATACCATCAAAGAATAGTAAAATAACTTTTCACATTCACTTATTTTCTAAACGTTTCTATTTCAACAAATAGATCATTCTTAAGCTCCCCCCCCCCCCCCAATTATACTATTTCTAATGAATAAACCAATTGACTATTCTATTTTGTAATTTTATGGTTTTGGCAAAAAAAACGCTCAGTTAAATTTTTGCTAAATTTAAAATATACATAATATATAATTATGTGGTTCAGCAATTTTCGTACTATTACAATATATATAAATGAATTGAAAATATACAGATAGATAAAATAATACATGCTTATGTATTATCAAGAGCGATAGGCAATTAAAAAAAAAAAAACTAAAGGCATTTGAAATACAAAAATAAGAAAACTTAATAAATAATTGACAACTATACAAATACATATATAAAATAAATGCAATCACACGCACTTATTTATAGATATTCCCATTAAAAATTATAAGCAATTATCTTTTATCCCTAAAATATATGAATGATTATATATAATAGGAGTGAAAAAGATATTGATTGCTATTCACCAGACCATCAAGACATTTTGAAGTGACTACTTGAATTTAAAAATAAATAACCGTAACTAATATCACATTATGCAAGATTAGTTCCCATATATAAAAGATATTTTTCACACATGTATGACTACCACATATAAGAATTGGCTCTTCACAATCAAGGAACCATGTGTAGATGGGTATTTGTCAATAAATGTGTCAGCTGACATGTCATAATTCGAAATGCACAATGATACAAATACTAAACAACAAATTTATGGGTTCAATTACATTCACTGTGCAACATAAAGATGCATGTTCAGGTGGTCGTGAAGCCAATAACAGTACTTTTTGTTATAACAAGTGTTCAGATTTAATTAATTTTTCACAAAAAAATAATATTTTATCATGAAGAGTAGTATAATGTCTGAAATTACAAAAAAAAAAAAAGTCATGCAATTTTACTACAGAATTGGAAGAGGTTTTTCTTCAGTGAGGAATATAAAATGTGTCACTTTCAAAAAAGGAAATGCTGAACGATATTTTTAAATCATGCATCTAATATCTAAGTGGTAAGCCACATTACTCAGGAGAAAAATACAAGTAGTCCTTGCCCTGAAAAAGTGTGCCAACCTCTCTGATTTATAACATTTTTTAGCAACTACCAATAATCAAGTATGTCTGTTCTAACTCTGGGGGAGGGGTAATAAATACATAAATATATCTGATATAACATATTGATTCTTTAATCTGGGTTTTTTTTGACATCTTGTGCCCTTTTTAATGCATGTAGTTAATTTTTCTTTTTCAAAAACATCAACATTTTACCAAATTGTTCTCCATTGCATTCTATCTTTGATATTTAACTTCCCAATGCAAGTAATTAATATGATATCTACTAAGAATCTTTGAGATAATCATCATACTGTGAATGTGTTTCTCTTTTTAGAAAAAATAATGCTTAAAGTTACCATAAAATACTTTTTAGAAAGTCTATTTCTTCAAACACTAATCTAATATAGATGAGCTTTACATTTTAAAATAGATTCTGCACCATCACAACCAGAAAACTGAAGATCAGAGATTAATCTTGTGATTTTGCCATCATATTTTTAGAATCTTAAGTAAATCTTTAAGTGAAAATTTTCCAAAACCTTTTTTAATACAATGATGAAGAGTCTATTTCTCATTTCCATATCCTAAGTAGAGTGAATTAACAGCTCTATATACAACTAATTTTAATGGGTAGTTATATCACAAAGATGAAATACTCCCCATCTTTTAAATTATTAAATACATTGTGAGCACAGTGGAGTCTGTGCTAAAACTTTGATTTAAATACTGTCAAAATAAATCACTTTACATTCTTAATTTGATGATCATTAATAATAAAAAATTCTGAAGATTTTTCTTTCTCATCTCTATCTGATAATGATATTGAGTTTTTTAAACATTATTAAACCCAATTCTTTATAGACTGCATACTTGCATTTACAGTTAAAAATCCTAAAGTTGATTTTTTAAATTAGCACATTATCACAGTAGTGTAAACCTAGAAACCAAACAGATGAATGTTTTTACTTTTGATTCGTATTAAAAACTCCACCTATATCATATTTTAGTGCCCGTTTCATGAAACTATTCCAAAGATCTCTGTTTAAAAATAAAAAAATTGCAGTTTGCATATATTCCTGTTAACCAAAATGAAAAATCAAATTGACAACTAGAGAAATGAAAAAAAATATAAAATGTGAATTATAATATTGATAATATTATTTATAATGAATCTTGACACAAAAACCTATAATAATTTTTTATTATTATTATGACAAACTACTGCAGCTGATGATCAAGTGTTTTTTCATTACTTGATTAAAATATTCTTTATTAAGAAACTCTGAAACTAACTACTACATCTAGTCAAAATAAGAGTCATATATCACATGCCCCTATCTCTTAAGCTTATAAGTTATAAACAATGAGGATTGCCAATTCCTCTACAAGCTTTATGATAAATGCTTAGCCAGAGCCAGCACTTAAAATATCTGTCAGGAACCTCCCCTCAAACCCCTGACCATGGTTTCATGCTTTGGCACTCCTCAGAGGTGTCAGGGTAGGTTCAGACACTAGATCTAAAAATACCACCCAAAGCCAAGCACTTATCTAAAAGTTATCTATTGAGTGGAAAAGTTATCTATTGAGTGGCTAAGCATTTATCATAAAGTTTGTAGAGGAATTGGCAATCTTCATTGTTTATAACTTACAAGCTTAAGAGATAGAGTCATGCGATATATGACTTATTTTGATTATTTATAGTCTCTGCCATAAGTCTTATGCAATTTTATATTGCTAAGACTACTAATATATGGTATGGCTGAAGATCTATCAGCCCCATGTAGCTATTTGAGTTGGATAGCTGGGTTTGAAGACATGTAGATGTCTGAAAATTTCAGATTTTCCACTCAATAGATAACTTTTAGATAAATGCTTGGCTTTGGGTTGGTATTTTTAGATCTAGTGTCTGAACCTACCCTGACACCTCTTTGAGGAGTGCCAAAGCACGAAACCATGGTCAGGGGTTTGGGAAGGGATTCCTGACAGAGATATTTTAAGTGCTGGCTCTGGCTAAGCATTTATTATAAAGCTTGTAGAAGAATTGGCAATCCTCGTTGTTTATAACTACTACATCATTTTTCTAAAAAAAAAAAAAAAGAAGAAAGAAATACTGTCTATCACTATACTAGTAATTATAAACAGAATAGAAAATCATACAACATTACAATACTAACCAAAAAATCAAAATTTTATTAAAATTCTTCCACAACTACGATTTCATCTATTAAGAAATAGACCTTTTTCAAGTGAAATTCAACAAAATACATACAGCATATATACACACACACACACACACAAAATAAAATATTCTTTCAATCATTCACTTCAAAAAACAACTTTCTTTAACATCATAAGATTGATTTCAGATTCAAGAAAATTTATCATTGGTTTCTTTTACTCTTTCTTTTCTTGAATCTGAGGTCATCAATCTTATGAAGGTATGTACCCTTTGATGTTTGGTCTTTGAATGATTGGAAGTCTATTTTATTTTATATATATATGTTGTAGATATTTTATTAAATCTCACTTGAAAAGGTCTATTCGTTAAAAGATGGAACCATGGTTGTGGAAGAGTTTTAGTAAAATTTTAATTTTTGTTTACTATTGTAATGTTATATGGTTTTCTATTTATATTAATTACTACTCCAATATGAAGTGTTTTAATTGATACTTTAATGTCTTAAAAAATGCAAAATAATTTTACAATTTTGATTGGTATTTTAAAACACTATTTAATTTTCTTTTTTATTGTTATTAAAATCAATATTTTTTAAAAAAATAATAAAAAAACTCTAATCATTATTGAAATGCCTGCTAACAAAAGCTGTTTAATTGCCTGAAAACAATTTTATTATTATAAAAATAATTTGCACTTATTAATACACAATAGTTTCATTTCTTTTGTTTGCTTTTAATAACTTTACTCAGATGATGTAGGTAATCTTTGAATTTTAAAAGATGAGCTGCCATCAGAAAAAATTAATTAGTTTAAAGAATATTTAAAACATCTACTTATTTTTCATAAATATATTTATTTATACATTTATTTTCAATCAAAATAATTTTCTTTCTTTTAAACTCAAATAAAAACAGTTTATTAAATACAATCGTAGTTTACCAGCATTGTATATATGGTTATCCACCATATTTCAAACACTTTTTTAAACATATCTTCTGTCCTTTGCCTGAAAAATAAAATAATCGTTCAACCAGGCCACTGCATGGCACAAGCTTTTCATTGGGCAATGTTAAAGAAAATGACTATTATCCAATTATCAGATGGTAATCATTTAAATGTTTTTTTAATTATTATTTATCTTCTACCTAAGAATAATTAAGATACCCTTTTATTAATCAATATTAAGAAGTTTTTAAATGAATCAGTAATGTACTGATTACCTGAAAGCAAAATCCTAAGCTTGGTTAGAGCCTAAAACATATTTAAGTTTTATCTAACCAGAATCAGAACCTGGTCACAAGAAAGCCATGCACTATATCCTCCCCCCCCTCATCTTTTAACATTTTAAGGTATTTCACTAATAACCCTCTCAAAATTTCTCTAGCTCCGCAATCATTTTCAAATCTCAATTATGTTGCTATTATGTTTTGCTTTACATGTATTATATCAATATAGTGATGCATATCTAATTAATTTTGGAATCTTTACTCTCCAGCCAAGAATAATTAAATACCTGTTAATTTAATTTTTAGGAACTTAATTCTAAATAATCATAAAAGTTGAATTAAAAAATTGGAAACTAATGAGACTAGAAATTCTTTAAACTAACTTTATCAAAAAAAATTTACAATACCAATAATACTCTTATTCAATCATAATACATTTTCTCAGTTTAGACTGTTGCTCTGTAATTCAATATGGTATGAAAACTCAGAATAATCACTAATAATACTAATAATCATTGCCAATGGACACTGTTAATTGATTATAATATAAGAAAAATCATTCTAAATTTATTTGCATGATGATAATCAGGTAACTCCATCCCAACTCTGTTGTATTATGTGGGTAATATGAAATAAATACTAAATCAATCCAATCAGCAGTATAATTTATTCATAACTTTGCAGTCAAACATTACTTTTAAAAATTAAAATCAAATTCTATTAGTAATCCACTAAACATATAAATAAAAATGTTTAATATTTATTATAAAACAGAAATTCATAACTTTATTATAACTATGAAAACTGTATTATCGAAATGTAATAAACTATATGCAATTATACTAATACTTCTTAAACTGAAAAACATCAAGAACGTAAACTTAATGTATTTTCAGTACTGAGAATATTCTTCAAAGGCTAATTTTATATTTAAAATAAAAGAGGAAATTTAAACAGGCACAATTAAATTTAGGACAATATTTTCTCTTTTATTCTGAGCATTTGGCTTTGAAAAAGATATCCCATACCAAAAATGCATTAAGTTTATATTTCCTGATATTTTCTCTGCATAAGAAGTATTGATATAATTGCATATAATTATTTTTAATTATATTACTTGAGAGTATTTCTTACAAACACAATGGAACTAAAATAGTCATGACAATACATAAATTTTCCAGTCAAAAGTTAAAATGAAGAACTGTGGATGTCATATGAAAATCATTCTCAGTCCAGATTTTAATTAGAGTGTTATAATGGCTATAACAGAAATAAAAAAAAATTGATTCAAGATGGGCTAAAATTATTGTTAAAAGCAGATCAGATATATTAATATGAGTTAAAGACTGCCGGTTTTATATATGTATGAATCAGCAATTTATATTTGGCAATCAGAAGCAACTCTTACATACCATTGACATTTGAACAAGTAGTTACATCAGACAATCTACTTCTGTCCCAGAATCCTAAAAATATCACAAAGACATACCAAAAGGAGTCAGCTAATATGCCATAGAAAAATAGGAGATTATTTAAGCGATGCTTTAAAAGATATTCCATCACAGTTTATAGAACAGATAATAATGAAGTAGCATTAATATCACCAATTGAATCTCTACTTTTAAGAAAGCATTTTTAGAAATTAAAATAACAGACAGAGCAATAAATCAATCTTGTTACTCAAATCTCTACCATAAAATGCACCAAAATCTAAGCTTGTAAGCAAATACCTTTAGAAGCAAAGTCTTCCTATCAATCAATTTTCCAATACTGATTTTTTGTTAGTATATTGAATCAGTCGATTCACAAAGAGGAAATGGCAAACTTATCAATAACAAAATACTGAAATTTATATCAAGACATTTTAAAAAGATTTGAACTAACTCATGGTAAGGGTTTGAAGCATTTATATATATTCTTTGACATCTAAATTAAAAAAGGTGTCACTATATATAACTTGATTGAGATTCCGCAATCATCTTATTTTACATTGCTAGTAATATAACCCATCCCAACTAGTTCAAACAAATGGTCCTTGATATAGTTAACACTTTCTATTAATTAGTGATGTTTGCTTTAAGCATATTGAGATGATTAATATAACATCATCCAAAGCCAAAGCTAAAACTTCACTACTCAGGTTCTAAATATTCATATCAGCCAACTACTTTACATAATCATACATATTTCCATATGGAAAAAAACTCAATTTTTGTGTGCATAATTAAAAAAATAGAAATTGAATACACAAATACATAATTTTAATGTTACAATTAGTGCAGGGTGTTAATCAATGATTACAAGACTCATAGCAATTAGCCTCTACTTTCATCTAAATGACAGGCAGCAAAAACAAAAGAGAATGAATAGCCAATATAGAAATAGCATACAGGAGACAGAAAGAATATTTATTCCAGAAGTAGTGCTTAACTTGTAAGTAAACTTATATCCTGAATGTCGATACATACCCAGTTTTCATGGATTTATTCATTTTAGCTCTCTTGTCCCAATAACCCAACATATTATTTCAGGTCAGTTAAGTGTCCTGGTTTTCTTAACCACTCATTTTTACTTTTATTTTTAACTTCATATTTAATTTTTATAAATTAATTTTATTCATTTAATATTTTATAATTAATTTTTTGATTGGTTAATCAGTAATTTTCTCGAAATGGAAATGTCTCCCTATTAATTTAGTATTTTAGTAATACAGGATTTCAATTTGTAATTGTTTTAATAAAAAAAAGCGCATATCAATTTATTACTAGGGAGATCATAAGGAGTTTAAGCACAGGCCTACGAGGGCCAGAATCGATCTTGGGACCTCCTCTTGATCCCAGTCAGATGCTCTACCAACTGTGATACAGTAACGAGTTTGTTTTAATAGATAATATATGGATACAAACAATTCTTATTATGAAATAAATATATTGTTAGTAATGTAAATGTGATTATATGTTTTTGTGATATTTTTATCATATGTTGCTGATTAGGCCCTTTGGAAATATGGACACATTTGTTACATCTTGATAAAAATTGATAGGGTACTTTCCTGTGATTGTATCCAGAGTTTATTTATACATTCACCGTAAAAACACTAAATAATGTCCTACTTGAATAAAAAAATTAAAATAATTGTTATAAAATTGTTGTACACGGAGCATAATATTTTTATAGGACTTATAATTGCTGGAAAAAATTAATTAGTCACAGGATTGTCTAGTAAAAGCAATATATATATATTAAATTTGAAATAACTATTTTATGGACTTCAAAACAGATATACTCAAACATTAATAGATAGAGCAGTTTTAGTTTAACGAAATTTTTAATTTAATTAAATAAATTTTAAAATATAAAATTCAAAGTAATAAATAATTAAGTGCACATATATAAAATGCCACGTATATTTGAATTAAAGGGTGTGCTTAAGTGTATAAATTTGTGCTGAGTTAAAAATAAATCTACACATTAGTATAATTAAAAAATAATAATGCCATTTTAGAAATAACAAAAGGTGTTTTTAATGTTTAGTCTTTAAAGAGTTTTTTTTAAAGGTAATAGATTAAATCGTGTTTTTCAAATCTATAGGTTCAAATCACTTAGATCAGAAAAAGCTAAAAACAAAACAAAAAAAAAACTATAAATAAATTTTTGAACTTTTTGAACAAAAGACAAATAATAGGTTTTACTATAAAAAAAGAAAAACAAATTAATTCATTAGTAAAAATATTTTCAAATTCTGAGTCACGTTAATTATAGGAAAGATTCCAAATGGTTTTTTTTTTTGTTTATAAAACTGAAAAGCCCAAAATGTTAAACGTGTATTTAAATATATATATTGTAAATTTATTATTCTTGATTACGTCTCATGAGTTGTTACATTTTAGTACTATTTAGAAAAAAAGGATCAGACAATCTTCGATCTATATAAATTACCAATAATTATATTCAAATGAGAAGTATAAATTTCAACTTCCAATGCCAAATCAACGGTAAATTTATATACCAATTGGTAAAAATATTCGGGTAACAACCTTTTAAAAATCTCTTGGCCGGTTCTAAAATGATGCCAAAATATATATTTTTATTTGAAGTAATGCCCGCTTTATGAAGAACTTTAAATATTTCTATGAAGTACTGTATTTTAAAAATATCTTCCATGCTAAACGAAGCCTATGAGAACTAATTCAGGGAAGTTTCCAATAATTGTGAAAATCTGAAATGAAATCATGTGTTAATAAAACGTTAATTTCATCTCTCAATCCAATTCCTATATAAAAATCCACTGCACAAATTGCTAACAAAAATATATAAATTGCAGCATATGATAGTTGTTAATAAAATCCGTCATAACTTATGAGAAAGCAAAATATTAAAACAGGTAAAACTCTCCATACAGTAGTGCCACTCAGTGCAAGTCAGAGTAATCAATGGATGCCAGAAGGCTTGTGCATAAAATCCCTTTCTAGTGCCTACTCATTCAATATCTCCAGACTAGTTTCTGGCTGTGGCCTTCGTCAGTGAGGAGTCTTGGATCTGAGAACATTGATTACTATGGCTTGCACTGAGTGGCATAGAGAGTTTTGCCTGTTTTAATAACAGTTATGAGCAAGCATAAGAAATGGTGATCATGTGATGTTTGGTGGTTTAAAGCAAAATATTTGATGTAATTATTTTTATAAGAAATTGAATTATTTTTAGGACAATATTTAAAAGGTTACAAGATATTTTGGCACTGCATTTCCAGAATTTTTTTTTTTTATTTTGAAAAAGAAAGCTCTTTTCCTTTGTTTCTATTAGATAAAGAAAAAATATTGCAATGATATTATTTATATGTTAGCTATTACAATTAATTTAAAAATAAAGCTAAACTGCATAAAACCGCTATATTAGTTATTTGAGAAAAGCTTTAAAATGAAATGCTAATTTAGTTTCTTTAAATAGATTTAAAAAAGTTTAAAATTCAGTTGATAAACTTGTTTTAACTTACTAGTAAAAATCAGTATGTGTGCATGTTTATATGATTAATGAAAAGAGAGAATTCAAAAGAAATAGTTAATTTTTAAGTCAATAAATGAAACTTATTTTGTTTATATAATACATGATACTTTATACCTGTAATTTCGATATATTTATTTTAGATGTGATAAACCAATAGGAATAGATTTCAAAGCAGAAATTGAAGTAACACTGAACATTAAATTTTCTTTTTCTTTCTCTATATATTTAAAATGTTTTTTTAAAGAAATCATATATTAATCATTCCTTAGACCGAGGGACAGAAAAGCCTATTGCCCTTTGAAAATTACTTATAAATCCGTAAAATTTAAACATGAGGCTGTATAGTGTTTTAAAACAGGTGATTAAATCCTGAGCATGTACCTGCCACCCTATATACTGAAGCTATATATGTGCACACATATATATAATTCATGTTAGAATGTTAAAAATTACAACAAAATTTAAGTTTAAACGTTTTAAGAAATTTTTATAGATAAAAATTAAATATCTATTATAAATGCACAGGTGAATAATTAATTATAAAGTTAATTTGTGTTAAAAGCAAAATATTTTCTAAAATTTGTAAAAAAAAAAAAAAAAAAGATAATAGATTCTAAATTTTACTAAAAGTAGTTAGTTTAAAAGCAAAAGGTGGACATGGCATTCTAGAAAAAATAAGTCTACAATAGCTTATATATTTCCAGTATAAAGATCGTAATATAAACTCGTAAATCGCAAGATTTTTCGAATGTTAATTTGTATAGGAAATAGTGGGCTTTGAACAGTGGAGAGAACAACTTCACCTCCCAAATCAAGATGCTTCAGATTGGCCTATATAAGTAGAAAGTTAGGTTAAAGACAAGATGGCCACTCTTATCTTTATAAAAGTCACTATCTTGTGTCAGGGTTTGAGAGGTTCCTCTATCGGCAAAATAAAGATATTGCTTGACTATTATAAATTTCAAGGTGCATTTGATACAGGTTATAGCCTGCCTTAAAAGTATTTACATATATTCCCTGTGTGCTTAATAACAAAAGTTTAAGCAGATAAATAATTAAAAATATATTCCTCAAAAATAAGAGCTGGGACCTCAACATAAGTAGTGGAATTATCTATAGCCAATAAATCAAAGGATCCAAATAACAAGAGATGAATCCAAATTTTACTGATATGTTTATCATTATTCTATATTGATCCTGTCAGTGATCATTATTCTCCCAGTGATTACCATTCTGCTTTAATTCTTATCTGATAGTTCCAGCAGGTCTACCATGCAAGAATAGAGAAAATATCTGCTTCACTCTGTCAAGCTGGAAAAACCCCATCAATGAGTTTCAATCAACAACAGAAGAAACAATATTAACATGCATCCACTATGTATCCACCCAATATGAGTAAAAATCTAATGTCCGGTGCCACAGGAAGAACCAACTATTGAGCCAAGATGAAATCACTGCCAAAGCATTCTAATAAAGTCTGAATGTCAATTAAACTTTATTCACCATAGCTATGGCAAAGAATCAGCTCTGCAAATACCTAAAGACTAAATGTGAATGGTTAAGCTGAAAGAATTAAAGTATAACTTTTAAATTCATAATTATTATCTCCAATCTAATGAAATATGTTAATAAATAATGATTTATTTTTAGTCTGTATACAAGCAGGTATAACAGGAGATGGTAGTTTGATCTCTTTATCATGCCACTATTTAGTTGACAATAAGCATATAAAAATTAATTTACAAAAGGCAATTAGCTTATAATCGCAATCTCTTGCCATGCCACTAAATGTTGGTATGTCAATCAGTTATTTCCCCTTTATTTATTAAATAATAGGTTAATTCTGTAAATTATGAGTGGAGGGCAATCAGGCTGCATAGACAAGCTAGATTAAGAATATATTAAATAGATGTCAGTTTGAGCTAATTCTTATATTTTGAGGTAGTATTATTGATTAAAATGGACAACTGTCAATCTGTCAATTCAGGTTAGGTTTTTTGCAACTGATTCTCATTCTTATGTCATGCATTAGTATTAGATGATTGTAACATCATTTGCGACTGATGATTCCTTGCAATTATTATTTTGTATAAGCAGTGATGTGTGATAAATGATCTCACCACATGCTCTTTTTTTAATTTTATACAAGTCATAGTGATACGTGCGTGACTGTCAGTCACTGTATGGTATACATATGGGAGACGGTTAATTCCTACAGTAGGCATACAATATCACATGTATTTGCTCTTATATAGATAACATTGTAGTACATATGTGATTTCCTGTATTTTACAATTATTTATTATTTATTGTACACTAATGTTATGGCCTGGAATTGATCACACAGTTAAATAGTAAGATCAATCTTAATTTATTAGCTTGTATTAGTCAGCATTAGAACAATGGTGATGATAATAAAGAGCAGTTAGGTATCTTCACAGTATATTGGAATCCATTCAAACAATGTTAATAATATTCTATATTAATAATATCAAATAAGAATTATTTGAAAATATTAATCGTTACATCACTGTATACTATATCTGTGTATAATTAAAATTAAATTAATCTTAAATTAATCTAATTTACCTTAAACTAATATATGAATCAATTGACTAAAGTTTTGCTAGTGTATGTTTTGCCTTATATATATATATGTGTGTGTGTGTGTGTGAATAAATAGTGTTGTCTCATTATTTTTGGAAGTTTATCTATATTTACAATCAATAACTTAAGTAAATTGTTAAAAGTCTCCCTGACTTTAGTGGGCTATAAAATAAAAAGTTATTATTATGTGACTTCAGGATGTGTGGCGCAAATGCAGATTTGTCCCCAGGTGATTTTCATGTAGGCTGCGCGATTCTGTCAGTTACATAATATATAACTGAAATTAAAATTTAATAAGTTAAATACCATGCTTTTAGTGAATAATAAAACTGCATGAGATAATCAGATGTATAGATATGCAACATCAATATTTTTTTGGTATTGAGAATGCTGATAAATCTTATCTTCTTTTATCAAATTTGAATATGCTTAATGTACTATATTATCAGAACTTATTATTCAATTTGAATTACTTCATAACATTAGCAAATGTTTTAAAGCTTAATGAATAAAATATTACAACACTGCTTAAGGAAAATGTCTTTCATTAATTGCATTAGACAGAAATTAGCTAATGCTGGCTTTTCTTTTCTTGAATTAATTCTCTTGCATGAATACTTATTGTATAAATAAATGTGGATGTATACCATTTCATGTTCTAATCTTAAAAATAAATTATTTTACATCACTAGTTTATCATGTACAACACAGTTAGATAGTTATATTATATTTAAGAAGTTAAACATATTCTGGTGCTGATATAGTACGTGCTCGGCGGCCATTTTGAATTTGAAAACAGCCAAAAACACTGCTGGCACATGCAAGCGATAAATGTCATCGACATTTATATATTTATATATAAATTTATATATTTATATATAAATTAGCGTTTTTGGTTTATTTTAAAGCATTTTTTAATTTTCACCTCTTTTCCTTTTCCCGCACTTTTTTTTTGATAGTTTCACCTTAGGCTATTTAATGTGACGTTTCCCGCAATTTTTTAAGTGTAGTCCCTTCCCAACACCTTTTTTAATTATAGTGCCTCAGGCGATTTACTTTTTTAAAAAATGAGTGTTTCTAGTCGATGACATTTATCGCTTGCATGTGCCAGCAGTGTTTTTGGCTGTTTTCAAATTCAAAATGGCCACCGAGCGCGTACTATATCAGCACCCATATTCTCAAGAGATATAATGATGAATAATTTCATTCCAGCTCAAAGATTTTAAATTCTGATAAAAGCACATCTCATATTTTCTATTTAATTAACTACTATGTTGAGCAAGCATTCTTTTTGAATTTTAATTTATATTTATGTTCTAATTAAATCTTTTTAATTTTATTCTACAAATTCTTTTGATCTCTATTAATATTTTGATTTATTTCTCTTAAGGCCTGGAGATGAATAATGCAACGCAGACTGGTGTTATTAATGGGAAATGAAATATAGAATAGTCCAACTTTAAGTTCAATAACTGAATTAAATTTCATTACATTTAGGAAAACAAATTAAATGAAAATATTCAAACCCTATTCTTTGAGTTCTGGATTCTACTTCAATTTAATGATATCAAATTTGAGGATGATAATGAATGGATTGAAGAAACCAGAAGAATAAACTTCAAAAGCCATAATTTATGAAATCCTACCCATAGATATTTATGTACCTATAACCTTTTTTCCAGTTCAGTTTTATTTTTATGGTAATTGCTGATTATTATAAGAAATTTAATAAATTGGATTCAGTATTAGAAATAATTGTACTCTCTTCAATAAAAGTCAAGGCATAAGATCATAAGATTGCAGCAAATCATTATTTAATAAAAAAAATTTAGACCATTTCTTTTTCACAATACATTTAAATCACCTTTGTCAAGTAAAAGGTAGTTCAAATTTTTATTTTAATACTATATTATTTGTTTAAAGTGTGAATAAATTTTCAATCAAGTGCATGTACAGATAATGTTTAAAGTATTAATGTCATTAACACATACCACATAAGAGCAGAGACAATTTAGATCTATGTGAATACATACACTACTAAGGATTTTATAAATAATAAATCAAATGCTGTTCTAAAAACAATTCTAACTAATCAGAAAAAATGTATGCCATACTTCTCATTATCTAACATAAAAACAGAGATGATTCCTTTCTTACTATATGTGGATTTCCATACAACCATCTTTGGCAGATAAGCCAGAGATATAATAGTAGCATTATATAAGCTATTATTTAAGCCCCCCAAAAAATGAAATTACACAATTTAAACAAATTAGAAAACATGTATGGAGATTGGAGAAACAAAACCAATAAATAAAATAAAGAATTAATTAGATAAAGGATTAAGTTTATGCACATATTAACTATTTTGATACACTGTCAAAATAGTAATAGCTCATTTTAGCAGCAACCTAACATGTCAGTTTGGGGATTTAGGAAAGTAATTGATTGTATATGTTAAATGAATATAGTCAAATTGGAATCAGAGATGGAGGATTGTAGTACTAAAATTTGTTGCTAGTAAAAATTATAAAATTGATATTATGTAGTGAAAACTGTGATATTTGAAAATATATAAATATTATTTATAGAAGTGAAGTTATAAAATATTGTTCTGATTACTGGATTAGCTAATTCATAGGCTTATAAATTATTTATATACATTGTAGGACTTTAGTGTCTAAATTAAATATTGTCTCAATAGACAAAATAAAAGGTGATCAAAATATAATTGATAGTTGTTAATAATTAATGACTCATAGTATCAAGGGAGAGAGCTAATAAGCAATACCCAACTTATTGGAGAACTAAAGCTTAACTAGTATTAAAAAAAACTGCAAATTATCATTACCATTTTCATCTGCCACTATAATAAATGTATTCGTTATGTTTATATTACATAAGATTATATACTAAGATCAAACAACAACTGAGTCACCTGTTGACTTTCAGAAATTATAATTGCTGGCAATGTATTGAATATGTATCCCAAAAGTATCATATAGCTTACCTACTACCTATTTTACATGAAGAATTGTGTCTCTGACTAAATAGCCTGTTTACAAACAGAAGAGCTATGGTTAAGTTGGAATTCAATAAAATCATTGGCCTAGTAAACCCAAAAGTTATAACAATAATAATTAATATTTACTAAGGCTGTAACCTCAAGAATGTTCGTGTAAAAATGCGAGAGTAGGAACCTCTACAGGTCTTAACCACAAGCTTACATTTTGGAAGAGAAGAGATTTGGATTTATCTTGAAATAAAAATTTCTTTGCATATCATCAAAAAATGCATCTTCTTAAAATTATCCTATACATTGTGATATTAAACCAATAATAGACATGTAATAATACAATGTCCTGCATGGTTTTGGGTGGTTATAGTGTCAGATTATGGGGCATAAAAACCTTAGATTGGTCCCAGTTCTGGCACTCAAATCCCAAAAAATAGAGTTATTCAATTACACATTTATTTATTTAAGAGCTTAATTACTAATGCTGAAATTTTTAGTAATTATAATTAATGATAGCTTTAATTTCAATAAAGGTAATTGGTAAACTTTTCATCTACAATTTTTTACAGTTCTTTTTGAATATGAACTCTCAACAAGTGTTTGTAATAAAAAGTTTATTAACAGAGTTGTATGTATTCAACAAGTAATTTAAAAGTGTGCATTAAAATGTGTTTATCTTTGAAAAACTTTTTTTTTGTTATATAATAAGATTACTAAATTAAGTTACTAAATGCAACCAGAGATATGTATGATATGGTTTGTGCTTTAAAATTTCTTGGTCATTTTTTTAGTTTGTTGTTATTAAAATATTAAATATACTTTTAAGACATCTTTTTTTTTATCCTTTCTAAACCTAACTGCAAGGCATACATTTTATTTATATATTGATTGTGGCTCATCAGATATATAAACAAAAGAATTTTAAAATATTTTAAAATTATTCTATAATTGCTTGAAGAATAAGATCCAAATCAGCCTTTCTGTGAAAGATGTTGCCAGAAATAGGATATAAGCAGATTTGCATTCACAGTTTTATGGTCAGTTCAGACAAATAAGTAAGAGCAATTACTACCTATATAACTTATTCATCATAAATATTTTCTTGAGACAGTACTTTAAGTAAACAATGTAAATTGATAATAATAGGTATTTGTAGCAAATATCCACAGTGACCAAATGTTGTAATGATTAATGAAGATTTTGATAGCCCTTAAGATTAGGTAATTGTTATCATTTCATGGGGTAATAATGACTGTCAATGGATGGCATATTCATCATCATTATCATTTGTGGTGAACACTAATCTTAACAAAATTGCAGTTCAACATGACGCAGTAAGATATCGTGTCAATAAGTGCTGATATTTTTTATTCTCTATTATTAATTATTAAATATCTTGAAAAATTCAAATTAATTTAAACTTTTCATATATCAACTGTTAGTGTATGTTTTCTTTTCTTCATATGTTACTGGCCTGATCAGAGAAAATACTAAAATGGGAATCAATTTTTAGACCTTTTGATTTTTAAATACTAAATTTAAGATGATGCTCTAACCAACTAAGCTATTCTATCACTGGTCCAGTCAGCAATACATGTAGAAGAGAGATTAATACTTTTTGAAATATTATTTAAATCACATCCTGTGTGCTCTTATAATTAATATTAAATAATGAAAATATTCTGACTTATAATTACAATTGCTATCATCACAAATTGATATCATCATTGGAGAGTCTCTGACTATTACAATATATATTAAAGAAATGATTTTATACAAGCAGAAGAGCATATATCCTGGATTTATACCATGTAGTAGTGATCATTCAGGAATATTGCAGAAACACTTTAAAGCTTTAGGGCATTTCTGCAACATCTTTGAATTACTACTATTTCCCAGTCAATAACTGATGATATAGATCAGGGGTCCCCAACCCTATGCCCACGGGCGCCATGGTGCCTGCAGACCATTTAACATGCCTGCCGCTTTCCAAACAAGATAAAAAATAATTTATCTGATACAAATAAATTTAATTTTTAAAATATCTTATAAATTATTGTATTATATTGTATTTCAAATTGTAGGGCATACTATACTTTTACAGCGTAAAAATATAAACGTTAATTGAAATAAGCAAATAGTTTATACTTTGTGGCTAATTATAAATCAAAATATATAAAATGTGCTAACACGCACAAGCACACAAAGCTAAAAAAAAATAAAGAAAATATATATTATTTTAATATCTATTCATTAAATGGCTAAGCGCTTTCAAGGTTCAAAGCCCTCATAATCATAGCCATATTACAAAATATAATAAATTTACTCGGAGTGATGCAAATTTATGCAAATGAATTATATGTTAAAATTTTATTTTTGAAATAAATATTTTTTTGTACATTATGTGTATTATTAACAATATCCAACTATAAATTTACATTGAAAAAATAAATGGTGCCTGCCACCTGACGGTATTATAGAATGTGCTCTTAAGTGCAAAAAGGTTGGGGACCCCTGATATAGATGAAATATAAATGCTAATTTTAACAATAAATGTTTATGCATATAAGTACAATATATATATATAAATATATTTAATTATAACCATTAAAATATCTGTATTTTTACATCATGTAATAATTCAAACAAATCTATTCAAGACAGTATTCAAATTTTAAATAAAATATATTAGACTGGAAGTATTTTCGATTTTATCACTGACAATCTTTATCAACCATTAATTAGTACAAATCTACACAAAACAAAAACTTATATTACCCATCATTCAATTCACTCAAATTTCCCATAATTATGTTATCTTTATATTAGCTGATTGTCTATTCATTAAACCATTTCCATTTCTAGATATTATCATTGCCTCCTTAATTTTTCATTTTTCATTACATCTTTCAATTTGAATAACTTTCACACCTCTATTGTCAAATTTAAAACCATAATTACACACTCTATTATGATAAAAAATAACTGATGGGAGTATTAATACCTACTGAAGTTACATTTTCTTTCTGTATACGTTTATACAATATCTTATGATCATTATATCTTTTTTGTAATGTATACTTTGACTCCCCTATATATTTCATTCCACAACCACATATCAACATATATATAACAGAACTTAGTTCAAACTTAGAAATCCCGGTTTTATAATTATTTATCATATCATTTATATTATTTGAAGAGAAAAAAGATACCCTACATAAAACCACTATAAAGTTTATTAATTAATTTAGTTTGTTGATTATATATGTGTGTGTGTGCGCGCGCGCGCGTATGTGCGTATATATATATGTTAAATTCAATATTTTTATGGATTGCTACATAAGTACCAATTAAACTGAATCATTTGTTCTAGTAGCCAACAATAGCATTAAGACAAAAGGAAGCCCCACTTTTATATAAAAACTTCATTGCTGGATATATTTCTCTAGTTATTACATGGAAATTTCATTCTAATTTCTTTGACTATATCTTAATTAATTTGACATACATAGCTATCAGAGGAAGATGGTTTATTTCCAAAATGTTAGAAGAGATATACTTACTTCTTCACAGTTCTCATAAAAATATGAGTTTATATGCAAATAAAATCTTGGGATTAAAATAAAGAATTAACTTCCTTTTGTTTCTAAATAAATTTTAAAAAAAGCTATTGTTGGCCCACTCATTCCTTTATTTCCATTTTAATTAAACTATCAAAATATCTCTCAAGGAATTCCAGGAAATTGGAGATATAATTTTTTCTAAGTTCTCATACTTATAAAAAAAAATATCTGAGTTTATATCCAAATAAGATCTTCAATTTGACATAAAAAAGGAAATTTTTTTTTTGTTTCTAAATAAACTCTGACAAAAAGCTATAGTTACTTATTAGAGCAAGAGGTTCTGCTTGGGTTGTCAATTTTAATTGGTAGTTACTTAGCAACATCATAACTGGACATATTTCTCTAAACAATATAACTTTTAAATATCCTTAGCAGATTTAGAAAATCATTAAAAAATAATATGTAAAATACACATAGTATAGTTACAAATAAAGACAAATATACATTGAAATAAATTATTCATTATACCTAATATATATATATATTCCTCAATCACATCATTTAAACACAGATTTATTAAATTCAAATTATCATATCTGGAGGTCTAATTGTTTCCTATAGTAATTATATATTCCCTTTTCTCTTGAAATCCATATTGAGTTTATTTTTCCTCTTCTAGTGTTCTTCACAAAGAAAAGTCTTTCTTTTTTTTTTTACTTATTTTGTAATCTTAATTCTGATCTGCTTTGAATTATTCTTTTTACTTATTTTGTTTGCTTTTTAATCATTTATTTTTAATATTTATATTGAGTACCAGCAATAATAATGGTGTTGGAAGCAATTGATACAATTTTATGACAATAGTTAAACATAATTTTAAAAGCAGAGTTTAACAAAATTTGGGAAAGAAGTTATATTTTTAGAGATCAGTGAATGGAAATTCAAAGTTAGAAATAAAAAAGAAAAAGACATTAAAAAACTTAAAAGCAAAAATGAAATAAATGGAAAAATTATTAAAGAACATTTATGAGTTCAATAAACTTTTATCATCCATACATTTTTTCAACAGCCAAAGTGCTGCTATATACAAGTACATCATCATATAAAGTTTAGAGGAATTAAATTAGCATAAAGCAATTGAAATCTTTAGTTTCAATCGCAAAAACTGTATCAGAAGAAAGTAGAACTTCCATAAATATAAAAAAACTACAAAATTTTCCAATGTCCTACATATAACATTTAAAAAATAGCTATTGTCTTTAGAAATAATATCAAAAATTGGATTTTGTAATTTTGGATATAAGTAATGGTAAAACCATATAAGCTACAGATAGAAATGAAAGAAATAAGATTTTAAAAAAAAAAAATTGAATAAGATGAATAAAGCCAGAAAGATCCAAATGGTTGTCATAAGATATAGTAGTAATTGCAAGAAAAAGAAGAGGAAACAATACTTAAAAGTAATAAAGATCTTTTAAGGAACTGAATTCCTGAACTTTCAAAGTGCACATAGAAAAGACAAAAAGCAGTATTTGCAAAAATATTAAAAATATAAATAAGCTTGGAAAAACAATTTATTATTTTTCAGAGAATTTTTTAGATTAAAAGAAAAATTTCATTCATGACTAAACTTGCTGCTGAGAATAGATAACTTATAATCAAAGTAAGATATATACAAAAATTCTATATCACAAAAACATCAAACACTTTTAATGAAAAAACCTATAATGATAAACTTTAGAGAATGAAAGATCAGATAGAATATTAATCTTAAAATTATTTCTAAAAGATTTCTGAAATTTATGACATTGAATCAAAATTTGTATGAAAAATGAAAGTAAAGAAGAAATCAATAAAAACACTGTTTTCCCAATTAATCTAAAAAAACTAACCAATGGTTATATCTAAAAAGAAATAAAAGTTAAATTTCTTTAGGTATCATTGTTGATAGACAGTGATTAATAAAAAGAGCTAGATTAATGTTAGAAAAAAAATCTATGTATTTTATTGATTAAAGTGATATCATTGATTGGTGAGAGAAAAATCTATAACTGAAACTAGATGCTAGAATTAAAATATAGTGAAACAGAATGATTTTACAAAGGCAAAAGGATTTAAACAGAACTGATGATGACATCATATTTATTAAACTTGTATATGGAATATGAAATTAGATAAAGTAGAAAGGGTGGAAAACAAAAATGGATTTAGACTTGATGGAAAAGATATCCAAGAATTTTATATATATTGATAACACTATTCTTATAGCTAAAAATACAAAAGAACTTCAACTATTTTGTAGAGGAGTTAAAGAATAGAATGAAAAGATGTGAATATGGCTGAATATAAAATACACATTTATGAAGATCGTATTAGTGAGAGAATTGACAAAAATTGATATTTAAAGTGTAAAAAGTTGTAGTTTTTTGCCTTTTGGAATTATTTATAAATAAAAGATATCAAATATCAGAAGATTCATCATAAACTAACCCAGAAAAAAGTGTAGAGACAAACTTCAAAAATAATGAATAGAATTATCTCAAGCTATGGTATTTCTTTGGCTTCTTTTTGGATGTAAAAGTTGGACATTAAAAAAAAAAAGATAAGAAAAATAACAATGCTTTTGAACTGTGGTGTTGAAGAAGATTTGGAAATTTCATAAATTATAGCAAAAACAAATAAGTAATATCTCATTAGATTACTAAAGGTGTACATGGCTAGGAAATATTGAGGCAAAAAAATACAATGACCAACAATGTATCATCACAACAATGAATATATATTAAAAGACAATAATATGTGTGTGCATAAAAATGTCCTGCTTATATACTACATTAGTGTTTTCAAAACTACCAAAACAAAATATTCAAACATGGGGGGGGGGGGGGACGTAATTTTTCTAACATTTGTAAAAACCTTTTTTTTTTTTAACAGATATTAAATTCATATAAGAATTTTACTTGAGTTAAAAAAACTCACTATTTTTTACATATATTAAAAAAATATTAGTAAAACAAAGTTATCTATTTTGATTAGGTAAAATAAAGATATTTATAAACTTACCCGTAATTGTGCCACATAAGGGTTTTTGGCAATCAACCGAACAAGAGATTCTGATGTGACACCAATATAATTTAAAAGACACCAGATCAAAATGAATTTCATGATTCCATGCCATAAGTAGATGTAAGCAAAAACAATAAAAGAAGCAAATAATTTCTTAATAAAACTTGATGAATAATCGGCTATATATAAATAAATATATCTGAAATTTAAAGTATAAATTATAATTAAATTTTTTTAATAAATATTAAGAAAATTTTAAAATGCAATGAAGGTATATATAAACTTCTTATGGAATTTTTTTTTTTTTTCATTAATATAGATACTTAACATATAAAATTTAATAAATTTTAAAGTTTATTTTACAATTTGAATACATTTAGGATCATGTCTATATGGCTCCTTAGTTATCTGGAAAAATTCGAAATCATAAAAATTCATTTCAGAACTGGGAGCTTAAAATAGTAATAGAAAGAGTATATTTTTTTCATTTTCAGTGTCTATAATAAATTAACTGCTGTGAAGCTTCATATCGGCAGCACTAAATATTATAAAGTATTACTCATTATTTGATAACTAATTACATTTACAAGTAAAGTATTCAGTAATTACTTTTTTGTTAGATTAAACCAAATTTCAAAATAAAAAAGTTAATCATGCATTTTCATGAATGTTGTCCAAATAAATTTAAATTTAAAAAAAAAAAGGCAGAAATATCCATTTCATTAATGTTTACCAATCTTTTCCCAAATCTGATAGATGGTTATTTATATTTAAAGGGGGGGAAAATGAGTTATAATGATTTAGAAAAACTGAAAAATTATTTTAAATTTTATTCTGTAACCTTACTACATCCTTCTTTCCCCATGTATTTTATATGCTCTTTTAAATCTCAATTAATTCCATATAAAGTTCATTATTTTTTTCATTCCATCATTTCATGAAATGTCGTTTTACACATTTGATCATAAATTTATTGCAATATTTTTCAAAATGGATACTTTTTTAAAAAGAAAAAAGCAATATATAATACTCTTTACTCTACGTTATTTTTTTGGACTCTATGCAAGATTTGAGACTACTCTTTGAGAGTTATATCTCATCAAGCAACCACTTCTGAGGTAATTCATTATAGGCACTGTTAATGAGCTCACACACCAGTTTCATATGTTGTTTTGATTTATTACATATTATTTCTATTACAGTACACTACCGCATTTTAATATTTTATTTTGAATAAAGCATGATGACAACAAAACCTTTCAAGAAGTAAAATGAATTTCAGTATATTTTTTATGCACACAATGACAGTAATCTTACAAGTATTTTAGTTTTTTGTTTTTTTTTTAAATATTGTACTTTGAATTAAGTTGTAATGTTAAGACAAAACACATATCACACAAAAAAATTTTCAGCAAATAGTACCATAACTTTTTCTTGAGATATACTTTATTATATTTGGGCACAATTGGTAGATCCAACTTGAAATCAGGTCCCAGGATCGATTACTTGAAGTTTAGGCACTCAAACTTTTTATGAATTGCCAAACAATAAAGCCATTCACATTTTTTTATATGTAAAATTAAAATCAACATTGTTGTAAAATACAGATCTGCAAATATTTAATCATTATACTTATTAACATAGTTATTTAAATATTATTTAATTATTGTAATACTAAAATTGTGCATATAAACACAGACACATTCGCACAAATAATGGATGTGTAATGTTTTAAATTATAAAATCTTACTTGAACTTGACATGTATTCCCTTATCATTAAATTATTCTCTAATTTTAATGACTTTTCACAACAATCATTTTTGTTCTTTTATAATTTATCAATAATCACTTTTCTTTTAACATTTTAATAAATGTCATATTAAAATTTAATTTGTAAATACATCTATATAAATCTTATACCCTGCAAACTTTTCATAATTGTTTTACATATATAATGATTTAATAATATTTATAAATCTTTTAATTATTAAATTCATAAAGCTAAATTATCTAAGGCAGTGGTTCCCAATGTGAAGCATATGTCCACAAGGGGCAATTTGATTTTTAAGGGTAGAAATTTGAGAATGAGTTATTAACAGTGAATTTGAAAGGCATTAATTGTTCTATTTTATTATTCATAAATTTAAAAAAAAAATTTTTTTTTAAATTTCCCACATTCTGGACATCTTTTCAGTATTCTTTTTGTTAAGATAACCTTTACGTCTTACCACTTTGTCATTACTTGGAGCAAGTTAAGTGGCTTGAAACTTGATTATACTTCAACTGGCCTTTTAAAAATAACCTTTTAGGCTTCTTCTATGTGAAAAGTTCACTTTTTGAATAATAATAAAAAAAAAAACACAAGTTAAAACTTGCTAACGCTTGTATTTATGACAATAGATGGCGTTCTACCAAAAACACTGTCAAGCATATGTTTGTTTACATAAACGTCAGAGCAAGCATTCACTATCTCTAACTTTAGTTCCACCTTCAGATCATGATTTCAAGCTATTTGCTATCGTCAGTGAAGGACAGGAATAAGAAACTAGATAAGAATTATATATCAAGGGGAGGGGGTATCAGAATTTTAAAGATGCTTAAATGGGGCATGAACAAAAAAAGAAGTTAGGAAACACTTGTCAGTGCACCCACTTTGTCTATGGTTATAATATTAATATTTAAAAAAACTTTTTTCCATCCAGCAGCATAAGGAAAGTTTTAATAATGTGTGATTAAAATATTGTTCAGTGATAATCATCATTAAAATCCAATTAAGTTTATTTTGCTTCTCTTATATACTTTAATGTTGGTAATATCATATATAATCCAAAAATAAATTAACTTTAATGAAAAATTATTTACAGTTTTATCTGCCAAGGTTTCACTGCTCATTTCTAAATTTTAATTCTAAAATTTCCAAATACCCTTACATTTCTAAACAAGACTTAAACAATTTTATATTAATTTTGTTTTCTCTAAATAAAAGGTAAACAGTGAAACTTTTTTTAAAAAAATATTGAAGTCGAGCTAATATGGCAAATTGCAATTGCGATTTTTCTGAATTTCAAATAAAATGTCTATAATGCTATCTTTGAAACCAAATTCAAAAATTATCTTAAATATCTCAAAGCTACTTTGAGAATACTAAATTATCTACTTTCATCATTTGATTTTTTGCAAATAAGCAATAAGTAGTTAATACTTTGGAGAATTGCATATGGAAAGTGGTCTTAAATAACTCATTATTGCCATAAAAAAAAAAAATCACTCTACAATTTTTTAAGATTCAAAGACTCACATTTCTCATAAAAATAGATTAAAATTTTTTAAATGTCCTACTTATAATTGCATTTAAAAGAAAGATATAAAAATATTAATTTCATGATTATCATTATCAAAATTTTGCTATATATATATACATTATAATAGTACAAATAAGTATTAGGTTAATAATTTTTATTAACTCATAAAAATTATTCATATATTTTTCATTAAGTGATTTGCATCAATATTGTGAGGACGGCATATTTGATACTTTATCAAATAAACTGTAAGTAATATTTACTAAGGCTGTAGCCTCAAGAATATGCGTGTAAAAATGCGATAGTAGGGACCTCTACAAGTCTTAACTGCAAGCTTATGCTGTAGTAATTTTTTTATATATATATGGTGAACAATGATAAAAATATATGTAAGAAATTATGGTCTGGGCCAACTGAGTGCTGGTTCAGCATGAAATGAGCAACTTAGAAATTGTAGATCTTTTTCACATGTTTGATCATATGTTTATGATTATATCTCTCCACAAGATATTAAAAGTAGATAAAAACCAGTTCCTACCTTGCACAAGTAGGGTAGTGAAAATTAACTACAGAAATCTTATTTATGATTGGATAATCTCTAGCCTAATAAATGACTAATAATTATTAATATATTTATTGTGTATTGCTTTGTATAAAAAATAAACTAAAAATAAACCACAAACTTTGACATAAAATTAAATTAGACATGGTGTCAATTTAATTTATTAAAATAAAATGCATGTCCTTTTAACCTGAGCAACTTTTAAATAAAATATCAAAACAGATCATGTATTATCCCTAAAATAATAGAAAGATCAGAAAAAATATCACTATAAAATAAAGTCAGAAAAGGCATCAACTGGCAATTTTAATAATTAATAACTCTATACAAAATAAATAAATGATTTAAAAAAAATTTTTAATAAACATATAAGTACATGAATCTATATGATACAATACAGGTACAATATAGAATATGTATTTGAGAATAAAGACTTAGCATGACATATTTAAATTAATAACATTATTTAATAAAAATAAATCAACAAATTAATGTTTATCTCCAACTTGACATTTTATCAATAAAATGCAAATAAAAAAATATACACACATACACATGTATATAAAACCTTTTAATCAATTGTTTATTCTTTTTATTAAGAAAATGACTTCCAAATTATTAATTGTTTACATTGGGTTGTTTCAATTGAATTATTTATGAAACCTGATTAAACATTATGTAATATTAAGATTAAAAATACATATATAATCCAATTATTCAGGCCTTACATAATATATACATTACAAATTATTACAAGAATTCCATTTTCAGCTATGGTTTTAAATGTTGGTGCCTATTTAAAATACATAATTTAGATTCTGCTATTTCTTATTTTAAAATATTCAAGTCATGTGTTATCATATCTCAAGATATTAGAATTTCTTGAAAGGTTTCATTTCAGTTTTTCTTGGTACATTCATATATTTTCAAGTCATTTCTTCTGTAAAATCTAATTAATTGTTTCTAGATTGCTTCTAATTTATTTTTCATATTATTTCTCCATAAAAGTATGCTTTAATTTCTTTCAATAGTAGGCTAGCTCTCAAAACAGCAGACAATTCAGATATTTTTAGAAATCTGTAAATGGGAGGTCATTCTTTTATCCAAGATTCACATAATCAAGAGAAAGATAACACAATCCAAAAAATTACAATATTCAGTGGCTAATCCATGCAAGAAATTTGCATTACCTCAAGAATAGAAATCATTTTAACACTATGAAAAACATATAATTATATTTCTGCTCTTTCTTTTTTATTATTTTTCTGCTAGTAATGGTTTCAAGTTTTTTTTTTTATCTAGACCTTAATTTCCTGTATGTAACAATGACTCTATAATTACAAACATCAAATAAAAACTTAAATTAACAAATTTAAACTTTATTTATTTTTAAAAACTTTTTGTTTGTAACTCTACTATTTTAATTGTTAATGTCTGCTTCATAAATAAATCAATAAATGTATTCATAACAAATCAATTTTTTAAGAGGATAATCATTATTTTTTAAATTAACAGACAGAAATCATAATGGCTGATATTTTACTTTAATTATTTTTTATAAGCAATTAATTAATTTATGATATACTTCTTTGATCAAATGTGTTTCCCTGTAGTCGTAACAGAAAACCATAATTGCCTCACTAGCATATATGTGAAATGTCTGATCTGTATATGTTATTTCTATAATTTACTTGCAATAGTTATTTCTTCATGATGAAGTACTCCTTTTTTTTTAACTTGTTAAAAGCAGTAGCAATATATTGGAGTCTGTTTTGCATCTCAACATCTTAGTCCATCTTTCTATTTGAAAAATCTAAACTGATTACCATCAAAACTAAAAGTTGCTAAAAAAAATTTATTCTTCCATCACAGGCTGATAAAAACATGAGTTTTTGCACCTTAATTACTAAACCAAAGTCTTTATATGTAAGATTCAAGTTCAAAACATTAAATAAACTCTGTAAATCATGTTTTGAACTGGCTGAAATTGCATAATTATCACTATACCAAAATCTAAAATTCAAGAAAAAGAAGTCCTTGTTTTTGCTTTTGATTCAAATTAAAACTTCACCAATCAAATCTGTTTCATATCGTGTTCCCTAATTCAGTAAACTATCTGTAAATATGTCCAAAGACCATAAGAAAAAAAATCAAAACTAATGTTGGACCAAATACACACCCTTGTTTACTATCAATTTTCATTTCAAAAAGTTAAACTATATAAATAAATTTTGATGGACAATCAATTAATTTCAGAGAGTTTTTATTCCTTGTTGGATAGCATTATTATATCAATACAATTAAATAATTAGATAACCACTTATCTATTCTATTAAATTTCCTTTATTAGAAGATAAATTTCATTAAGAACAGAGATATCAATCTTAATTCTTGACAACGCTTTAGAACCAATGTTGTCCTGCATTCAGGACTTGATTTTCAAATTGAATGTAACTATATATTTCTTTTAAAAAAATTAGTTTTATAATACTTAGTTTTAATACTAACACTGCTTCTTGCTTTACTAATATTATTTCTATCATTTTAATGAATAATCTGTCAGGCATGACATCCTAGTTAAACTGTATGAGACAGGTCACTTTCAGACCACAATTTCTAAGTCCATTTCCATAGCAGACAGGGACTTCTTAAAGATAATTGCCAAGAAATAATCATTGCCAAGCTGAAACTCCTCTCAAATCATATTTAATCCTAACTTATTAATTCAATGACCCAAACAAAAATCACAACTAAGAACTAACAGATTATTAATTCTACCTACATCATTGCCTTAATTCTCAAAGGAAGAGACTTGCAATCAGAAATGTTGTAAATGTTATTAAAAATGGAAATGAGATTGCACAAATACATAATCATATTGTTACAGAAAAATGACATATCATAAGGGATTCATGACAATCAGATCTTGTATTAAGTAAGTGACCAAAGATTGCAAGAAACAAGAGAAGACACTTTTAATAAACCAATATCCTATTTTGCAAGACAGAAGGTATTCTTGATTCCTCTTCACAGTTAATCTTCATATCTGAAGATCTTTTCCACCCTCTATGGATTCTATTGCTAGTCTGAGCATAACACACAATTTGCCATCAGGAACATTATAAAAAGTAAACTAAGTCTTCACGTTCCCTTGGAAATTCAACATTAATTCTCCTGTGGTATGGAAACACATTTCATATAACAAATATGTTGGCCATTATTATGTAGACAGTTTTAACTTACAAAAGTGATCTGCTTTAAGACTAGATGTTTATATAGCATAAGACAAATGAGAATTAAGGTTTGTTTAATACGTGTTTTTTCTTATTTTTTGGCCATTTTATATATGTTGAGAATTGTTTATATAAATTCAGTTTTTTGTAAGTCAGATTAAAATAGCAGCAAGTCACAAGTATAAGTATTACAGAAATGTGCAATTCATTTTGAAAATATGAAAGCTCACAATTTATATACTATAAGGCTCATTATATTTTTCAAATAAATATTGTGTTGAAAACACCTGAAGTAAAAAATACACAACTACAAGTCTTATTTGTGAATTACAGAATAGATTGTCTATTATAATTTGCTGATGTTTCTTACCAATTCCTATTTATGATGCATAAATTCACAGTCTTAACACTCTCTAAGTATCATGTGACTTAATTTAATAAACTTGTACTACAAATGTTATATAATGAGCATACTCATAGTTCTTAACAAGTTTTTCCTAATGTCCCTATTCCTAGACTGGTTTCTAGCTCATCAATGATGCACTAGGACATTCAGACATTAGATCTAAAAATACCAGTTCAAGCCCAGCATTTAGTTAACTATTAAGTAGAAAACCTGAAATTTTCAGACATTTGTATGTCTTCAAATCCAGCTAACTTAAATTTCAGATTTTCTACTTAATAGTTAACTATTAGATAAATGCTGGGCTTGAGATGGTATTTTTAGATCTAATGTCTGAATATTCTAGTGATTCACTGACAAAGCCAACAGCTAGAAACCAGTCTGGGGATAGGGATATTTGGAAAAGTTTATTAAGATCTATTAGTATGTGCATTATATAACATATATATGTATATATAATACTTAAATAATATTAAAGCCATGATGTTTGATGCATAAGACTTGTGTTTCAAATCACATCTCAAATGATCACTGTTCTGATGAGTGAAGAAATATATCTGTTTGGAGGTTAGCATTACAGAGTATGAAAAATCCTTGTTTCAGTATACAAACAAGCAATTTATCATATGTAGTGTAATAAATTATAATAGTATTAACAGCTATATATATATTAATAAAAATTATACATAAAAAGCCTTTTTTGGCACATGGTTTTGTGCTCTTTTCAAATGTTAATCATCTATTTTAATATTAACCAGTAAGTGCAGATAAAATTCTATCTAGTATTCTATAACAAAAGTAAATATAAATAAAACATAATAAAATTATGTTACAGAGATTTGACAAAATTTCAAAAAATTGACTATATAACATAATATACAGAATAAATAAAACATACTGTTTACAACTTAATATATACTACTTTATATAATTTTCCATTCATTTTTAATTGACCAGTTATTATCTAAATTTACTAAAGTTTTATAAATATTCATACAATTATTTTATTACACTTAATATAATATTGTACCATTATGACCTGATTTTAAACTTGAAAATATATTCCTAAAAAAATTACATTTTTTTTTTTTTGTTGACTTATTTTAATTTTAAATTGGTCTTAAAATAATCAAATAGTTTACCTCATTACAGATAGTGATTGACAATACATCTTAGTATAAAATAGCATATGTAATTTTAATTATTTTTTTTACAAATGGTATATCAAATTGTTAGTTTATTCATATAGCAATAAAATATAAATTTAAAATTTATTTTTAGAAAGATCTGAAGTGAATCGCTTATGGATAGACTCATTTACTGACATTTTTATTTCCTGCATACATTTCACAAATAATATATGAACATAGACAAACAAAATAGTCAATTAAAATTTACAGCATATGTATGCATGTGTATGTATTATAAGTTTATATGATTAAGATAGTACTAAATTACATATATTTAAAACATTATTTTTTATGCATGAATATTTAAATAGGTATTTTAAAATGTTGAATATTATATATTAAATAAATATACTAGGAAAGTTTATAATTTATTTAAAATATAATTTTAAAACTTTATTTTAATTTGTAATTTATTTATTTTTTATTCTTTGAAATTTTTTATTCTTTGAAATGTATATTTTATTACAAAGAAAATATTTTATTATGAATGCTAAGTATTCACAGGAACTTTTTATTAGGTTAACATATGGACAAATTTAACTTTTAATTGCTGAGACCTTAGCTGAAATTGAGTCATACAATTAAAAAATATTTAGGATAGTAACATAAATGTGATCTCATCATGAAAAAACTATTTACACCCCTGATCTTAGTTTGGTCACTGTCTCTCAATTTGCATCACAATAAACAAACCTCATAAATTTAGTTTAATAATATTTTGGATTTTTAAACATAAACATGGGTGGTTAAGTAAATATATTTTAAATCCTACAATATATAAACTTGAGACGTAAGGCTACAATACATATATAAAACTCATGGAATACAATTTATGTGCAATTCTATTATTATTATTTAAAAAACAAAATTAATGGCATAACATTTCAAAACAGAATATTGCATTTGACAATTGATAACTACATTAAATGGATAAAAATTTTGAATGATATTTAAGCTGAAATATACTTGATTTTAAACACAAAACCTATTTATTTACTAAGAAAAAACATTATGGAATTTTAGTAGGATTTCTAAAGACTTTTGTTTAGAAATTTGAATTAATCATTATTTTATGTATAGTTTGTAAAATATCTATAAGTTATTTATGGAGTTTCGTGTAAATTAATACATATTATATCAATGGAATTTAAAGAACATTCTTTTTACAAAATTAAACAGGCAATATACACTATACTTATAATTATTTTTAGAAATTGTTATACTTATTAAATTTCATTCTCAATTTTTTTCTTCTTAATTTAATTCTGAAAATGATCAATAACATTTGGCCAAAGTGTCAAATAAATACTAAATTTTTCCAATTTTATGATCATTATTTATAATTTAAAAAGCATGGCAGAATATTACAAAGAATTTTTTATTGAATGTGAGTTTTATTATGTCAATCAATCCTCAACTTTAAATCATTTTTTTTATTCACAGTATTGTTTAAACTTTGAAAATGATTAGTTGGTAAGCTATAATAGAAACCAAGAATTTATGGAGGACTTCAAAATCCTACCAACTTACCAGTGATTGTTTTGCAGACCTTTAAGTATCTAACCAAAATCAACCTATTTTGCAATTTATTTGACATTGGTGCATTCAACATTTTGATTATTGGAAAATTTTCTAAGAAAAAAGTTTATATTTTCATTATTAACAAATATAAATTTTCATTGTTAAAATAATAATAAAAGCACATCTTTTACTTATTTCAATAATCACAAATTATTTTTGTAATTTGTGCAAAGATAGAAATTATTTCTTAGATGGATCATTATTGAGATCCCTGTATTATGTAAATATTACTCTCAAAGATTTTTTTTGTGTGTCAAAGCATAGGTCGGGATGCGAACCCCGGGACAACTGCTTGTAAGGCAGCTGTGCTAACCACTTGGCCACCAATGCTTGACTACTCTCAATAGATTTTATAACAAAATTCCTATTAGTCACATTCAAGATTTGAAAACAGACATTTATGATGATCATATTTATCAAATCTCTACTCACATTTATGATTGGCATTTTACTTTGCCCAACTGATTTTATATATACATAATATATAAACATTAAATAAAGAAATTATATGAAACAAATAAAAATGTGTTGTGATGTAATCAGAATAATACTCATATAAATTTCAATTAAAATATATATATATATATTAACGTATTGCTACTTAAGATGGCAGAATATGCCGAGGCTAGCTATAGCAAAGAATTTTAATCTTTAATTTTATACAGGCATTTTTTAAAATTTTGCAGTTTTTAAAATTTTTTAAAATTTTGTAGTTTTTATTCTGGTGAATATTGATATATATATATTGTTTTATAAATCATGTTTAAGAAGCAACCCTGTTTAATAAAACACTAACGTTTTGATAAAATAGAACTGGTCCTCTTCTAAGTGAAAGAACAATAATAATCACATTGTAGTAGCAGAGATAATTATATTACGAAGATTGACTTAAATTTGATAGTGCTTTTAAATTTTTATTTATTTGCATAAGAAAACTCCTCCAAACAAATGGTGATTCCATTGTTTCATTATATTTGTTAATGCAATTTTTTTTTTTTTTATATTTCTATATAGTTTCCCTATATATTCTTTGATAATGGTTGTTGCATGTGAATAGGATTTTAGCATTTTAAAAATATATGTGATGGCTAGTGTCTAAAACATTGAGAGCAAGAGCTAAAAAAATTAGTCAATCTACATGATACTATTATCTCTGCTACAATTATATGACTACTGATTTTTCTCACTCAACTGAGGACAAATGCTATCTTGTCAAAATATTAATATTTTATTTTTATTTTATTTTATTAAACATAATTGCTACCAAAAACATCATATGCCATGAAAATCATCATTTCAATATGTATATGAATGAAAAAGCAATAGATTTATTATCTTTTCAATTAAACAAAATACATTAATGTAATTGTTTAACTTTACACATTTTTCATATCCTAATAAAATACTCCAAAAACTTGAACTGAGTCAAGCCATTATGAAAAGGTATTTTAAAACCAAATATATACATATTCTAACTCAATAGTACTGAATCAAGTTTTGGTGACTTCTCTCCAGAATCATAGTGCAAAATTAATTAACTAACTCTGTGAGCATATTCAAATTATTGCAATGCAAGTCAGATGTTCCATTTTTTGGATCTCTTACAATAATCCATGTTTTAAAAGATAAAATTATTAACATTCTCTCAGAATTTAATAAAGAATTTCCACTGGAATAGACATTGGAAGTAGAAGATAAAGGGATTTACAAATTCAAAGAAATAAATCAACACTTGAGTATAAAATGATCATAAAGCCGATTCAAGTGGGGGATGTTGTCCCTCCCAAATGTAACGTGCCATTTGAGCACAATATGGCAGGGCTAATGGTATTTTTACAGCGAAACAAAAAATTGGGTAAATATGAAGCTGATAGAAAACTTAACATTGAAGAATATATCAAAGATCTTACAGACATAGGCTACAAACATTTGACATTAATAAAAATAGTAAAAAAAAATTTATATGAACATAACAAAGCTGATACCAATAATATTCTACCCAAGTCATGGATTAGCCTCCCATACATTCCTAGCATATCAATAAAGCTTGGGAAAATTTGCTCGGACAATACTCACATAGCATTTAGAATACCATCCTCTTTTAACAATCTTTTGAACAATATTAAAGACAGAACTCTAGTCGAACACACTCCTCAAATAGTTTATAATATTTCATGCCCATTTTCAGTGTGTGGAGTGGAATATTATAGGGAGTCATGAACTAATAGACCTAAGGGAATCGCCAAGCACTTCTATCTTTATAAAAAGGCAAAACAAGATCAGCAGTATAAGATAATTTTCCTGGAGCATGAGCTTGCTACAAGACACATTTTCCTTTCTATTATTAAGACCATTGCACAGAGAGGGATGATCACAAGGAGGCATGGGTTAATTCAAGAGACCCAAATTTCAATCAACAAGAAGGTGTCTTGCATCCCTTTGTCAAAAAAATGGAATATCTGATTTTATAATTTACATTTCTCATTGCAATAATTTGCATATTTTATAAACTATATATTCAGCCTGCTCCAGGTGCTGTTAATTAATTAATTTTGCATTATGATTCTGGCAAGAAGTCACCGAAAGCTGTCTCAGTGCTTTTGAGTTAAAATATAATATATTTGGTTTAAAAATACCTTTTTATAGTAGCTTGACTCAGCTCAAGTTTTTGGAGTATAAAATACATTAATGTATTTTTAACTAAGACAACAACAAACGTTCAAGTCCTAAAAATGTACTTAAATTATATAAACAATAAAAAAAATTAACAATAAAATGCAAAAACTTACTTTTTTAAAAAATTATGTAAGCCTGTATCAAAATACCTGAAAAAAATGTTTAAAAATTATTTAAATACAATATTTAAATGATTTTTAAAGTTAATATCATTGTCACACAAAAAATTAAGACAACTTATTAAAAAACAAACCACAAAAAAGATGTAAATAGGGCCTTTTGATGCATAAATATATATTTATTATTATTTCATTTATAATAAGAGGAAAGTGGGGAAATATATATAAATTATGCTTTAATTTTGGAAACTTTGATAAAATTTATTAATTGTGAAGAATGATTTTTAAATCTGTCTTTGTCATAAATTATTTTTTGTATTTCTTTAGTAAAGACATATAAGATAACCAAAATGGCAGGAAGGAAGAAGTAAATATTAATGATTCAATAATAAATAAACAATTTTTTTTAAGGTGGAATATGTATATATGGGCGTATATATATATATATATTGTTTCTGGATCATTTTTTTAAAAAGAAGGTGAGAATATGAAATAGATTATAAACAATAATGATGATTCGTTATATGCTTTTAAAGATTTTATTAGTTTATTTATTGGTCCGCTAAGTGTTATTGATATTCCATAAATTTAAACTATTGTGATAACTAATATATATTTATAATTTTATCAGTGTTATCTAAACTTTTATAATGTCAAATATAATCCTATCAAAGTTGGGTATTTAATTTTGTAACAGTTTCATATAAGTTCTTTTAGTGTAAACAAAATCCATTACAAATCAATAGCAATAAAAACTGAAGTAATTATTAATATAAAAAACATATTAATAATATTATAAAGTTGGGAAAATAAAAATTATGGTGAATTTAAATTATTAGATCAACTAAAAATTTAGATAAATTATCTTATAACAAATATATAAACCACCTGCAAAAAGAAAAATCAATCATCTACAAAGACATCATAAATGTCATGTAAATTCCTTTTTTTTAATTGAAACAAACTTGGAAAAATAGCAGAAGCATTCAGAGGACTATCATAAAGATCAGAAGATTAATTTCAATGGAGAAGCATTCAGACTATGATAAAGATCACAAGATTAATTTCAGTCAGGCATAATCTCAAACAAAAACCATTAATAGGATCTATTACACAGAGAATCTTTAATAATGAAACAAGGTTTAGGTTGACCAATAAATTGTTGCCAGGGGCAACAGCAAAGCATAGCATAGCATTGCATCAAAATTTATAATTAAAAAAAACTGATGAAATTATGGTGAATAGTCTTGAAATTGATAAACTTTCTACAGGTTTTAAGAAATGAATTAACTCTTGTGTTTAACATGGATTCCCAAGAGAATTTTCTATTCAATTTTTTTCAAATATCTTTATTACTTTTTTTTTAATTTCCCCAATATCAAAACAATTTCTGATATTTGTAAATAACAATAAATAGATCTTCCAAATGATGAACCAAGCTTGTAGGATTTTTTTCAGCTTTGCTCAAAATTTACACAAGAGTAATTCATGAACTATCCTGTAATCTCATTCCTGGCTAAATTTTCACCATTAAAACTAAAACCTTGATTGCCTGTTATGAATAATATGATGTACCTTATTTATTTTGAACTTCACAGATTGCTAGATATCTTCTCGGCAAGTTCAGCAAATTTTTATCATAAGATAATCATAAAACTTTTCAATTTCTTCTCTAGTTGCTGTTATTAGGATATAGAATTATATTAATGCTGAATAGTTATCCACAATCAATCATAGATAACCAATGAAATTTTTGGCAATATCAACCTGAAAATTGAAAATCACTATATTTCTTCTTTACTGTCTATGGTTTAAATAGTAAATATTATTTATCCTTATCTAAAATTTTTCATACTAATTAAATTATTGTACTTCATTAAATCCTACAAAGTTTAGAGCAGGCAAACCATTTCTAACTTCACTGCACTAAGATTTCTGATTTTGTATATTTTAAATTTTACAGCTTTGTATTTTTTTCTTATGTAATTGCATCAGAAGCTAAATGTACAATGGCTATCATAACTATTTCCTCAGCAAGCATATTTGCTTATCTTATGATCTTAGAGACATACACTTTAACACTATCGTATCATTCTGTTTTTAATCCTATTCATAATATCTTATAATCAAAATATAAACACAATACCATTTGATACATAATTACTATGATTTTGTTTTGGGTTCCAAATCCAATGCAATTTCTTCCTAAATGCATGGGATTTCATTTATATCTATTGTTTTTGACAAATGAGTTCTTTAATAATAGTGAAAATAAAATATCTATCATATTGTATGAACAAAGAATAAGGAAGTTTCCTTATGTAAAATACTAATTATGACTAAATTGTGAAGGATTAAAGGTAAGGGACTACCATAATTAATAAAATATTCCATCTTCAAAATCATAATTCGGAATTTATACTACCTTTAGCTTTTTAATAGATAAGTGAATAAGAATGTTTGTGATATTGTTTTAAGTTTTGTTACATAGATAGCATTTTATTATATACTACACTCGAGTAAAAGATTTTCATTGCACAACAAAAGACTTTAACTCCACGTATCTTATTACTTCATTTAATGTACATATATATTCCAATTTCACTATAAGCAACACATATAGACAATTTTAAAACTCAAATTTTTACTTTTAAACATATTTAATTTGTACATTTAAAAAAATCAGTTTTAAAATTATTTACTTTTTCTATAATAATTTTCATTCATCTTTTGCATATTTTGGAAGTCCATTTATTTAATTTAAAAAAATAATGAAAATCAAAAAATAATGGAAATTTGTAAATAATGTATATCAATCGGTGAACTTTTATTCAAGCATTACATTAACTTGAATGAAGTAATAAGAGAAAAGACAGCTGATGATTTCAATACAAACCTGAACTTATCGGAAACTGACCTGGAAATCTGTACAGCATTATCAGGTGGTATTCAACAATTACTTATGCTTAAATAAATGGTTCTTGAGCAGAGTGATGTCAAGTTTGCTGCTGACAAATTTGTCTATAAATCTTCAAATTTACATGGGAGTAGCTAACTATTAAACAATGTACATAAAATAATTAATTGCTTGGGAAATATGTGTCATTCAAGTATCAAAAAGTAAAAAGTTGAGCTTCAATCCAGAAACATTCATTTCTTAAGTCCATTATACCATCACAACACTAAACAATACATAGCATACTATGACTAGAGATGCACAAATTTAGATTTGCTCTGCAAACATACACTTGTCAATATTTATCAGACTTATTGCATAACAACTCAGCAATTAATGTATTCAGGTTTCTTTGAAATCAAAACTTCATATGAACAACATAGAATAGTGGTATTATAAAATCAAAGAAAAAATTAAGAGGGGTTAAAGTTTAAACCTGACTGAAAAAATATTAAAAATCTGATTGAAATGGTGTCCTTGTGGCTCTAATAGCAACTAATACTATTTCCTCAATAAAATCAAAGAGTTTATGAAATGTTGCAAAAGAATATATAAAAATACAGGGAAAATATTAATAAAGTAAATAAAATTTTGTGTTGGACTATTTTCATCATCTAATATTTCATGTTGAATGTCTTTGGAAAATTTTTTACTTTATTTCAACTTTCCAAATGCATTCAATTGTTGGTAATAGCATACAGGTTAATATATAACACTTTGAGTAGTATTATTCTCTATTTTTCTGGCATTGCTGACCTGATCATTGGCAGTACTAGCTTGGGAATTAAACCTGTATCTTCTGATTCTTGAATACATAATTTTAAGGTAACACACTATCCAACTGAGCTTTTCTGCAAATTTAACAGACAATAGAGGAATTGATTTATCTACAAGGATCTCCTGATTTCTCCATTTTTTTCTTAAGAACAAAGTTAATTAGTGGCTTCCAGACATTATGTATTGTCATACTAATTTGACTTATAGGGCTATCTTCCATTAGAAAATGATCAGCTTCTTTTAATTTTCTTCTTTGTACTTTTTTCTCTCTGTTCAATATCTTTGTATTTTCCCAATCAAACTTATGTTCATTGGTACATACATGGTATGCTATTTTAGATACACATTTTCTCTTTCCTATTAATAAGTTTGTGTTCTTTCAATATCTTTTCAATAGGGGTCTTGCCAATATACTTCTTCCACATTTACATGGCATTTCACAGATGTAGTTTTTGTTTTCAGCATTGGTTTACACTAAAACCTCCAACTCATTCCTAGAGAGCTGAGAAAATTACTTGGAGAAAAAATAAATGACCAAAGTGTTTCAAATATCAAACCTTGCATTCTATTGGTAATATAGAATTTTATCTAAAAATAAACTTACTGATGAAGACATCACAAGAGTTGTTCAGGCAGTAAAAAGATCATATTCTAAATTATATAGAAAAATAAAAAAAATGTCAAAAGAAAAAAACTAGTAGACCTACACAAACACATCAAAAGTCATATTGTACTAAGCAGAGTACCAGTTTCATCAGTTAAAAATCTTAATTCCAAACATCTAACAGATGCTGAAATTTCACTTCTGGAAAAAAGATTAAACATTATTTATCACACTATATAATATCTTTTTATTCAATATAAAGAAAGTCATTTAAAAATTGCCTTTAAAAAAAACAACAGAATAAAAAGAATATTTGAGCGACAACAAAATCTTAATTCAAACATTTCCTATGAGAATAAAATGATTAAATGTCTCAAATTAGACAAATCTATAATCACTCTTCCTGCTGAATAAGACAATACTACAGTTCTAATGAGGTACCACTAACCGTTAACGAAATACAAGACTTCCTCACAGCAGGCCAATACAAAAAATAGAGATAGAGAATAGAATTAAAATTAAAAACATTAATCAGAAAAAATTGCAGATACTTCAGTAATTCAAAATTAGGAAAATTAACATGGTCTTTCAATAAAATTCATCTTTGTAGAACCATGTTCCATTAAGACCTATTGTTAGTTCTAGAAATGCACCTTGCCAAAGTTCTTAGTTCTTTGCATTTCAAGTCAGATCTTTATCGTGGATTTTAAGTACTTTGTAGAATAAATCAAAAACATGAAAATTATAAGAACTGCCATATTGATAAGCTTGGATGAGAAAAGTTTATTTACATATAAAAATAAAAAAAAAGATTAAATAACAATATCTTACACAACAGAACAACTCTTCCTATTTTTAGTATAATAACTGTTAATATTTATCATAACAACAACAAACTTTCAATACAACATATAATTCCTTAAAGGAAATCAAATGGCTAAGGCCTTGTTATAAATACGACTCTATATCCACCTAAAGTTTAGCTTTGCTATGTTGGTGACACATTTACTGTATGGCTATATAGTGAAGCATTATTATAAACACTGAACACACATCAACAACATATTCCCTTCAATTAAATTCACCATAGACTCAGAATAATAACAAAATTTGGCAATCTTAGATGTTCCTGTGACAAGACTTCCTCATGGCAAAATCAAAACTACAGTTTAAAGAAAACCCACACAAACATGGAAATACTTAGCATATATATCCAATCACACCAGAACCACATAACATGGAATTATACCATATTTTGTAAAAAAAAGTTTGCATCAGAAATCAGTAAATGATTATCCATCAGTTGTCATTAAAAAACAACAAATAAAAACATCAAAATAAAATACAATTACTGGTACTGTAGTATAGCCATTTATACTAGGAATGGCAGACAAACTAAAAAAAATCTCCAATCAATATAACACCAGAATAATATTCTAGAGTTATTTCCACAATATGAGAAATTCTAATACAAACATGAAATACTGAAAAATAAACATGGCATTTATGAATTTCTTTGTATATGTGAAAGGATGTATATTGATATGATCAATTATTCCATTGAAAAGTGGTTGAAATAGCATAAACTGATGATTAGAAAAGAGAAAACACATGATGTATGTAACGAAACTGACCATGTATGTATTAACAAACATAAATTCAATTGAAAAATTCAAAAATATTGGAGAGAAAAAATATAAAGAATAAAATTCAAAGAAGCTGCTTATATGACAATAGCAAATAACATAAATCAACTTATTGTGATAATACATAAGGCATGGAAGCTACTAATTTGCTCTTAGGAAAAAATGGAGAAATCAGAAGGATTCTCATAGATAAATATATAGAATTTCTACTGACTGTTTGTTGCCTTTGCAGAACAGGAAATTCAATATTCAAAAATCTAAAGATTAAAGTTCAATTCCCATGCTAGTACTGTAAGTTGTCAACCAGCAATGCCTGAAGAAGAGTGAAAAATAATATTATTTCAAACATGTTATATACACTTTACGATATCACTAACTGTTGAATGTAACTGGAAAGTTCAAATAAAGTTTGAACTTTTTTAAATACATTCAATATTAAATATTAGATCCTCTTTCAGATAAATGCTAATAAACTGTTAAAATTAGTTATGATTTTGTGAGGAGGGGGGATCTAGCAATTAAGTTGCCTTTTTCATGTTTCCTTGTTATAAAAAACTGCTTTCATAAAATTCTCAAAATATATTATTTTTATAAATTACTTACTTCCACATATCAGAATATAAATGAATTCTAGAAATACATTTTGGTAATCCTGGTGGATCTAACTGATCAATCCGCATCAATAAAGAAGTCAGTCCATATATTACAAAATATTTTGTTTGGAAATACTGACCATTGCAATAGCCAATGCCAGCGAGAACCCACAGAGACATTGAATTCAAACTAACAGAATGAAACTGAAGAGTAAAGAAATATACATAATGTAAAGTGATGTTTATAAATATCCACCAAAACACTAACTTTGCAGCCAGGCAAATATGTGATAAAACTGGTATAGGTTGACATGGTTTAACTATCTGAAAATAAAGAAAATATATAATTTGAATATTTTTTCTTACATACACATTAGGTGCTTCTTATGATATTCTAATTCTAGCTACTAAAATAAAGAAAAATAGCCTTGTATAACAGATTCTAATTAAAAATATATTAACCTTACTAAATAAATATATAAATATGGAAATATTGTTAATAAACTGGAAAATGTAATATGTACTAAAAATTTAAAAGAAAGTATGATATTGGCAAAAATACTTTGTTAGATGACAAACTTATATATTATCAACTGTTTCAAATAGTAATTACCAAATAACATAAGCAATCTATAATAGTGATATTAGCGATTAAGCCAATGCACATGCGCTTAAGATTTGCCCATACATAAATGTTTGGGTTGAAAGAATGGGTAGATTCATTCCATTCTTTCTAAAATACTATATTTTGTGTATGGGAAAAAAATAGAGTATTCATTTATAATTTATCTTTAAAGCGCATGTGCATTGGCTTAATCGCTAATATCACTATCACAGTATCAAAACAGAGTGCTATATAAAATAATATCTCATAAACAATCTATATATTTGTAATAATCCTCCAGATCAATATTATATAATCAATTTCTATATATATGTGTGTATGGGTGGGCATGAAAGATATCTTCTAGAAACACCAAAAAGTTATAACCATAGAATATAATTTTTAATGCAAGGTGTCAAATAAAGAATTCCAATAAATATGAGAACAAAAGTATAATATATTAGACATCACATTAATATTTATTATGAAAAATATTTGAAAATGTTCATATTATTATTGACAATAATTTTGAAGATCTGTTAAAGTGCATTTAGTTTTTTGTCTTACGATATAAGTAAATACATTTTTTAAAATACTTACAATAGTATGTATTTTTCAATTGTGTGATCTAATATCTTTAATGCCTGACAATAAAATAGAAGTATGTTTTGTCACAGATTTGATGTTTAACTTCCACTGATTTAAAAATATATAGAAACTTAAGGATGCTAAGAAATATTGAAGAGAGCTATTTGTTCAGAAAGGTTTTTCTATAATTTTCAAGAATATGATGCTGAAGAAACATTAAATTTCTTAAATTTTAAATGTTCAGACATTTATAAAAAAAAAGGTAGGTATGTTATTTTAAAAATTGGCTTTATTCATGCTTAAGCATGTACCCAGTACAATGGATACCATAATTATAGCTATACTACATTATCATTATTGGAGATATTTAAGTATACTTGCAATAAGTGAAACACAGGCTTAATATATAACATGTGTCTATATATGTAATATAGGGTATATGAGCACAGACTTTCACATGACCCACCACTCTCCACTCTATCTAATAACAGATACACTCAAGCACATATATGCTGAAAAGATAAATAATTACCAATATACGTATTTCATGCTAAACCAGCAATCATCAGTTGGTCCAGATTATCATCTCGCACACATATATACCATAAGTGCTCAGATATTTATTAAGATAGACAATCTTCATACTTTAATGGACTGGCTCCAATCTACTACACACTCCAACTCTTCAACCATCCATCCAATTGAAAATTATATAAGATGTCATAATGATAATTATAATCTATACATATACAAAAAAAAGAGGGTTGGAGCATTACATACTACTATTATTTGATTTAATTTCAATATAGTATGAATCATTTGTACTTCATAATAAATGAAAATCATGCATGATATAATTGTTCAATTACATTATCTTTCACTTGCAGACAAAAGAAACTTTTTGTTTTATTTGACATTTTGTCTCTATTGATTTGTGAGTATATATGGAATTCAAAATTAATAAAAAATCCCTTTTTATTCTGATAAAATTATAAGTCGATTCAAGAATGAATATCTTATGAAGATGTGTACATTTATTACACAGCATATTATACTACTGTCATCCAGTTAAAAATCAGACAATTTCTTTCTCACTAAATGTACATTTTGAGTGAAATTATTCTTGTCAAGTAGACCACAGTGTTGAAATATCTGATGAATACCCTAGAACTATTAACTGAATTTTTTACTGGAATTTATAAAACCTATTATTTGATTTTAAAAATTACTCACATTTAAACTAATGAACTTTGTTTCAATCACTACTATAACATGAAAAATGTTACTCCAGGGTAGTGAGATCCAAGTGAATAGGCATCATACCTATTAGTATAAATATATATAACAAGTAATAACTTATTATTTTTGATTTTTGGATGTTGAACATCATATATCTGGTGGAAACCTATTTTCACTAGTAGTACTAACTACTCTTCAATTTCCATGAAAAAGATATTGGTCTGCTCTATTTTTCCAGAATGTATTTTGAAATCAAGTAGAAACCTTTCTAAAACATCCCTTCCATGAGATCAAAATAGTTTTCAACCATATATAATATATCTCTATGCAAAAAAATATCTTCTATCCATAAAAATATTCAAATAGATACATAAACACACACACAATGCTTAGTATCAAAATTGTTCCATTCAAAAGAAATGATCCTAGTGAGGGCAAATCTAATTAGGTACACAATGTTAGCACACATATATTTAATTTAAAATGAAGGCATTAGTTAGAGCAAAAATAGATGTTGATATTTTGTATTAGGTACAATGTTATTTAACACACAATATAAAGTGATAAAGATTTTTAACGGAGTTCTGTAATGTGTGACTGTTGCTCAAAAAACTTAGAATACCTATAAATTAGAAATTTAAAACTCAAGCTGATTAAAAAATGCTTGTGTCTTTTGTAGATACTAATAGAGGATGTTTACATAATGAAGTGATAAATTATTTCTGAGAAAAAAATTGTCACAAAATTATTCTTTTAAAAATGTAATAACATGAAATTAAAATTCTCATCTATGCATTATTAAACTATCACTGTGCCTGAAATCATCAATAATCTATGTGACTTCACAAAAGGTATGATATGGATAAAAATCAATAATTATTCATGAATAAGCTGTGTCTGGTTATTGAATACTTTCACAGTTCAGAAGCTTCTATTCATTCAATATGAGGCAGTAGCTTGCAGTTTTATGGCATGATGGGATACAATCAGTTTCCTTTTTTGCAATAACTATTGCCAAATATATTTGATTATTCTATCAATCCACAGAGAACATTAAATGCATGAACCAAATGAGTGCATGCACATCTAAAATCATACATTTATAAAACACCCAACTGTATATATTGTTAACAAAATATGGTTTTGGGGGCATTTTTCTTGCTCATCATGACATTTTAGTCATGCATACATAATATGGATTGGATTCCAATTCCAGAAATAAAGGTGGGTATTATTTGGTCAATGGATATTTTATGAGATTAATAGTGTTTAATTGTCTTGCTCTTTTAGTTCTTTAAATTCACCTCACTACAGTTGAGCTCCAGCAGGTTAAAAATAGAATCTGAAATTTAAAGTACAGGGTTCAAATCCCTTCCTCTCACTTTCATAAATCTAAAATCAATTAATTTATTTATTGGAATATCCTACCATTCATTTCTACTTCTCCTGAATTACATTCCTATTTAAAACCCAAACCATTTCACATTACCATTGTAATTAATATCATAAGTAGATAGGGTTCAGACAAATCGCTTATAATTTTTCAGGCTTTAAATAAATAAACCAAAATATTAATATTCAAGAGCATTTATATAATCACAATTTATTAATAAAATAAATAAATCACATCTCTTCTTGGTAGTTCTGATGTTTATATGCATACCTTTGTCAACATTGTTAGTAATTCGGAGTGAAATTAATTTATCAACCCAATTTATTAAACTCATAATTAATTATACATGGCTGGAATCAGCATCTCACTTTTTAACACCTTGATTGTAATAATTAAACAAGATTTAATATGTAGCTCTAGAAAAAATTAGACAATCTTACATAAGTATATAATGGATATAGTAAAGATGTTAGTTGTAAAGGACAGAGTGATAACAAACATAAAAGTGCATAGTAAGAAAATATTAGTTTTACAAAAAATGAAATGAATGAGGCAAGGAAGAAGTTTAAAAGTGAAAAGGCAATAGGTTTAGATGGATGACAGAGATGGTGACAAATTTGCACAATAAGGCAAAATTAAATCTATTATCATGTTTTAATAAGATGGCACAGAAGAGAGAACTTCCAGATAGCTGGAATAATACAAGAGTAAGGCTATTATTTAAAGGAAAGGGTAAGAACCACAGAAAGATAAACAATTATAGACTGATAATGGTAACTTCAGTGTTATATAAAGTTTTTTCATATATGATAGTTGAAAGGGTTGCAAAATGGAGGGAAGAAAATAATATAGTGGGAGAAATGCAAGGTGGTTTTAGAATGGACAGGAATATAGGAGATAGTTTATTTGTAGTCACACAACTTTTAGATATGAATAGGAATACAAATAGACAGTTATATATGATCTTTATTGATATAGAGAAGACATATGATAGAGTAAATAGAAGTAGATTATGGATGTTTTGTAAATTTGGGAATGGAGCTTTAGTGGATCTTAGTAAGAGATTGTACAAAAACAATTACTATACATATCAAAATTAAAAATATAGAATCAGTTAGAATTGAAAATGGGGTGGGACTAAGGCAAGAATGCCCTATGTCGCCTGTTTTGTTTTTCTTATATTTAAAAAAAATGGAGAGCAATAGAAAGACTAGGAAGAGGGATAGAGATACCATTAATAGATGTCAAGGAAGTGTATATATTATCAGGTCTTTAATTTGCTGGTGATATCTTCTTGTGCACAGAAAATAGGGAAAATATGGAAGTTATGCTGAAGACATGTGCAAGGGTGGGTAAAGAGATGGGGTTTAAATTTAATGGGGAAAAAATGAAAAATAATCATGATAAATGCTGGGGAAAGAGAGGAGAAAGAACTTTTATTGGGAAATATAAAGTTAAATGTGGTGAATAGGTATAACTATTTGAGAATGAACTTAAGTAATCAGAGAAATTGTTTGGATTAATGGGAGAAAAATTGATAAATAAAGCAAGGAAAATGGATTGACAAAGAAATTAACAGTATTTTCATATAATAATTATGATGTAGCAAAAATTGTATGGTAGTGGAAATAGTAGGATTAACTTATGGTAATGATGTGTTATGTGTTAGTAAAGGGATGTTAATTATATGTGTAAATGGCAAAGGAGGCAATTCAGGGAGAAATGGGATGGTCAAGCTTTTATATGAGAGATGCAAAAATCAAAATGAAAATGATTGGTAAATTTCAATTTATGGATAGTAAGAGAATAGCCAAAATGGTATTTAATTAGATAATGAGTAAAGAGCAGGCAATAAGGTGGATGAGAAAGGTAGTATGGTATGTAGAAGATATGGATAGACTTTTATGTCATTTATACACAAGGTGGGATGATTGTGTTAGGAGAATTGTTGAGTGTTATAGGGCAAAGAATGGGCTAGATGCATTAATAAAAAATAGAAAGTTGGAAAAATGGAGAACTAGTATGGAGAGTAAAAAGAATTTAAATATATATATAGAAGTAAACAGAACAATGGATGTGAGTTAATTTACAATGATAGCAAGGAAAGTAGTTTACTGTTTAAGGCTTGAACAGAATCATTAGGTACATGGGAATATACACATAAATGGAAAAATGTGGGTGATTTAATCTGCAAGTTATGTAAAAGAAGGCATGGAAAATATTAGGCATTTGATAATTGAATGCAAATGCTTACAAGCAGAAAAGGTCTAAATAATGTTGTGGAAAAATAAATATAAACAAACTGATTATATAGAAAGCAAGTTCTTGTTTTTTGTGCTGGGTTTGGAAAAAGCGCAGCCACCTTGCAAGCAAACATTTTGGTTGCAGACGGTTGTTGCGGGTTCATCTCCCGGCTGATGCTATGACATATGAAAAAAAAGATAAGGGAATTTAGATATAAAGGCCATAGAGTGGATAAAGATGATGTGGAAATGGGATGGAGCAGAATAGAAAAGAATATGGGAAAAACTTAAGGTGGAAAATGGAAAAGTAAGTGGCAAACAGGTCCCTCTGGGCATAATAGCGGAGAGATTTCTGACTTCGATAAAAAAGCCATAGGAAATCGCATGTGGTTTATTGGAATATTATGTATTTTGAAACGGCCTTAACATAGGGTGAAAACTGGTTAAATAAAATATTTGTTTATTAATTTTAATTAGTTGTTTTATTTCAATTGATTTGAAATAGATTTTAAAAAAATCTACTTTAGCATTTTAAATTTAAGTTTGTACAAAAATATTTTAAAATGGTAGTTTATTACAATTTATATTTTAAGAATTTCACTTTTTTCTTTTTAGATTAATTATAAAACTAATTTGTGATTTATGCTGTTGTAATCTGTATTTTCTTTATCTAAATTGATATAAATTAAGCAAAATGATTGGAAAAGCAATAATTTTCTTTGCAATCAATTATAATGAATGTCATCTTATTTAAAAACTTTATACTTAATTTTTAATATTGGAAAGAACAATCCAATCTGTTTTTTTTTGAAGATATTTAAATTTTATATTGCTGGAATATATGTTGCAAATAATAATAAATAAAAAGAAAATATTTTCTTTATTTATAATATGTGCTTTATTATATTCATCTTAAGTTGTGGGGTGATTTTTTTTAATGTTTATGTTTTTAAATACATGCTAGATTTTATGGATTCTTGATCAGAACAATAGTGCAATTAATTTTTCTCACCAATTTTTTTTTTTGTTTCATTTTATTAGCTGAGAATAGAAATTTCTCGGGAGATAAACATGTGGAAATTTATTGCAGACGTTTATAATTTTCAGAAAAAAAATTAGTTTTCTTTATAGAAACTTTTAGTAGAGATATTTCATGCAAATATTAACATAAATGAGGCTGACATCACTTAAAATAAAATACACTTAGTAGCACATTATTTAGAATAGCTGCAAATAAGATCAAGAGATAGTTAAACATTATCTTTTGTTCAACTAAAAATAAACTTTTGATATGCCATTAAAATTTGGTTATCTTAAAAAAAAAAAAACTACTATATTCTACTTAATTAATTACATAATTAAAAATATCTTTACTAAGGATTATCTTGGGGCTTTTTCTATCAGAACTTATTTATTGTATAAAAGCCTAAAAATGTATTTGTAGCTTTCTTGATTCTACTGATTTTTAAAAACTAAATTTAATCTATTATCCTAGTCAAGCGTTGGTGCCAGAGTGGTTAACACAGCTACCTTACAAGCAGTTGTCCCAGGGTTCGCTTCCCAGCCGATTGACACATAAAAAAAGTCTATTATCCTACAAGAAGATTCTTGTTTAAAAACTAAATTTCAAAACAACTTTTGTTCTTCTGAAATGAAATTATTTTCTAGACTAAAAAGGTAGAACTTATTTTAGTTTTGTTTAATTAAACAAAAATGAATATATTAATACACCTATTTATTCATATATTTATGACATTTTTTGTATGTTTCCTCATTTCCTAATATTTGAGTTTTTTAATAGTAATAGTTTAAAGTCTATTTAAGTAATTAAAATTGTTAAGCTGCTTAAAACTGTTCTAGCTACTATTCTTGAATGCCAATTTTGAACCCCCGTGTTATTTCAATATATTGTTTAGACAATGAGTAATAAAGTTTGGAACAGATTGGACGCTTTTAAGAAGTGAATATGGAGAAGAATGGAAAAAATCAGTACAATGACTAAAATAACAGAACTTGTGAAAATAGTAAATGATAAAAGAAAAAAGTATAGTTTAATGAGATATTTTTGGAGAGAATGGTCAGTGGAAGCAAGAAAAAAGGATGAAAAGATTGATACTGTTAGATAATATAGGAGATGAGAAGAGTTGTGTGGAATTGAAGAGCTGGGTAATGAAGAGAATGGAGTGGGGAAATGAATGAATTGATAATGTGACTACTCTCTGGACCTGCCCAAGGGGCAGAATACTATTGATGATGATAAATGTATATTGTGGCAATTCAAATTAAAGTAATTTAAAACTATACTAAATAGTTAAGAAATAAATAACAGTAAATAATAAAGGACTTACAATCAATTCTTATAAAGTGAATATGCATATGATTTCAAAAATAAAATGTTGTGATGGAAAAAAATACTGAAAATTAATAAATATATGATTGTTATATACAAAACATATAATATTTAATAATTGTACTTTAGATTCTAAGGGATCCTGTATTGCTTTGTATTTTTAATTTTTTAACTTGTAGATATATGTAAGATTTTTATATTTTTCAATAGAATAAAAAAAGTAAATATAAATATGTGGAATTAGAAAAAATATAAATAAACTTCAAAATGTCAGTTCATATTTTTTTTAAAAAAGGGAGACTTTATGGAAAATTAATTTTATGATACTTCAGCTCATAATCAATCTAAAAATTTCTTTATCGGATCTGCAATTTCTCAACACTGTGATCAAGTGCACAGAATTACATAAGCATGTGATGAAACTACACTGTGCATGCATGAAACGTTAAACACTCAAATGTATATTTTGTACACTATAATTTAAATCTAGTGTTCTGTCATTCTATATCTGTTATTTTATGATACAATAATATAGTCAAATACATTTCTTAAATTTGCAAAAAATATTTTAAACATTGTATCCTAAAGTAATTAATATACATAAAATAATGGAACACTAGCATTTTAATCATAATTTAGAAAATATGTATTAAATTTTTCAATTTCATCTTGTTATATGTCCAACAATATATATATATAGTAGCTATGAAAACATTACAAAATGTTATCATATCTATTACATATTGTCACTATAAAAATGTTCTCTTATTGGTCAGAATTAGGTTGACAATAAATATTACTCTTATAAAAAGTTTGTTATAAACACTTTAATCATACTCACCTGGAGTGAAAAGTCATCATATGTAATAAGTGGACCAAAAAATATTCCAGGTAAATATAAACAGTACAAAAATATATCCAATAATTTAGGATTCTGCTTCTCTTTGATAACATGAAGACAATAACTCATCAGACGAAGATGAAGCATAGAAATAGTGAGAATAAGAAAATAATATTGATCTGGATCATTTAAAATGGATTTCTAAAATATATATATATTTATTCAAGTATATTACAATAATATATATACAAATGACAAATTCTTTAAAGATAAAACTAAAAACTTTTTAAAAAATTAAATAATTTTTACATGATTTAAAATTCTGACAAGTAATAAATAATATATTTCAAATTATAATCTGCCAGTTAGAATGTTTATATTTTTTCTTTATTTTTATATAAGATTGTTTATTTTGTTTTTATGATTTAAACAGGAAAAACACACAATTGAAGAATATAATTTTAAATATATAATCCATAAGTTTAAATAAATATATTTATACATATTTTTATTAAAGTGAGGTATCACTTATTAATGAAAGTGAAGAATTTGGGTATAAATGTGTATACATACATATATTAATTCATAAATATATATATACATACACATTTTCATAGTAAAATATGTCAAATTTTTTTATTTTGTCCATTAAAACAGAGAAGAAAACAATATTTTAATAACATACCAGATATCTGGGATTTTATCACAGTGTTGCCCTCATCAATCGCTACACATAAAAACCCAAAAGAACATTTGAAACATACATGCAATTACGATGTAACTCATCAAACAACCAATTAAAAAGCAGGAGTTACAAAGTGAAATCATACCATATTGCAATAATATTTATCTGACAACTTGGTCGAATAAATACTATTACTAGTTGCATTTATATGTTAGACTATTTCCATCATCTAATATTAAATGTCTTTAGAAAAAAATTAACTTTATTTAAATTTTTCAATTACAGACAATTATAATAGCAAACAGGTTAGTGGATTCACAACATTTCCAATGGTATTATTCTCCTCTCTTTTCTAGGTGTTGCAAGTTCTGGCCATTAACAGTATTAGTATGGCAATCAAATCTGGTCCTTTAGAATCTTGAATATTGAATTTTAAGTAATCTGAGAATGCTCTTGGGAAAAAGTGGAAAATCAGAAGGACCCTCTCATAGATAAATATATGAAAATTTCTACTGACTCTTGCCTTTGGCAGGATGGTTCAGTTGATTAGAGAGTTATCTTAAAATTCAATATTTACAAATTAAAGTATGTATAAAATATTACTATTTTAACATAAAAATGTTTAATAGTGAGATATAATTTGATGCCACTATTATCATACTTCATAACATGTTGTTTACGATAAGAAATTTCTTCTTGACTTTAACAGTTTTACTTCATTTTTTATATGCACAAGTCTCCACCTTTTTTTCTACAACATTTATTCACATAAACAAGGTTCCACTATTGTTTACATTATGGTTTGATTTTTTCCATAGTTTTCATATTGAAGCAGATGACCTGATGCTCAGATCATGCTTCACAGACCACTTACAGTCTCCTACCACCAAACCATGTTTAAACCCATCCTTATGCGCGTATACATATTTACTAACATATACTTTTCCTTTGCTTAAGCATTTAAGCATAACTGACATAGATATTTATATATCTTAATGCAAAATAATTTAATAAATAAATATTTAATATTATTTTAATGTGTATGCGTGAGTAATGGATAAATATATATATTTTCAGTGTGGGGAGACTGATAATAAATTGTATTAATAATTATATTATTAATGTATCTTAATAGTCATATATGAAATTTATTATTTTTATATTTAATTTAGCAGTCAGAAAATGATGCATTTTTTTTAAAAAGTTTCTCGAAAACAATTACCTGGAAAAGCCCATTAGTTAAAAGTAAAAGATTACAATTTGTAATAGTAAAATAAAATCCATTAGTAGAAATTTTATCCATGCCAACTTGTTTTAAAATCATAAGACTTATTTTAAAACAATCATTCGAGAAACTTGTAACAGGATTGCATTGTTTCAAAAGACTTACAAAACAAAAGATATCTGGTCAGCAGATTTTAGCTTTGCTAAAGTGCTCAAATTGCCTCAAGTCCAGCAGTTAAGTGCTATACTACATCATCCAAAAAGGGAGTATAAATACTGCTGGATTTGAATCCAAAAGGGAGGAGACAACCATAAATTAATGATGGTCAACATAATCCATGCTAGTTTAAATCTTCATCCAATGTGCCATGAGTAGGGGAAACCTCACCTTTCCCTCTGTCCCAACATGCTCGTTCCCGTAAGAAAAGCTTCGGATCCCATGCATATGAACTTTCAAAGGTCTATCAATTAAATCATTAAAAATGCTACCTGTGATGCCTTATTCCAAACCTAGATCTAGTGTGTTAACACCGATGAACACTCCAAATATCAAGGATCGCTACTACTTTATGAAAGGTAAAAGAACTTTAGCCGCTCTCTGATTCTATTAAGTTCAGCCTCGCATAACAACAATAATCCTGAAGCTCTACTCTAATATCTTATGTAAATGTTTATATTTCTGTAATTTTCTTTAGTATAACTCTATATAACTTAATATATTCTATCATTGAGCCTCTATTCAATGTTTTCTTTTTTATCATTTCCATGCGGCAATCATATTTTATTTCATTATTCTATTATGTATTTTTGTGTTTTAAAATGCCAGTAATATTTCAAACTTGCTAGCATATAATTCCTTTCTAGTTTCCCTACCCATCACTTACAGGGTAATTAAGAACTCATTTTAATTAAAAACAAGTCTTATTCGACTTATGCAGATGCTTGCGAGTTTGAAAAAACAAAGTAATTATCCTATAAATTGTTGTAGAAAAGCAGATCAACATCTGTTTTTCTTATTATCTTTTTAAAATGCACTAATCCCAAACGTAAATGTATTTCATATATGTAAAATCTAATTATTTCCACCACCCCATTTGTTTCCATATAAACATATTTATTTCTAATAATAGCATTCTTTTAACCGAAATTTGTATTTATTAAACGGTGTAGGAAGTTATCAATAATTTAAAGTAAAGGAAAGGGGGAATCTTTATGTCTTAAAATTTATCTAAATTAATTCATTTAAATCATCCAACCCTGTTCAGTGATTATATCATACCATTACACGGGATATTCTATAATTTATGGGCATTAAATAATTAAAAGTCTTTAAAGCTATATATTTCGTTATCCCAAGCGTTGGTGCATATAGGCACATTTGTTCCTATATTATATATTCATGCTTCTCTTTCCCATGGAGGTATCGCAATGTCAAATCCCATGATCGTTCTCAAAGTCCAAGAACCAGGCTTAAACCCCCCTAAGGACTCATTTGGTCGCAAATGCATGCTTTATATGGGAATCACTCTGGAAAAACCAGCCCAATAAGTGCATCGCCAATCGCTCTTCATCCTGCTAACGTCGCAGACTTATATCGGTATATTTCTCGAAATGAATTACATGAAGCACATGTTCAGATCCGTGACTGGAGCACATCAAATATGCCACCATGCACGCACTGCCTTTCGTTATATTTCTAATAAACCCATGAACATCCATAAGCTGTAATGTTGTGATTTTTGCTAAACAGATATCTATGTCCACTATTTTAAAATGCACATCATTGCGATGACATTATTATTAGTAATATATATTCATCAGCTATCCCACACACGATTGTCACTTTATAAACTGAATTAATAATTATACCTTTGTACAAATGTAATGCTTCGTTATCAAATTATAATTATCTTTTAAATCGGTTAAATGCTATTTTGTTCTTTCTGGGGTGTAGTGACACTTCAATATTATATTTCTTAATAGCACTAAATATTATATTCATCATTATAGTACATATTATTGGCATAGCCACAACTCTAAATAAAGTCATCTAGCAAATTTGATTCTTAATTTATCAACCAAACATAATATTATTTCTCTATGACCCAATGTTATGTAATATTTATGAGGCCAATGATCAATCAATGATGACATGTGTTTACTTATGTTTTGTTAAAATAATAAACCTTAAATGTATATATTATAATATTTCCGAATCATTGTTTTCTTTTATTTAAATTAATATTTTAATTAATAAGTTATGCTCCTACTGACTAGATGTTCTCTGCTAATATATAATTAATATGATAGGTCACGATCTTTAATTGCTTCTAAATTGTATCCATGCTAAATATCCCACCATTAAACTTAAATTATAGTCTTTTTGTGTCTCCGATGTGCGATGCTGGCAGAGATGAAATTAGATCAATATCATCGGGATTGTTGCTCATAAGTTGGTAGATCTGGAAAATAGGCAAATAGGGCAGAATTCATGAGTGTTCCTGACTTATGTATCTTGCGCATGATTGGATTCAAGGTACTTTTGCCTAGATGCTAGATCTTGTTATGTGAACATACAAAACCGACCGGTACAATATCAATAGGCAAAAGAGGAAGTGTTGTGCTCAGCATAGTAATGGCAGGATTTTTTACTCTCATGTATAATAAAGCTTGTGCTCACATCATAGCAGTACTTTTAACCTACACTATATGGATGCTATCCATTTCAGAACTATTAAGACACATTTGTTTTATGTAATTCAATGAGAATCTACAAATTCTCAAGCAAACAAATCCTATTACTCAGTAAAATTTATATCAGGCAGTACTGTTAATTCAGTAGAAATATAAGAATATAGGATTTTGTAATATGGACACATCAAATGAAAATATATTTGATTTTCAATAACTTTTCTAGTATCAATTATTCACCTCTTTCCTTGATAAACACTCAATAGTTAATGTCTATAATTTTAAGACCTAAAATAATAGATATAAAAAATGCAAACTAAAATAATTATCAAAATTGTAAGTAATTGCATTACTAAATCTTTCTTATATTGTAGTATTAATTATTTTATCATGATTTATAATTACATCAGTTATGAAAGTATGAAAAAAAATTAATCAATAAAAATGTATTTTCATTTCTGGTATAATTAATAAATTCAAACTATCATTTTTGAAAATTTTATGTTTTCAGAACAGATTATATTTGCTTGTGTAATGATGTTTGTTTAAACTTTTTTGAAGTAATAATCTCACTCTCTTTAGTTAAGTTGCAATCTTTAGGGTTTGACTTCAGAGATTGTCAATCTTTTTTACTTCTTGTTAACTGCATAATTTACTAACACTCACTGATGCTACCCTTAAAAATGATTTATAATAATTTATTAATAGATATATAACAAATCAAAGTAATAAATATAAATCAATTTGAAAGAATAAAATGTATTTAATTTATAAAATGTATTTAATTTATTTTGAAGTTGAAAATATTTATTTATTTAAGCAAAAGCAACTCTGCAAAAAACTTAAACATCTATTGCTACGAATAGATAAAATTAATTAGTAATTATAAATAAAAACAGCAATTATTTTTTTCTATCAAGATGAACATCTCAATCATTTACAAAATCTCCTTTATTTAACAAAATTATAGTTAGATGCAAAAATCAATGACATTTGCATAGATATATTTTAGACCTAAAATTTCAGAATTGTTCTACATAATATAAAAGTTAGCAGAGACTTCTGCATTTGTTCTTTACAATTAGTATAACTTTGATTATATAAATAATTTGAAGCTTCATGATTAAGTTCTCAAGCATTAACCTAATTCAAGACACAAAAGTTATTTATTTTACTACTAGTTCCTACAATAAAAATAAAAATTGGGCTATAAGATGTTTTTCCTTCAGAAGCTTCCCTAGTATTGTTTTCACAAGTAATAAGATAAAACATAGATAAAATACAAAAGTTAAAAATAAACTGGAATCTGCAAAACCAGAAAATCCTGATAAGAAAAAAAATACTTCTTTATTGCAAAATCTGCTTAAAGAATTTCTAAAATCAACAAAAATGTTTTTAAATAAAGTCTTATAACATACGTTTACCTGATCTCAGGATATGTGGTTGGAATCCAAGTTAACTAAACATCAAAAAATATTTTTAAATCGCATATCACAAACAAGCTGAGGATTTTTTTTTTTCAGAAAGCTGATCCTGTAGCAAATCCAGCAGCCATCTGATATTGGTCAGTAAATGGATTTCTAGTTATTAGCTGGAAGATAAAAATCTTCCAAAATTAATGTGAATTGCTCTGATGAATGTTAATGTGCTGTGTATAAAAATGAGAATATAAATGTAAGATAGTGCAACTTTGATGGAGGAAGTATCATATTATTACAAATGGGAGCACATGCTTTATCTTTTTCACATGCGGTCATGTGTATTGGTTGTATAAGATGGAGGAACAACTGTAGAGAGCTTGATGTTTGAGTTTAAGTCCCTTCTAAATAAATTTATAAATAAAACTTCAATATTACTTGTACATTCTATTTAATTAATTAAATCCAACCTTTGTTTATTCTAATATTTTCTAATACAGATTTTAATTATTGATTAATATTATTTTCATTTAACTTTGTTGTGTCTCTTATTTTTACATTACATCTTTTTTTTTTATAGTTGTAATCACAATTTGCAGCCACTTTTTCTTTTTTATAGAGATTGTTTTTAAATTATTTAAACCATTTATTATTTAAAGTTTTTAAATGTTTTTTTTTTGTCTAAAATTTACATTAAATGTACACCTATAAAATAGATGCTACACAGAATATAAATCATCATTATATCAATCTGTAACTCTTGAAAGTCTGTTGAGACAGTAAAAAACTACCTATTGTTTTCTTCCATACTTCACTTAAGGCTGTTGACTTGTCTAATAGATCTGCTAATAATATTGGAAGACTATGTAAATGGTGACCTTCAATTACTCCTTCAAAAACAAGATTTTCTATAAAGTTTAGGCTCCACACTATGTGTTTGAAATGTGATTATTCTTGACCAGAAGTTCTTGTAAAGTAGACCAATTAGACCTATTACCAATCCAGAGATTCTCTTATAGTACCATATCTAAAAGGCATCTATGCTTTTCTTTTCACATTTTTAGGAGTCTTTTGACTTAACTACTTCCGGTTTTTCGGCGACGATTGCGCTCGTTAATGTTCGTTTGTTGAAGTTCGTTTTTCTGTTTGAAATTACAGAAAAACTATAAGGACTACGCATGCGCCTATACCATAATTCTCTTCGTCGTTTTTTCCTCTTTTCGTAGGTAGTCGCCATTTTTCTGTAAGTTAAAAAATAAAATTTTTATTAATTTTTTTGCGAATAAGGTCAATTTTTTTAAAATTTTTTTTTACAATTTGTTAGATTAACGGAAACAAAAGTACGCAAAATAAATGAACGGGACATGATGGCCTCTGACACGGATTATTCCAGCGGTGATGAATTTGTCCCATATAAGCCCTTTGACTCCGAGGATAGTGTTAGTTGTAGTGATCTTGAAGAATATTTTTCGTCATCAGAAGAAGAAACTCCTTTACCAGCCAAAAGAAAAAACTACGAGTGCTTTTCTGGATGATATCAATACACCAGGCCCGCAACGAGTGTTCCCAACAATATCAATCGCCAGGCCCTTCATCTAGTAACAGTAATCTGTGTCCGAACGTAACCTGCAAACCTGGAATGTAGAGAATTTTACTAAAACTCCAGGTTTGAAGTTTTCTATAGTAGGTAAGTATTCAATTTTAGATTTTTTTAATGTTATTTGATAAAAAACTTTTATCAACTATTATCGAAGAAATACTAATAAATATGCCACTCAAGAAAAATGACACTGATTTTTTACTCTGTGATAGGTAGCACATATGAAAGGTAATGTTTTTATTATTGTTTTTTTTTGTTGGTTTGTTTTAGCTACCAGCACAATGGATGAATGGTTGACACACTGATTCAAGACTATTTACAATTTAATTCCTCTCTAGCAAATTGATTGTATATAATGCGTAATTTTTTTCTGTTTTTACTAATTTTTGTTTTACTAACATGGTTTTCATTGTTTTTGTTTTACTAATTTAGTTTTTATTTGTTGTTTTATTAACTTGTTTTTTTACTAACTTCATTTTATACTTTATAGGCATATGACTGCCTGATTGCCTTCCTTATTAGAATTTTGTTTCAGCTTCATTACTAATTACTTTTTCCAATTGGTAAACAAGATCTGGCATGATGAAATATTTTGCATATTTATATTAGCATATATGAACAGGTATGCTTCTCTGGAAGACATATCTTGGAAGAGGTAGAATATAAACATTTTTTATATAAATATCTGCCATAGAACCTTTTTAGTAATCATTGTCTGCCTCTTGAAATGAGAAATTTGTAAATTGTTTTCTGTATTGGCAATGATTATTCAGTATGATGATGATGTTATAAACAAGGTTGGTTTATCCAAAGTCTAAAATCAAAATAGTGCATCTTGTTTAAGAGGCTTTTGAGTTTTCCCATAACCATTAGCAGAACTTTCATGATTCATACATATACACCACTTTTATAATATACATATACCTGAACTATGATGATGATGATTACATTTTATTTTTATTGTATTTATAATGGTAAGTAATAATTTTCCACTTCCTTCATTATTTTTATATTCTGTTAGAATTTTAATTTTTTTATTTTTTATCTTTTATTAGGGAGAACTCTTTTCTTCCAGGCGCCTTGACAATTTGCAACAGTTGGGGTAGAAGATAAAAATGAAGAACTCTTATAGGAACATTTTCGGACATTGTAAAGCTATGGATTATCTCAGGTAAGACTTATTATATATCTTTAGAAAGATTTTTTTGTGAGGAATACAAAGAAATTATCGGAAGATGTAATTTGCATTTTAATTAATGTTAATTTCCAAATTATGAACAAACAATAAAATAATAATTATTTCGGTTGTGAAAATTTCTTTTTTTCCTTATTTTTTATATAGTTATCACTATTTATTTTATGCTTATTGTTTTCCTTAGTTTTTCTAGTTTCTAGAAATGTAATTGTTTTTGCTCTAACATAATTCAAACTGAAGTTATTGTGAAAATTGTGTATCAGGCCAGTATTTTAAAAAGTTCAATATGGCGGCTTGAAGCTGAAGTAGTTAAGGCAAAAATGGCAATTGAAAACATAAAGTTCTTGAAATGATTTGATATTTTTATATTTTAGAGAGTTTTGTCATTGCTCTTCTCACTATCACAATTCTTTTGTGTCTTTCTGCATTATTAATTATTAATGGCTATATTAGAGCCCAAGTATTCAAATTTAATCACCACTTAAAACCTATGGTATGAAAATTCTAAAGATTATATGGATTTTCTTGATTAGATAATATTTTAATTTAATGATAAATCGATTAAAAATTTGTTGAACATATTCTTTAAAATCGTTATATCTTTAAAATACGGTCTCTTTTCATTGTGGGTTACAGTTTTAGGTCATTCCAATAATTAAAACTACCAATTTTATTATAATGGAAAGGAGAAAAGATTTTAAATATAGGGATTTTAAAAAATGAAGATTAGAATTGCTCAAACTATATGTTTCTTGAGACTCTATAGGTGTGAAAGTTGGATCCACTAAAAAGATTAGGAAACTTAAATTGTGATGCTGGTAAAAGACTTAGGAATTTATCTAGGCAACAAAAAAATATGAATAACTGATCAGATTAGACTTCAACTCTTCATATTAAGTACAAATGAGCAGATTTATTTTAATTTGGGTCATAACATGAGATAATGTAAATCATTAAAAAACTGTATAATTGAAGATTGGTAATGAAAAAAAAAAGAGAATAAGATTGGTAATGAAAAAAAAAAGAGAATAACCATCAATCAGATGAATGGATGTCACCATCACAATAATAAGTTTCTTAAGACAGCCTGAAAAAACAAAAAGAAAAATCTATTTGTATGATCACAGGGGTCCAACTTGATGTCACCTAATAATAATTGTTGTTTATAGCATCTAATGTGTTCAATTTTAATTTGTTTTTCGAATCTGTTCTAAGGTAAGACCAAATATTAAAAATCCAAATGTACAAGCTATATATTAGTATTGTAAATCTTATGCATCCTATTTCTAATATAAATTTTTTGTTTATATACACATAAACAATACAGTTGCTGACTCATCAAATCTGAACCTATATAGATTAATGGTAAGAGAGATGTGAATACAATAACAACTAATGTCTATATGTGTTGACATTGATTGTCATTAGAGATAGGGCAACCCTATGGAGTATAATTCAATATGCAAGTTGTGATTGTGCAGAATTTTTTTTAGGATTTGATAGTTTTCAGGTAGAAAAATAGTCATCAGAATTTCAAAAGAATTAAACAAGTTTTGTAAATTCATTTCAGCCAAAGTATTTGAATCTAATATTGGTGTTTTGTTTTTAATCACTTTTTCAAGATAAATGAGGAACTATCATAAATATAATCTGTTGTAGAAATAATATATAATATATTTTTATACATATTCTCTTAATATAACTTCAACTTTCAAAAGCTGTTTTCTTCATTCCATTCTAGATCCATATACTGTAAGTTTAAATTATCAATTTGTAAATAATAATTCCAACTTGGCAAAATAAAATTCAATTTGCTATTAAGCCATAATCATATAATTAAACTGACTCTACACATTATTTTTAAAAATATGTTAACCTTTCTGCATCGAGTAATTTTCTCTTTACATGGGGCTTACTATTTAATCTAAACCAAAAAGTACTTAAGATATTTTTACTATTTGAGAAAAATGAAATGAATACTATGAAAATTTTCTGCATAAGAAATTTTCCTACAATTACTTCTTTCATACTGTATGTTCATACTATAAAGATGTTTGATGTATCGTGTTAATCCTGATTAAGATTATTTTTGAAATATTTAAATCATCTGCCCCCAATGTTATAAGATTTTGGCAACACAATGGATGATTTAAATATTTTCTATTTAATTTTCAGCTAGTGATATGGGTTCTTCCCTATTTGCCAACCGATGATGTATTGCCCTGAAGCCATATCAGTCTGACCTTGCGATCTTTAAGATAACGTCTCCAAGTGATTTACAGACAAATGCAATAGCTAAAATTTGTCCACAGATCGTGTGGACCCGGCACATTAAAGATTGCAACATCAGACTGATATGGCTTCAGGGCAATAGTCATTGGTTAGCAAATACTAAAAAAAAAAAATGTACATGCATGCGTCAAAATAATTTAGAAATTAAAAGTAATTAATATAATAATAATTGTATAATTATTATAGTAATTCTATAATTGCAGAAATATGTACATATTTTTTTTTTAATTTAAAATAAATATATAAATAATGAACACTTTTCCCGATTTAATGCGAATCTGGCATTATTAATGGCAAACTGGACAATTAATTAAAATGGTCTGACAAAAAAAAATTTTTTAAAATGTACTTGTATGAAAAAATTATATTATCTTTACAAATTTTGCGATGTGATTTAACTCAATTATTCATATTAAAAATATATAAAACAGGTTCTAGTCTAAAAAAAACTATATTATAATTTATAAAACCACCCTATATTATGCTGAATTATAAAATACAGCGTGTAGCGCTGGAATTGGTGGGGGGGTGGCCTCCGATGTTTTTGACAAGCCAAAGGCTCGGCGTACACCTATATCAAACATTGTATTACTCTCATAGTTGTAATTTTTATAATTGCCGATGAATTTACGAAAAAAAAAAAATTCTGTATGATATAATTCAGAAATTAAAAATAAAATATAATTAATTGTAATTTTTATAATTGCAGAATAATTTACAAAATAATATACATCAAAATGGCATTATTTATTAAAAACAAAAATGAAAATTACTTACAAATAGTAGCAAAAGACAGACAAATGACAAAATTTCCCAAAGCTCTCTCCGATTTTTAAATCTTGCAGGTCAAAAAAATCCAAAAATTGGATTAATCATGTCAGTGTCTTGGTTGACATGACAACGTTGTCATCTTATCATCGATGATGTTTGCTGGAAGGAAAATTGGTAAGTATAAAATGTCATCGGTTGAGTAATCCTTAAGTACCGTGATATGCACTAGAATGTCAGCTTTTAGTACAAAGCTGCAATAATCTGGAGTTTTGACTTTTAACAAAGCCGTTAACTTTTTTTTCTCAGTACTTTACCATAATAGTTATAGTAATTGACTCAAAAGGTAACCTGGATCAATTAAGAAGTTTTAAAAAAATATTGCTATTATCTAATTGTTACACTCCAAAATCTGTTTGATATTTGTGAAATATTTTCTGAGCAACTGGTCCCACAATTGAATTCTATAAGAAGAAATAAACTCACTTTTGTCACAACAATTCTTAGAATAATGTAAATTTTTTTTGCGAATAAAATTACACATTTTATAAATAATATTTGATGTAAAAGATATTATAAATCTATACAAATTTCTGAGATTAATGTATTACATAAAATATTCAGGAAGCCTAGAAATCTTGAATTATGACATTAATGATTCTTAATTTAATTTTTATATAGAGATTATAGAGTGCTGATTTAGAATGCGCTCACGGCTGCCATTTTGAATTACAAGAACCACCCAATGATAAATGACATTGATCAAAATGCCATTTTCATAGGAAAAAAATAAACCAAAATCGCAATTTAATCCGTTACTAGTTTTAGAGTAAAGGATATTACAGATATATTCAAAAAGGTTACGTACTTCTCAAGAAAACTAACTGACATGAGAAGTCCACAATTAATGCCTTTTCACAACTATATGTCTTGAGCATAGATAAAATAGCACAGCTTTCTTTTTAATTCATTCACAGCAAATTTTTCCAATAAAAACAATTACATTATTTATGTAAGCAATCATGGCTAAGATTTTTGTTAACCAAGGTAAAAAAAATTCTACTAGCAATGTAGATAAAATACTTTAATTAGATCATTAATAGAAATACAAACAATAAATGCAGAAAAGACATATGTTAGACTATGGGAAAAATCTATTTCTAATACAAGTCCCAAAACTGATATGATATAAAAATAATCCTAAGAGTTGATGTTCATTAAATTATTGATCTTAATAAATCGCATAGCTAGAGTGACTATGTTACTAAATTTACTCTGGAGTATCTCATTTTTCATATCAGAATTATAATAATTTATCCAGTTAGTATCTAATTTTTAAAAATTAATAAATAAAATAATAAATAAATGTTTAACATGCACCATCATATTGCAACTCATGTTATTTACAATCTTTTGTTTTTATTGTGTGTGCATACCTAACTAACACTAAATGTGTAATAAATGAATTTGTTTAAGTAAAAATCATCCCATTGCCAGGTTAACCACTTTTTAAACTATGCCATATGGGTCACTGGATGCAGCCTGGTGATAGAACGTCCCCAACAATATGAAATTCAATTCTTTACACATACCCTTAAAAAAATGAAAAAAAAAGAGATGAACTTCTAGCCCCCTCGAAAACAGTTCAGGACACATGGAACCTCATTTAAATCCTTTCACAGGGAAATTCAACTGTAATAATCAACATAAATAATACAACAGAGGCAAGCAATAACCACCAACCCTAGAAATATACAAAGACACATCTGTAGGGGCATTATGATATTACAACCTAACGGTAAAAGATTAAAACACCGGACATTTCAGAGACTCACCATTAGAAATATTTGAAATACTATGTAAGGTAGCCTGGTCATCACAGGAATCAACAGGTGTGTATATCAAATGTATAAATAAAAATTAAATTTGTAAAAGAAATCAAACAGAACTTTGTTTAATTAAATATTTCGAAAAGTATTTAAAAAAAATAGAAGTAAGTACTATAATGATCAAACAGAAAGCAATGGAATTTTAACTTACTATATTCATGATACTCATTCTCTCCATTTTTGCTTATTTTTTTGTAAATAACAACTACTAATGATTGATGCAGGGATGGTTATTTTTTTAAATTTCTGTTTTGGTTATAAACATGTGGTCAAAGCCATGATTAAAAATACTGCAAAATATTAACAGGCAACTATCAATAAAAGACTTGGATAATCTAGAATTTTTATCTAAAATCAAAAGTTATTATTATTTTTGCTTTTATTAAATGAAAATATGGTAATAACTTTTTCATTTAAGGTTGGTCATTATTGACAAAACCTTTTGCTCTTAAAAATATCATTAGATTCTTCTAAGATTTATAATGTGTATTTATAGTTTAGACATATATGTTTACAAACAATTTGCTATCTTAATATAAAATGAGCACTGATTATATATGTGTGTGGGAGATGATGATTTGGACCAACTGATGAGTGCTGATTCAGCACAAAATACAAATATTGGAGATCATTTATCTTTTTCACACATGTGAGGTCATTGTTTATCGGTTGTATGAGATAGAATGGAGGTCTGAAGGGAGCTTGAAAGTCCTATATTTCATCTAGACTCCAGATATATAAGATATGCTTGTATTTAAAATAAAACAATATAGAATACACTTGGGTCTCGTTTTATGCGGTAGATAGGTTCCTCAGAAAACGCGCACAAAAGAAATCGCACAAAAATAGACTTAACTTACCTTGAAAAATGGGGATAGGTTACTGTAATTTTTGAAAATCGCATAAAAGCAAAGCAACAACGTAAAATTACTTTAAAATTCACATTAAAAATGAAAAAAATATGACTAATAAAAAATTTCAAATTTGAAAAAAATTGATACAAGACCAACTTTTTTTACTTTTTTTATTAACTACAGTATTTAATTTTATTCAAAACAATATATTTTTATGGTTAATTTACATTTTTTTCATACATGTACGGTATTATCGCTATTTGAGACATCAGATTCGTCATGATGTGATGTACTGTAGCTTCTCCTTAAATGAAGTCAAGAGGAAATACAACTAAAACATTTTCCAATCGCTGTTGATCCTTCCCATTTCGTTAAGCGATCTAAAATTGAAATTTTTGTTTCCAAAGAAATTCATTTTCTTGGGTGTTTTTTCCTCTCCATTAGGGTAAACTAAAAGTTTAAAATAAAAATAAGAACTTAGACTTATGATAACAAAAAGACACCGACTCACCACTGTTGGGCAAAATTTAATTAAAACTAACAATTAAAAATTAAATTCTTATTTTTGTCTTTAATTTTTTAATTTTCAATTCCGTTTAAAAATCAAATTTATTGTTTCACATCACATTAATTTCAGATCATGTTACGTAATTTTAAATTGTTAATTAGAATTAAAAATCAGATTTTAATTGTCAAATTTAATTGTGCTTACTGCTGTTACTCACCTTTTAAAAATAAACTTGCGGACACTAAATGATTAATTGATTACATACTCTTTTTATTAAAAGCAAAAATAGAACGTGATTTAAAATGCAAAAACAACACATACATAGTATTTTTCATCTATAATGTTTGAACAGATTTACATTATAGTCATTACTTGTGGACACTAAATGATTAATTGATTATGTACTCTTTTTTTAAAAAGCAAAAATAGAACGTGATTTAAAATGCAAAAACAACAACATACATAGTACAGGGATCTATAATGTTTGAACAGATTTACAATATAATCTTGTAAAATTTAATGTGTGTACATAAAATGGGGAAATCCTGATTTTAATTGAATTATGAACTTCTTTATTGCATAAAATCTATTACAGTACTATTATAAAACGCTGAAAATATTGAAATTATTAGATGGAAGTCGAACTCAGATAATGTGCTATTACTTTAAATATGACGTGAATGCACGAAATTTATAATATTTAAAGTAATAGCGCATTATCAAAGCTCGACTTCTGATCTAATAATTTTTATTGCATAAAAGAAAACCACATACAAAGATATTAAGAAGAAACATGAATCGCATAACTTCAAAATCGCATTAAATAAATCCGCATAAAACAAGACCCGGGTGTATTATATAACAGTAAATACTGGCAAACTAATAAATTTATATTAAAATTCTCTATAAGATGTAAAAATCAAATAAACACACACACACACATACAAAACTAAACTAACCTTCCCACAATTTATTTTAAAAATCATCAATCGTTAATATCAAAGAAAGTTTTCATAAGACTGACAGCCTTAGAATTAAAAAATTTATCATCAGTTTCTTTAATGCTTTTTTAATTTGTTTTTTTCCATAAAAGATAATCTTTGCATCTTCAAATAATATTTGATGACTTAGTTCATGAATATATAAACCTGTTATCTTACTTTTTTTAAATTCTATTCTTATGAACTTTCATAATGGATTTAAATCAAGATCTTTTTTCTAAGCAATTTTCATATCACCTAATAAATAATTATTCTTCTAAACTAATCTATAAATTAAAGACTTAAATGCTAAATAAATAAACACATTATTCTCATTAACATTAATTTTTTTTATTAAACAGGCCTCCCAATTCAATATAATCAGAAGCATATAAACATTACTTTTAAAATTATATTCCTATAATAAAAATTTAATAAAGAAATTTTTATAAAAGTAAAAGATGGATATCTGTCAGGAATTCTTAAATTCTTATGTTTAATAGAATGACTACAAAGAATCAATACTTAAATATAAAAAATTTTAATTTAAAAAACAAAAGAACTCTCTCCCTCAATAGTAAAATTAATATGAGAATCAAAAACATGCAATCCATCAAAAAAAAGTTCTTCAATTTATCTTCCTGAATAACAAGCAATCGTCAACATATCTAGTGAATATTTAAAAAAAAAAAAAAACAACCAAGAAATTAATATAAGGAGAAATAAAATAATAATAAATCTCTTTAATTTTATACAACATATTATACCTAATATACATTGATTGAATCATCTAATAATAACAGTAAATCATGAATAACTTTAATATTCACTGTTTTTACAAATAAGAAATATAATGATGCTTGTTAATCCATCAACTAATTAATAGAAATTTTCAATAACTAAACTACCAACACACAATTGTTCACTAAAAAAAAAAAAAACTATTTATTTTATTAAATGCCTTATAAGGCTTATAGGAAGAAGAGACACAAAAATTGACCGAAACTTATATAATTTTTAAAAAAAATTTACAAGAAATTTTGAAATTTTATCCTGCAAAACGAAAAATCCATCATAAAGAACACTTTCTTTTATTTTTTATTGTATCTTTATTCATATGAATTTAAAAAGAATGGGGAAGTATGGAGGTTGTTTAATATATCTATAAAGAAAACTTTAGGTGTCATAATATTGCTGGGATAACAACTTTATTTTCCATAACTTTTATAATATTAATCAACTTTTTATTTTCTTTCAAGGATTGTTATTTAAAATTGAATACGTTCTATTATTTACTTCCAAACTACTGCAATTGGTGTGCAAAAAAAATACCAAAATTACCGAGCTGCTGGGGAGCTGGAGCAGATGATTGAACCCAAAGTACTGGGTAAGTGACCATTTTCTTAGTTTTGGCCATAATCACCCTAAATATGCCATTGGCAGGACAAATTCTCAAGCCGATACCTGCACAACATTATCAGATAGCGAGACAGACAAGCTTAACACTAAAAGCACAAAAGTAGGTCCAATAGATAATAAAGGCACGGTAAAAGCACAAAACAATTGGAATTCATGTGTAAATAATTCCAAATTCTAATCAACAAACAAAATCTAATCGCATAACCGAAAATACTGAGTCCCAAATAATTAAAAACAAAGCTGAAACTTACAGCGATAATGTAGAAAAGAATAACATGTCGCAGTTTAAGAAAAATAATTCACCGACGGTTGATAAAAATAGTGTTACAGAAGCTCAAACTTATGATAATTCAAGTATACATATCCCAAATAATGATCATCTAACTAAATATAATTCTATAACAGGAAAAGCAGAAATTAATATAACAAAAACTAAATTAGAAACTGTCAGGATTTATTGCAAAATCGAAATTAAAAATCCACCAGAGACAGATAAAGCTGTCAAAATTACCACATTTCAATTTATAACAAAGTTATTCCAAATGCTAAAAATTTAACAAATACAGGCAGAATTCAAAAATTACTATTACCAATATTTAAATTTTCAAAAAACTTTATCAAATAGTGGGATAAGCTGTCCCGAAGGCAGAGAGCTACACGACCCAAAAAAAATCGCAAGAGGGCACAAATTTGAATTTTGGATATAACCATGAATCTGTAATAGAAAAAAGTAACAATCTTAGAAAAATAAAACCTGCAGAATTAAAATCAATAGAACTGATCTTAAATTACCATGAAGTTTCAAACCAAAATTCCAAATATAAAACGAATGATGACAGTGTTAACTCAGATTTTAAAAATACAAATTCTACCGTAACTTCGCAACATAATAATCACGATCCAACTAAGCATCAATACTCAAGCTAAAACAACTGAATCCAACTCACAAAGTTACAAACTAAGTTATAACAGTGTCCAAAATCAAATACAGAATAAAAAAATTCAATTATATGCCAAAACACTATCCAATAAAACCTTTAACACAGCCAAGACAGAACCTAATAATATATGCAATGAAAATTCGTTCTTAAGAATAATTAATTTTGATGCTGAAGAAGATACTCACAGCACAAATATAGATAAAAACATAATTCAATTGCAATTCAATGATGAAATCTACCTTAGAATTCACACCAAATTTAATAACTCTGTACCAGATATACTTCTAAGAATCTTCTCAAACTACACGAGTGACAAAACACTAATATAAGCCATTACTAACTATAATGGAAACCTGTTCAAATTCCCAACTGAGAAATTCTCAACAATGATTGCAGAAAAACAGATAGGCTTGGGATTAAACAGAATTCTTACCCATCCAAACGATAGATACATCATAGCTGAATTCAAAACACGGGGAGACAAAAACACATTTAAAAATACTATAAAAACCATAGATGGAAAATTTCATTATATAGATAATAACAGGCCAGCTACACTCCAAGGAGTGATAAGAAACTGCTTATTGGCTTTCAATGAAACAGAACTTCAAACCATGTTACAAAAATCTGGGAAAACTAATGTTTCAATATTGGTACGATCACGATTCACAAAACCAAATTTTCACAAACACAGCATCATTTACATTAACACTAAAACAGGGAGTAAACCCATCTGACATCCCTACAGTGGTCCATTCACATGGGTCACCTATGGTCTTATCATTCCGTGGTGTAGCTCCTCAATGCTTCTTCTGCCAAGAATGTACACACCTGATCAAAGATGCCCAGCTAGAATCTATAAGACATGTGGAGTAAAGAAAGGCAAAATCCACAGATGCTACATGAAACCAAACAAACATGCTCAACTAAATACCACCATAGATAAAACCATAACAACAAACCTTATCCAACTAGAAGCTTCATTGGCCGAAACCAAGCAGCCAAGCATAATACAGAAATATCGGAAATTAAAACCAATACAATTAGTACAAATGCTCAACAGCATATTTTGGACTTGTTCCCAAGAGAGACAATCCTCCCCAGTCAAATCCATGAGCCAAACAGCCAATCCAAGATGCTATGCACCCACACATACCCTTCTGAAGAACAAGCTCCCATCATAAACAACATACAGCCAATAACAAAAAGAATAACAACACTGGAATATAATCAACAAGTAATTACAGACAAAAGACAAATGGATGGAGTGGATACCACTGACCTGAGAGAGACAAATGATGATAGCAACAATGAACCAGAGAGCATAGCCAAGCATAATACAGAAATATTGACAAGAAATTAAACCAATACAATTAGTACAAATGCTCATCAGCACATTTTGGACTTGTTCCCAAGCAAAATAGTCCTCCCCAGTCAAATCCATGAGCCTTCCCAAGCAAAATAGTCCTCCCCAGTCAAATCCATGAGCCAAACAGCCAATCCAAGATGCTATGCACCCACACATCCAGCAGTTCATTGAACAAAAAATACCCTTCCAAAGAACAAGCTCCCATCACAAACAACATAGAGCCAATAACAAAAGGGATAACAACACCGTAATATAGTCAACAAGTAATTACAGACAAAAGACAAATGGATGCAGGGGATACCACCAACCTGAGCGAGTCAAATGGTGATAGTGACAATGAACCAGAGAGCATACTGAGTGTCAAAACAACAGCAGCCCAAACCAAAACAATATGGAATGTAAAACAGCAAATCCAAAAACAAAAAAAGGAAACATCAAAAGAAGAAGCAAGGACAATCCAGTGGAGTGAGCTCAGATGATGAAGAATTCAACAATAACAGTACCACTACTGTAGTGCAACCAGTTGTGACAACAGCACAGATTGAAAATGGAAACAAAAGGAAAGGAGGTCCACTAACCCTATTAAACACTATACAAGTAGAAAATGAAGTTACTCAACCACAAATGGACACACAAATAACCATCAGAAAAGCAACGCAATCTAACAACATAGGAAACTATGATGGAATCAATTTAAGTGAAGAATTGAATCTATATGAATCAGATGAGACCCTATCCCACTGGTCATCTGACTCCAAAGAAACAACCTTACAAAACAATGACCAATAAATGTCTTAAAACCTTTTGGATAAATATACATTATTTCCACACAAGCCAATTTTAAAAACAAAACAGCATTATGGTAATAAAAATTATCAGTTGAAATGTTCGAGGCCTGAACACAATTCAAAGGTTTATGCCATTAAAAAGTGGGTAGAGTGACAATCCCTGCAAATCTTTCTCATGAAGGAAACAAAAGTACACACAAATTCAAACTACATGATCACTCAACTCCAAGAACAATTTGGCTACACCAAACTATCCATTGTGACATCAGCTTCAGGTGGAGTTGGAATAATTATAAACAAAAACATGCCACCATCAAAAACATGCCACCATCATACTTCAAAATTTTATATATTGACAGCAATATTATAATTGCCATGGTGGAATATAATGGATTCATGCTCAGCTTAGCCTTCATTTACACCCAAAATTCTTCAAATACATTCCTTCATATTATCCACACAATTAACATGGTCTTAAGGTCAAGCTCCTCGCCATTAATACTGCTTTGGGACTTTAACATCAGATACAACGAATTCAATTCCAAATACCTTCATCTCCTCTCAAAAAAGCTATTGCACGGTAAGGGCTTCCTCCCTCCTGGAGCATTTTCATACTACACAAAATATACAAGATTGCTGATCGATCTGTTCTACTATTCCCCAGAGATTCATTTTCAAATGCAAGCCACCCTACAGGCAGTTAACTTCTCAGATCATCTTGTACAAGTTCTGGAAGTCCATTCTGATGTCTTACCTTCATCTGGTGAGTGTGGTCCCCAAACTCTGAGAATGGTAACGCAGTCATTGGCATCAGAAGCAATAATTTCTGAATCATATATCTACTTTTTCAAAATAGACATTCATACACTCCCAAAGAGAACAGGCATGATTCACATTCATTGAGGTTCTACAGGCTATCATAAACAACTATACCCTTAAACTAAAAGGTCCCATAAGACTGCTAAATGATCTTGAAGACATTAATTCAGAATTATCCAAAATCCATAGTTACTGTAGACAACATAAGTCGAATCACCAACCTAAAACTTAAATACAGAACTCAGCAAAAAAAATTGGCTGAATATCTGGCCACCAAAAGAGCCAGCATATATATTGATGCCCAGCACTGCTGGACTCATGGGTATATCTGTTGGGTGCTGGGACCATATAACAAGAAAAAGATACCATCCATGATTCAAACAGATGAAAAATCATTGATTGGACCACAAATGATTAACAACATAAAACAATATTTTCAAGAACTGCACCAAGGAGCTGAACTGCCCCCAAAGATATGGTATAGCACTGAAGATAACAACTCCCATATCATCTCAGAGCAAACAATCAAAAATAAACTTGAATCCCTACCAGACCACACATACCCAGGTATCCATGGAATTCCACAATTCATTCTAGTGCATCTCAGTTAATTCTCAATCCCAATAATTTCATAAATGGCTATTTACCTTACCCACAGAAATAGAAACATCCCAGAATTAGACCCGATTGCAATGGTTCCTTTTTTAAAAAAGCACCAACCCCTCTCAGAATTCTCCAGCCTCCGGCCCATCTCGATGATTCCGCTAATGGTCAAAGTCATTGAATCCACAATAAAAGATGCTATACAGAAAACCAATCTCAATCATATCTCCAAAAGTCAATATGCAAGGAAGGGATCTTCCACTTCAGTGGCAATGTCCCACATTAAGATGCTGGTAGATCTCCTTCACACTCACAGGAGAACTAAATCCATAGCCATACAGCTAGATATAGCTGCAGCATTTGACTCCGTAAGAACAGACATCCTCCTCCAGCTTCTGGCAGAAAACCACACTCCCAAAGCTTACATCCAGATTATTTCAAATCTGCTCAGAAACCGCCAGATCTGCATCTCATTAAATGGTAGAACTACAACTAGTTTTAAACCATGCCTATCCAGCCCTCAAGGCTCCCCATTAAGCCCCTCTTGTTCATTATATATATAAATCCTTTGTTGAAAGAAATAGGAAAACACCTGCCCGGAGTCTTTGTCCCAAGCCTAAACAGAGAGATAGAAGCTCTCACCTTTATGGATGACATCCTTGTCATACTTGGACTACTAAACATAATTTTGGATCACTATACAGCAAAATTCAAACTGAAATTTAACCTTGCAAAATCTTTGGCCTGGAAAATTGCTACAGGGAAAAAGATTTCCACTCACTTCTCTGGAGAGCCCCAGAACTTCCTTGGACTCCCTTTCCACAAACCCCCCTCAGTAATGGTAAGGGAAGTACAAAACAATATAATTGATTCAGCAAAAAAACTAATAGCATCCCTGTCCAAAGTTTACCTTTCACTCCATGGCAAGGTAACATTGCTAAATATGATTCTGTTCCCCAAGATCAACTACTATCTCCCGATCATCAAACCAACTAAACAGTTTGAGGGGAGGTTCAACTCACTTTGCTCTAGGCTCTTTTGGCATGGGAAAAGTCACCATTAGCACCACCAGAATGCAGCATCCTTGTCAATTAAATGGCCTATCCCTGCTCTCCATAAATATAACCTACTTTCAAAAATGCTATAAAATACTCAGTAGACCAGGGGTCCCCAACCTTTTTGCACTTAAAGCACATTCTATAATACCGGCCAAATGGCGGGCATCATTTATTTTTTCAACCAGGTGGTGGGCACCATTTATTTTTTCAATGTAAATTTATAGTTGGATATTGTTAATAATACACATAATGCACAAAAAAAATATTTATTTCAAAAATAAAATTTAACATATAATTAATGTTTATATTTTTACGCTGTAGAAGTATAGTTTGCCCTACAATTTGATTACAATACAATAATTTATAAGAAATTTTAAAAAATTAAATTTATATGTATCAGATAAATAATTTTTTTATCGTGTTTGGATAGTGGCAGGCATGTGTAAAATGGTCTGTGCATTGGCGACCCCTGCAGTGGACTATCAGAGGACATCGCAAATATAGAAGTTCCCATAGTTGTTCAATCCACTGATCGACCGCCACTCTCCAAGGTAGACTGGATCACAACACTGGATAGTCTCATTAAGCAGCATCACAATCCTCACAATGTCATGGCTACCAGCAAAATTAAATATTGGGATGCCTACAACATTATTCATCCACAGATCCAACCACCTTATGGCAAGCTGAATTTAATGAAAAAAAATCTCATAAACAAATTCAAAAGGTGGAGTTTGGAAGCAAAATTCTTGCATTTCACCATCAAAATAAATCTAGATGCATTACCCATCAGTTGGTTTCTAACATACAAAAGAGGTTACTCCAGCATTGACCTGCTCTGTCAACTATGCAAGAGAGAAAATGAAACAATAGACCATATAATACATAGATGCTCAAAACTCGGCACCATCAGAGAACTGATATTTACCAGCTCAAAAATAAACTTCCAAACAATCACCTCAATCCGACAATGTAATGCTACAAAAACTTGCATGGATTCGGTTCTCCATATTCTACATGTTTGGCTCTGTACAACATGCTGCAAACTTAGCTTAGAACACCCAACTCCTTATGCTAAACAGATCTACATCCATATGATCAACAAGATTAAATAAAGACATGACAATTGAACCATGCCGCATTGTAGAAGACACATGGAATCTTCTGGACATCCCAGAACTCCACATGAAAAACAGAAATTCCCAACTCACAACGGGATAACTCACTACTACCCATACTCAAATAATTATGGAAACAAAATGATCAATAAGCAAAGACTGAAAATGATCCAGTTTGATATGCAACCATTCCTCATTTCCATTGGACAATAATTAAAGGAATTCTGATCCAGTTTGATGTGCAACCATTCCTCATTTCCACAGAACAATAATCAAAGGAATTTCCATGGCTTCCATCTCTAACAAGAATGATATCTGTATAATCATAGTATTTAATAAATAAATGTTTATTGAAATGAAAAGAAACTTAATCTTTAAAATCGTTATTATCTAATATAAATGCCCATCCCTGTTTCTTTTAATAGATTGACATCACTGGCCTTCAATCTTTTTTTTTTAATTGATTGTCTATTCAAAATTGCTTGCAGTTATTTTATAATGTTCTGGAATATTTCTACAACATTCCTACTATTGTTAAAAGAAAAAGTGTTTAGAAATAATTGACAATATAAAAATATTTTCATAGAAATTAGTTTTATTTATTTCCTTTACTTATTTTTATATTTATCTTTAACTTTTTACATTCTATTTTTTATTGTTAATATTATTTTTAAAATCCTTTATTTAGAATTATTCATCTATAATTGTCTAGCTGTTAAATTCTTAACATTATTCCTATTCAAAACTTTTATTTTCTTTCTTTGTATAAATTTTTTTTAATCCATCTCTCTTTATATGATGTGACATTTTTCACATTTTAATCTCAAAATTTAAATTTTCATATTCTTTCATATGCAAGTACTAATTTATTTTTACTATTTCTATATATGACAATCTAAGCAATTTACAATATAAATACCATTCATGTTTTCCAATCCTTTCTTTTTTTTAAACATTTATCAATTTATTTAAATCTATTTTTTTTATATATACTGCTTCCATTACAATAATTTTTTGATAGATTAAATAAATTTCTATGATTTTATATTTTTTACCTTTTTTATATATTCTTTCTATATTTGTCTTTCCACATAATTTATTGATCAATTTAATATATTTGTATACATATGTATACATTATAAATAAATATAATTATATAAGAAATATAACCAGTTGCATATAGCTGAAATTTAAATATAAAAAAATCAATAACACCTAATGTTAAGTTATTTCAGAAATGCCACCTGTGAAATAAACACAAAGTCTGAATAAAAACAGCATAGGTAAAAGTTAAATCTCTTACCCATAACTCATGTTAGGTACAGTGGAGTCACAAAGTAAGCTGCAATTTCAATTATATGTTATCCAAAAAGTGTTAAAATAATTAGAAGTTGTAATTTCTTGATACAGAAGACAAAAAATTTATTGATAAAAAAAGGAATATTGCCTAGAGTACATTTAATGAGCGGAAAGTCAAACATTTTTGATATTTATTTTATTCTTATTGCTTCAGTGATCATTATTTACCAACAAAACATAAGCAAACAAATATGTTTGAAATATGAAAATACTTGGAAAAAAATAGTATAGTTCAAGGTTTACTTGTATATTGAAATTCAGACTAATGTAAATACAAAGTACCAAAAATAAATCAGTCTTATAAAAACCTTTGAGCTATTAAACAAATATATTTCATGTTTCATATACAAAGCAAGATTACTACAATAACCATTTTAAACTTTGAAAAATTTTCAAATACAACTATATATATACACCTTTACCCCGCTTAGCAATTGTCTACTTAGCGATATTTCGCAATAGCGATCATCATCAATTTGTACCCACTACTTCGATGTACAATCGATTATTCGTTATAACGATCGGGAAAAATTTTTAAAAAAAAAAATTTTTTTGGCAGCCATCTTGAATTTTGCATCACTGATGATGTCAGAGATAGCTATATTATACCCAAAAGCAAAAGTATATTATTGTAATATGTATACAGGTAATGACTTTGCTGTAATTGTATACACATACAATATTTTATTCATAAAACCCTTAAAATATCTATAATTACTTTATCTATAATACTGTATACATCATATATAATAAATAACACAGCAAATGTTCATCCACTTTTTCTTTTAAAATACGTATATATGTTCTACAATAATATCAACAAATTAAAAATCCTTCTCCTTTTTCTTTTCAAAAACATTATTTTCTTATCTCAATACTGAACATATACAGTATATATATTTATATAATACAAAAACTCCAACGTTTCAACGTTGATTTGTAATTAAATAATGTAAAAGAAAGAGTAATAAAATATAGCAGTGGGAGAGAGATATCCTTGAAAATGACTGTATGAAGATAAACAGTTGAAACGGAGTTTTGTATTATATAAATACTGTATATACAGTATATATATATGTTCAGTATTGAGATAAGAAAATAAAGTTTTTGAAAAGAAAAAGGAGGATTTTTAATTTGTTGATAATACTGTATACAAATACTCCAATATATAAATACAGTACAAGACAAATAAAATACCATTATCACAAACTTTCAGGAAAACACTAAATATGAATATTAAACTGCGTGTGTGTGTTTCTTAAATACGATATATTATTTTTAGAACACCTGGATAATTATGTAAAAATAGTTATTGATTTTGTAACTTCGTTAATAAACATGTTGTTTACACTCAAGATGTTTCAAATCAGAAGAAAAACAACATTTTAAAATGATGTCGAATTAGAAAAGTTTAAAAAAAAACAGATTGCATTTAATTAAAAATCTTTCTACTCGAACGGGGGGGGGGGGGCATTATTACATTACTAAAAATATACAGTAAGAAAAATAAACCTACCTGTATGTTTTAGAAAATTAGAAGTTAGATTTTTTACTTTGAAAATAAGTTGATTTTTTTTTCTATATGTTCAATTAAATAATTAATAATTAAACATTGTTTTTTAATTTGAATAATTTCACATAAGTAATAAAATAAATGTATAGTAGTAATATATACTGTAATACAATTTTTTAAAAAAAGCACTTCAGTATAGATTTTTTTTTCATTACGATGAAAAACTTCCGCGGAAGAATATAAAAACTTTTAAATTCAAATTTAGTTTCATTGCTGTTCTGTACTTTTTAAAGTGAAAATATGCATTTTTTTTCCTAGTGATATAAAACTTTTCTTTTTAGATACCGTATTTAGTCATCATTGTCATGAAAAAATCAAGAAAATCTTTGAGCTTGGAAATCAATGTGGATATTTTACGTCACTGGAACCGACCAATTTTTTTCCCATAGACCCCCATTATAATTACGTATTTTGTCTACAATATTCTTGCTTAATGAGGAGTTTTGGAGGACCAATTGCCATCGCTAAGTGGTGTAACGGTGTGTATATATATAGTATAGGAATAGTCATTGAAAATGATAGTATAATATGGCAAAACATAGTAAGAAAAAAATGAATGAATATATTGAAATGAAAACAGTTCAAAAAGTAATACTAAAACAAGATTTAAAAAGAAAAAAATGTGTGCAATTGGTTTATGTTTTATGTATTAATTACGCCTGAAGAAATGTTTAAAAATATTTAGAGTGAACAAAGTTTTTATTCAAAATATTCTGCTTTGATGCTCATTAATAATCAAATCAGTGCTAATCAAAGTTATAACTTCATGAAACCAAATAAGTAGTCAAAGAAGAAAATCAATTATCTATATATAAGATAGATGATTTAATTGATTAATTATTAAGTTAAGAGTTGTTTTCTTTCTTATAGATATATGTATAAACTAACTAAAGGAAATATATACAAAAAAATAATAAAAAGTAAGAAAAAAATTTACTTGTATATAAAACTATTATAATATTTCAACCAGATGACAACCAGAGAAAAGCAGATCCTCTGGTTGAAATACAGTATTAAATTAATTTTATATCCAAGTAAAAAAATTTCTACATTTTATTACTTTTTGTATATATATATATTCTTCTAAAGTATTGCTGCTTTTAAAGAAATTAGAATATTTATTGATGTCTTTAATTTTCACAAGGATAAAATTTTATCTTGTAAAAAATGAATCTTGTTTATTTTAACTATATTAATTAGACACATGTGGGAAGTTTGAAAATTTGAATTCAAGTCTCTTACAATATATATATACTCCAACTTTATTGTTAAAAGGAAGTTGCCTTGACAACAGTTTGAAATTGTTGATTGTTATTGATATTGGGATTGTCTAAATGTTGACTGGTTTTAATGATATATATATATTATAAATAATGAAAAAATATATTATTTGAAATTTCAAATTATTTATCAGTAATACCTTTTTTTTTTTATTACTCTGTATACTAATACTTACATGAAAAGAAAAAATTGAAGGAAAATTTAAATTTGTCAAAATTATAAGACCAGTAATCCATAGTAGAATGACTTGTTTTGAAAGACACACTATATACATGATTATACAATGTAAAAGGCAATAAATAACAAATATGGGTCCCATTTGAAAAGACAATGTAACAACTGAATAGATTGTAAAGCCATGCCACCGATACTAAAAAAAAAAAAAAAGGTAAATATAAGTATTTCTGTAATTAAATATGTATCCAAAGTCAACCTCAAGAGATAATTTAATTTAACTTTTTTTTTATTCCAAATTGTTATACTATGGATTATAAATTAATAATAAAAAAACATTATTCTCATTTATGGAAAAGATAACCTCATAATAGAAAGTAAAGAAAGAGCTGTATAAATAGCTTGAAAAATATATCATATTTCTATTTTTAAGTTATGCTAATTAAATTCATATCAGATAATAAAATAATACATGAAGCCAAATAAATTGTTTCATAATTCTTCCCTAAGGCTGTAACACTCTTATGTACTGGAAATATTCCTGATGCCTGAATTATATAATATTGCATAATTGAAAGATGAATCTTCACCAAATTCTGAAATTATTGACCAAATATAATGAATCATAAGAAATGTCTACCTAAGTCTCCTATGAATTACTACTTATAAAACTATCTAAAATTAAATATTAATGACAACCAATGTAGAACATTGTTTACAATATCATGAACAACAGAAAAATATTACATTATGTAGGAGTCCTTTAAAGTTATGCAGCAACAAAAAAAGTGTTTATATGAAATGACAGCCAATTTATAATCATTCAGTTTACATACACAACAGCTGAATTTAAATAGACCAAACTAAAATCTTTTTTTGCTTTAGTCTGTTAAGAATTAATTCAGTAAGCTTTAGCTCTCAACCACCTGTCTACCAATATATGTCTAATTTCTGTTGCCTGTGGAATCTGATTTCTGATTCACTCTTTTTCTACATGTGTGTGTTATTGTGGATAGTGAATCCTAAAAAAGAATTTATTTTTCATTCTATATTTTAGTGGTAAAATGGTCGGTACTTATTTAGTTTGTGCTCATGGCCATTTTGAAATCTAAAGACCAGCCAAAACCACTGCTGACACATCCAAATGATAAATGACATAAATATTGATTAAAAATACTTTAAATTCATATTTCAGAAATTATAAGTTAGTAAAAATAATGCTTTATTTTATATGGGCATATAGTATAATAATTTTAGTATTTGGAAATTATAAGATTGATTTGATCAGACTTCTGCAACTTTTGACCAATACTTCCTATTGGCCAAACCATCCTTCCCCGCAAATTCCAGTGCTTTGCGCTGTCATATTTCAAATATTTTATGAAGATAAATTTTAAAAAAAATAAAATCTCTAATAAAATAAAGCATATTATTTTTACTAGCTTATAATTTCTAAAATATGAATTTAAAGTACTTTTATTCAATATTTATATCATTTATCAATTAGATGCGTCAGCGGTGTTTTTTAGATTTCAAATGGCCATGAGTGCAAACTAAATCAGGACCAAAGGGTCAATCCTCCTAAAATCAATACTATGTCATTTTTGAGCTATCACTGATAATAGCTTAAAAAATTAATTGAAAGCATTGTTTGAAGATGACTTATCAAAAGGCAAAAAAAGATAACTAATAAACAACTGAAAATCAGTAAAAAAATTAAATCTCACCTAATCTCTACATAGACAAGCTAATGTCATCAATAAGTTATTCTGTTCATAAAAAGATTGTATCACTAATTTTTTCAAAATTAAATAATTCTGCTGCAATGCACTTAACTATGCCAAGTTACACCACATATTAATATCCTCTTGATAATTTATTTACTTATTTCTACAGAAAAATCCTTATTTCTAATGTAGTGTGTGTTGATTATGGCCATCCAGTGCAAAAATTAGCATTATAAATTATGACTTATCATCATCTAATAAGAATATAATACATGACAGTAAATCAAGACTTAATCTTGAATGGTAAAAACATTATGCATCAAAAAACAGCCCCACCATATCTGTACAGCTTGTACACTGACTGATCTATGAGATTCAATTTATTAACTTTTTTTTTTTGATCTTAAAAATATTCCATATGTTATAACTAAAGAAACGTTGACTTCTTCTTAAGATCAGTGTAAAGTAAGACGTGACAATGTTCCATAAAGATATTTATATGACATTAATTTAACAAAAATAGATAGATATTCAGTCACAATCAAACAAAATTATTGCATTTTCCAATCTAAACACTGATTTTTTTTTCCCAATAGACTTTTCATAGGAAAAAGAACTTTTTCATCTTCCACAGATTAGAACTGGGAAACTCAAATAAATAAAAATTATATAATAATAATATTAAATAAAATTTTCTTTATTCTTCTCTAAGTTCATCTCTTGTGAGATTAAGTAAAGAAAAAGTACAGAATGAAACTGCTTTTATAGCTAGTCCTATGTGATGTTTTATAAAATACAATTCACAATAATGAGGAAAATCTTGCTAAAACTGAAAGTAGACATAGAAAGAATATACTTTTATAAATAATTTATTGCTAGCAAAAATTTTATTTTCACTATTCTCAACATGAAAAGATTGAAATCATGGGAGAATAGTGAATTCAAGACCTAAAAGTTAGCCGGATGTCAATATTTCATGACAATAAAATTAATTATATATATCACATTAATTAATGCAATAATTATATATCCTTTTTTTTAAAAAAAATACACTTAATATCAGATTTTTTAAAAATATATAATCCAGTCTAATAATTAATTTATTAATAAAAAAATACATAAATTGACATGTAGTTATTGCTAGGAAAACAAAAATCTTTTTAAACATTAACACTTAACCTCCTCCCTCCACTTTTTCCCATTTTCCTATAGATTTTAAGAAAGAGTTGTAAGGAAAAAAATCTTTTTAAATCTATAGGAAAATGAGAAAAAATGGAGAAGAGGGGGTTAAATTTTAATATTTAAAAAGAGTTTTTGTTTTCCTAGCAATAATTAAAAGACAATTTTATTTTATTTTTTTAATAAATTAATTATTAGAATTACATATTTTTAAAAAATCTGATAGTAAGTATAATTTTTAATATATATATATAATTATTGCATCTTACTTATTCATACAAATAACTTATATTTCACATTCTATTTTTTAGTAGTTTTTCTTTCAAATCTACATGTTATATGTTCAAAATGTGGGACAAAGTAACCCAGTTCACTCTTTTAAATGTCTTAAGATCAATAATAAAAGTATTTATGAATCAGATCATGTTATTCACTAGAAATGTTTGTCATCCAGATCGGTGCTAATTTTTTTTTTAAATTCCAATACCTTAATCATTGCTAAGGTATATCAATGTACATTAAAATATCTTCAGAACATTTTATGAATGTCAAAATGAAACCAATAAAAAATATTAATTTTTAAGATGGTGAAATTATCAATATAGAAAGTAAGGGGTACAAATTGAAAACAAAAATAGTAATTAAATAAATAAAGAAATGATGACAAGTAGAAAAAATCATAACCAATAGATGAGAAATATTTGAAAAAAAAAACGACTGAATATAAAATATTAACAATAAAACACATCTGCACACAGCTTTACATGATAATACAATGACAGATAAAAAAAACTTTTTAATATTCTTGGCCAGTCATACCTACTATAAGTTCACAAAAAAGAGTTTTAACATACAAAAGAACTGTTCCTCTATTATACTCAAAAGATTTTTTATGATCATATATTTAACAATGGAAGATCAAATAAAACAGAAAAAGTTATTCAAATCATGCTATGTTACAAAAGACTAAAATCTGGTATTCTGATATCAAAAACACCTAAATGGTTTGACAACAAACTTCTTTCCAAGTAATATTAAATAGTTCAACTGTTCTTGATAGAAATTGTGCAGTAATTAAAATAGGTACCAAAACCTTATAAAAAACTGTAATATCTTAAATAAATGCAATCTGTCCACCTTATTTTGACACTTTTTACTAAAAACATATATATATATATATATACACACAATTTTTACATTTTGCCTTTCTTGCAATCTTCTTAGGAATGGCTCTGAGGAAGACTGCAAGATAATCGAAATGCAAGATTGTTTGTACATATGTATAATATTTATTTATTTTTTTGCTAAAAAGTATTCAAACTAGGGTGGACAAATTGCACAAACAAATTGTTTTGATTTTCATTTAGAAATGGAAAAAATAAAATAGCCGAAGACACCATACATATCTGGCTGCTTTAAATGCTATAGACCAGAGCATATAAAATTCAATCTTCCAATGAATAAATGTTTTACTTTTAATCGCTTGGAAAAAATAGGTACAGTTGCTCTATGTTCTTTAACTTACATTTTCAAGTTGTAGACAAAGGAAATACCAATACAGAGTTGTATATTGAAAACAATGATGACATGTAAGAATGTAGTGAAGACAAATTTGAGCAGTCTAATAATAACAATATGTTGAATGTTAATTATTTTACAATTTCAAATTGAAACACATAAGAAATGAAAAAATGAAAAGATCTCAAAATTATATTAATCCATTTTCTTCCAATCAATGAAATCAATATGCATTCATAACAGGTCAAATATATCACTATCTAAATTATTCTCTGATGATGAGCAGAAATCATTCTCAATAGAAAGATAAATCAATTCTATATATATATATAAAAAACAGAAAAGTAAAAAATAAAAATTCTGTAATTCACATAAGAAGAATCTTGAAGATAGGAAAAGTTTAGCAACCCTGATAATCAGACAAAATAATTTCAAAAGGATATATATATATACTAACATCCCATGCAATGACTAGTAAAAATATAAAATTTGCAATCCTTAACAATAGGGGGTCAAATACCTGACCTAAAGTTCTTAAATTTGTTAGATTCCTTAGTAGAATATATTTTGATGTATTATAATTACTGAAGCAAAATTTAATTGCACAAATATTTTTAAAGAATTATTTAATATATTTAATATACTACTTCTTTTAAATAGCTGTGCAAAAAGTGTTATCTTAATCAAAAAAGGAAAAAAAATATTTAGACCAATAACAATACTTGAAGCATCAGAAACATATAATCATATCTCTAGGTATTTTAAATGTATAAAATTGTCTGTGTATATAAGTCATCTAAGAGGAAAAAGGGAAATTGGGGGAAATAACTACCATACAATACTATCAATCAATAAATCATAATCTGTATATCATAATCGGTGATTTTAAATTGTCAACTCTATTTTCTTGCATTGGTGGTCAAGAGGTCAGCGTGACTGCCTTGCATTTGCAGGCAACGTTGCCTGGGTTGCGGGTTCGCGTCCCGGCCGATGCTATGACACTTAAAAAAAAAAAAAAAACTATTATTTCTCTAGGGAACTAAATCAATGGGTTTTTTTATTGATAATATCTCAATAAACTATTTTCTGAAAAACTCATATTCATTTTCAAGCAGCACAGTTCATTAATACTAAATGTTTGCAATATCTTTTTATCAGACTAAACCTTAATACCACATCAGTGCTTTTGACTAATCATAATATGATAATTTGAATCTAACCCTAAACATCATTAAAAAAGAAACAAATATTTATACTAGAAATTACTACTAATTATTTTAATTAAAAGTATCAACAAACGTGCATCAATAAACAAATGTATGAGATTTTTTTTCTACCAAATAAAATTATTTATTAAAAAGATCAAATCATGCAAGATGATTTTTTTTTTAAATCTCAGACATATTAAAAAAATTCCTTTATCAGTAAATAACAGTGAAAACAATTATCATATTAATTAATAGAATAAATTATATATCGTTCAAAAAAATGTGCAGACACTAAAATCCTGAAATAATATTATTGAGCCATCGGAAGAGCACATCCATCTGAATACATGAATAAAATATGACCAGATAAGACAATGTTACCAAAAAGGCATTCATCAACTAAAAGAATAAGATGGTGACATTTTAGCAGAAAGTCAGTAGATAATATGATTTGGAATTTCAAAAATCATCTGACATTAACCCATCATCATGGGACTGGTTAAAAAACAATTTTATCACAACCATCTTCGATTTTTCCTTTAAAAATGTAATTAAACCAATACATTACATAAAATAAAATCCATAATTACATTAGGATTTTCAAATATTACATCTTAAATCCTAAGTCAAAGTTTTTTAATTCATTAGCTATAAAATAGATGAAGAGGCCAATTAAACAAATATTATTTATGATAGTGAAGAATTCTAATACCATAAGTCCATTTGAGATTCAAACAAGATTATATCAGTTAAAAATATACATACTAAAATATTTTGCTAGAATATTGTTAAATAAATTCCAGCCCTATTTAACCACTAAACTACTGCTTGTCCACTATTCTGTCTCTGGATGGCATATTTATTGTGCAATGTTGGCATATTATGAAAATGTAAAAGATTCTCAAATAAATGTGTTTTCCATTGGTAAAGGAGGCTTACTTTATAGCAGAGGACTCCTTCGCCATTAATTGTAAAGAAGCATGTTTTGCTATATCAAAAAGATGGTCTTAATGACTCATTTGCATAGAATTTGCAAATCGTATTTATATAATGATTTCAAAGAACGAGTCATAACTGGCTATGATTATGAGAAGCACATCTTGAAAGCGCTCAGCCATTTAATTTATTTTTTATTTGTTGTTACAGCTTTACATCATAAGTGTGATAGCATGATTTAATATTATCATAATATTATTTCAGAAAATCCAATCCTTATATGTGGACTAAAATAGATCAACAACAAAAAAAACTTTGTCTCTCACCAATACTTCAAGTATAAAAGGCATTGTTAGAGATATCTCTAACCTTTTTATTATTGGAAAGATCCGGCATGGTTTGACACATTTGGAAGAGCATCCAACTTGGGATTGGGAGAGTCCTGAATCAATTCTGGTACTTGCAGTTCTGGTACTCAAACTTCTTATAAACTCCCAAGCAATAAATCCATATGCCTTTGTGAATATCTCAGTAGATTTCTAGCACATTAGTACATCAATGTTTATTAGAAGTTGGCCCTTCCTAATTGCATGACTGGATGCTGACATACTCTAAATTAGAACAAAAAAATGTGCTGTTTGTAGATTATTGTTTCCAATAGATGTAAATGAGAAAAGTGAAAACTTAGAGGAGACATCCACTCCAGTATAGCTGCAATCATAGAAGTCAAGGAGTAATGGAAAAGATGAGTTAGTTGCTAAATTGTGCTGACAGTAGCGAGGCATGATAAGTGGCTTTATTTTTCTAAGAAAGAATGATACGCACTCTGTTGAGTAAAGTTTGCATTTAGCAAGTTGTCTATCATGTTATTGTTGTTTGGACTAAGGACTAATTAATATTTAGTAGTTCCTTCATTGTTGTTTATTGCTTTGTTAATAAATAAATAAGTCTAATTAACAAAGTTATATTTGTATCAATTATTTTTGCAGACAGACTAGTTATTATTTAAACCCTCAGATATGGCAGAGTGGTGCAGTTGACAGTTCGTATATATGGTGGAAGTAGGAAAATTGTGAAGTTAAATGCTTTAATTCAAGTGTTTGCCATAAATAATGCAGACTCATCAAAAAGCTATGTATGATATGCTGAGTATTATATGTTGATCAGCAGGATAGAAGATCTTAAAGTTTCCACTCTTTTCTATTTTGTCGGAAGGAAGTAACACAGTTGGCTAATAGACTCATAGATCCAAAGTATCTGGACAACATTCCATATGGAGAACTTACTACAAATTTTGGTGCCTGTTTTGCCCTGAAATTTTCAAAATGGGTCGTTGCGACTTAAGACTATGAAGTAGAAAACAGTCATCATAGGAGAATTATGTCATTGGCGTTTAAAATTTAAACACATTTTTCTAAAATTCTCATATTTCACAGCATTATTTTTTTTAATTTAACATTTTTAAAATCATACTATTAAGAAAATCTAATATTCACCTTTCAAATTAGTTACATTATAATATAAATAATTACTTCAGCTACTTTCAGTAATTGAATTTGGAATCACATTAATCCCCTGTGCTTTGCTATCTCAGTTCCAATTAAATCTTGTTCATTATTTTGAGCAATTATATTTTAACTTTTTCAGTTATATTATATGATAATCATTATTTTCTGCAACAAAAAAAAAAGTTGTCCAAAAACCAATTGAATGGATATCATTATTCCAACAAAAAACTTATGTTTGTTTTACTTGATAGTTACATTTTGCATCTAGATTGGAGAGAAAACTGTAAGCTGAGAGAAAATTGGTGTTTATTCATTATAATAAAAATAATAAGTTGATTAATTAAAATCATTAATATTGGTACTAATACTAATTTTAATGGAAATATTGTTGAATAAAATTTGTCTTTATTACATACGTACTTCAAATGCTATAAAGATTGTGCTCAAAATAGTTAAAATATCACTTATAAAAGTGCAGCTACTTTAAAATATTTTTTAATATCATTTAGTAGTCATAATTAATCATCACCACATCACACTTGCCTAATAATTGATAAATGATATGAAATGTATTAATTATATTGCAAATTTCTTATAAAAATGTCATAAACTCATTATTAACAATAGATTAAAATAATAACATGGGAAAATTCCTAGATTTCACTTTATAAAAATGGCTTTATTTATTATGCCTTTTTTTTTTAAATTAAAAAAAAAAGCATTATAAAACAAGAATATACTTACATTATGAAAAAATACAATTAATTAGAAAACACAGTAAAATTTGAGGAATAAATTTTTAATTATTTATAGTTATGTTAATCATATACAAAAAAACATTACTTTTAATTATAGATATTAATTCCAAATTAATAGGTACCTGATTAAAAATTAAAAGAAAATAGATAATAAAGGAATGTGTATGCAATAACTTACCTGCCATAATGATGGTATTAAATGGAAAAAAAGACTCAAACAAACATGTCCAATTACCAGTGGACCAAAGGTAATCAAATAGTAATAAAAATTAAACCATTCATTATCATTTAAATCCTAAAAAAAGTATAATAAATAATTTATTATAAATATATATATAGTAATAATAATAAAATAAATAATATTAGTTTATCAGAGACACCAAACAATTTAAAAGTATATAAATTAAGCAGATTAAAATAGTTATTAATTTAGTCAATTTAACCTGAGAAAATAAATAATGGCATCAATAATCACAATAATCAGTCAAAAATTAATTTAATAATTATTCAATTTAGTATCAAAGCAATACCTTTATTAATGTCATATTAATAACAGCAATCACAATTACATGTATAGTTCAAATGTGTATGCACATGCACTTTGACCCACAAATTTACGTTAACATTTCTAAATAAATTTATTTTATTCTTATTTATTTATTTAATTTACTCCATTGGTTTATCTATCTGCCTCTGATAAAATTTTGTAATTCAATTCCCAATCTAGTTGAAATTTTGTATACATATATTTTCCTGATGAAATATATATTTTTTAGAATTTGCAAACAATTTTAGCAAAAAAAAACTAAAATGGAACTCAGTACTATTTTCTGACATATTAAATCAGTAATAAATTGAGAGGCTGCCAATCTCTTGCATGCACCTACTGTTGCTTCTCAGACAGCCAATCAGATATTAAGACAGCAGTCTGAAGAGCAATCAAGCCACAACATATGACAGAATTTTTGATAAGAAAAGGATGGTCCCACCCTCTTCTCTACTTAACGTTATATATATATATAATATTATTTACATATTAATTTGTATCTAAACTTTATTATTAAAAAAATGCTTTAAAAAAAGTATTCTTCAGATTTCATAGTATTCTTGATTTTATGCAACAAAAATAAAAGTGTGTGGTGTTTGTATTTAGAAATATTCTTAAGACAATTTCTGAACATGACTGTTGTAATAGTGTAATAACAAGAATACCATGAAAGCTAAATAAAATGTACTTTTTTAAATACTTGAGTGCATTTTTTATGTGACTAAAAGCATGGTATAAGTGTGGCGAATAGAGTGGGTTGCCTGAGAAATAAACTATTAAACTTGAATTAAATTTTATAGAAAATAAGATTGATTTAAGCAAGATAAGAGACCCTTATATTTTAATTGAAATTCCCCACTTATCCCAATACAATATTATGATGAATTGATTAATAATAAATACTAACTCCTAAAATGTAATATAAATATAAAACAATAGTTTGAATACTAAACAATTTGTATTTCTTGGCTGCTATCTATAACAATTATATTGATTAGTAGTGTAATTAATACCCCTAATCAATAGTGCTTAATGTTAATAATAATTGTTTATTTACAGCTGACAAACAATCTATAAATAATATTTAGAATACGACGACGACGAATATAGAATTTTTTATAAAATGTTTGCATCAAGTGTTTAAACCTGGAATGATGTGGAACAATAGACATATTTATAACTAAAAGAAAATATATGTGTTTACAAATAAATCTTAATAGAGAAATATAAAATGAGAGCCTTAATTCATGATTTTATTAATTTAATAAATGATTATAATTATCTTCCCTTGGCTATGCTTATGTTTTTATCATCCACTCTTAAGAGACAAAAACTAATATAAATAATTTTTAGGTCAACATCATAAAATTCCAGAGAAGTCAATAATCTATAAGTTACTGGATAAGCACATAATTCATAAATATTTTCTATTTAATAAAATATCCAATGATACTAAATTACAATAATATAAAGACATTATTAAATTTTTCATTAATAGATGTAGTTTTATACCTGCAGCCTTTGACGATAGTAATCCATTTATCTAGTTACTATGCATGAGGTATTCATGCTGTGTGTTGAATACAATTGTTTTTATTTTAAAATATCTGTGCAATTTTTATTATTTTAATTTCTTAAGGAAATAACTATGCTTTATTCCTCATGTTATGTGATAATCTTTAAATACAGAGATATGCATACAAACTGAAGATTTATTCATAATAAATCCAGCTGATCTACCCAAAATAATCTGATAGATAATGTCACGATGTTATAATGAAGATAAATAAATTTAAGAGGTTGATGTTCTTTTATAAGTAATCCCTCATTTTATATATTAGCAACTTTATTTGCTTTATTAAAATTAGATGATAATATTCCATACTAAATACATGCATATATTTATTTGAAGTTGGACATCCTTTAAACATTTTGGTGAAATAAAATAATTTTCAAATGGAGAGTTCAAAAAGCGATTCAATTGTTGCTAAGCCGTAGATTTTCATTTTGATTGTCTGGAAAATAGACATCAACTTCTTTTAAGCAGCTATGAGATAGACATTATATGAACTTTTATGCATTATTACCCTTGTAATGAAATAAGGTTTGTTAGAAATTCAATTTTCTCCTGCAGTAAATGAGTATATAATAAGAAAATATGTTTTAAAAAAAAATCCATTATTTTTTTTTTTCCTGACAAGTCACATACTTCTTAAATCATTTTGTTGAACAAGATACTTTCTGTTGCTATTGTTGCTCTTGGTTTTCATTACAAGATTTTATTAAGCAATTATCATTGTTACTAAACATATAAATTGTAATTTCAAATTTCTTTCACCATTAATAAATATGTAAGAGTTAATATGCTTGACGCATATAGTGAAATTAAATTCTTAGTTGGAATAATTATTTCACACGGCTAAGCAAGCACTTTCAGAGATTTCTCCATATTCATAGCCTTCAACTATAATAATTTATGCAAATCTATGCAAGTTTATTCATATTGTAACCGGCGAGCTGCTTTGTTCATTCGCCAACCCGGCACAAGAGATCGAGGGCTCCGAAATAAACCTGACACAGCGTAAAGTTTTATTTGTTTACTCATATCGATAGTTATTCGCTATCCACACAAGGGGGCGCCAGATACGATTATTTAAGTGGGTTTTAATTACTCGCATCACCTTACGTCATGTCAAAACGATTTCGAAGTCCAAGCCCGCCCGCTAGCTCAAACTCCCAGCATAGACCAATAGATAACTCAAGGCCGTAATACAGTTATTTCGAGGACGACTCCTCCCGGAAAAGACGCACTGTCCGCTAATGAAAAATCAGCTTGGTTTTCTAATTAGTCGACTACAGCATAAGATTCATTTATTGGTTGTCACTGACCAATGCGGTGGTTCCGTTTACGCCCGAACACTAGGCTTACAAGTTCATCCCCCCGACATACCGTATATAACATAATTATTTGACGTTTACTTCGATTGATTATAGACCCGCCCGCTCTTAAATCTATCTTAACTAAGGTTAAATAAGAAACATCGTGACTTACGGCACGATGTTGACATAATTCATAAAGAAACAAATTGAAATGAAATTTAAACTTAACTAAACATATTTCAACGATGAATTATTAAAGATTAAATAAATTACGATTTTAAGTGTATGAAAAGATTTGAGAAATGCTCGACTTGGTTAAATATTGAATAAATTTATTAAATGTGAAAGGAAACATTATTAATTTGGTTTATTGCACACGCGCACATACATTCACGCTCACAGAGAATCATAATTAAACATAGCACCATGTGAACATCGGAATAAAGTTCCTTTCTATTTGAGAAAATCTATTATCTTTCCTTAGATTCACTAAAGTTCAAAGTTCATGTTTACAAAGTTCTATGACTAAGATAAGTTATAATGACGAGGAAAGTTTAAGATTTGTTTACTTAGGTTGGTTAATTACGAGATTTCCTTACGAGTTTATAAAGTGAGTGAGTGAACATAATATAAAACATATTTACCTAGGATTTGATTTGGTTTCCGTGGCCGGAGTGGTCCGCTTGCTTATAACGAGTATTGGATGGTCTGGACGAGTTTGGGTATCTCTTGGAACATGTTTTTTTTTTATTGGGAGCATTAACTTCACACGACGATGTTATTGTAATTTCATAGCTTCGGAGATAATTAGTAGCGGAGCGCCGATCAGTCACTGAAGGGTTTATTAGCCCCTCATGACAGTCGACGCTCTTAATATTAATTTCGTAGTGATCATCTTGAATGCGGAAGAATAATATACGTTATTGCAGAACAACTATCTTGATAAAATAAAAAGCATAAGCATTGGGATAAAAATAAGCATGGGGTGGTTTAGAATAAAAAAGAACAGCTCAAAGTGTGAACTACAATAATAATAAACAGATTGGATTTTTTTGAATAGTTTTTAACTGATATTTATACCGGGTGATCCTTATCGGAGGATCCAATCTACCCCCAGAGTTCCGTGTTCCTGGAGCTGCCGTTCAGGTCCGTGTTTGAGGTAACTGTTTCTCAATCCTTGTGCTAAAGGGAATATTTATTTCGAGACAATCTTTTGTTGCAATCTTACTCAACCAACCTTACTTCTTCACGCCTCGAGTGCATGCGTGTGTGCGTGTGTTTTACAAGAACAATACAAGCTGTATTAAATTTAGAAGTCGAGCATTTAATCTTTTCCTCAAATCTTTTCTATAAGTTTTTACTTTAGTTAACATTATAATTCTAACATAAACATATTTAATTACCCCGTGGCGTCTTCGAGTGACAATTATATTTTATTATTTAGGAGAGCAAATTATATTTATTACTTCTAAGATTAAATTATATTTCTTTTATTATTTCTTCGCGAAGGCTATTTTATTAAATTTTATTACCTGAAAGCTATAATCATTTACTTGGACGTTTACTATCTATATTTTATAAATGTATTTTATGAGAGGAAAAAAACTATTACAGGTTATGAAAACAAATTACGAGTGTTTTAGGTTGCTTGCTGGGGTGTGTGTGTGTGATGTTTCCTAGGTTTAATATCGATGTAACGCTATCTCGTTACAATATAGTCCATCTTTTTGAAATAGAAAAGCATGTATCTTTTCTGTTTATTGCACTTATATCTCTTGCTATAAACCATGCCTCCTTAATTTTCCCCTTGATATTCCTTTCAGTAGAAATTATTGTAGCATTTGCAGGTTCAAATTCATAAAAATAAAAACAAACCAAACAAGGATACGAAACAACACATATGTCTGTCATACATACCTAGTGTCACAAGAGAACTAATCAAAAATTTTCAGAGTGAATTTACAGTAGGTTTTTGAACCCTTCCCAACTCCAATAGAATGATTAACAATTCCAAGTACAAGATAGACCTACAACAACACCACATGTAGTAAACAGGATGACATGCCCTCAGTCAAACTGTGGAACTGTATACTATGATGAAACTTGGGCCACTATAATGAACAGAATTGCTCAATACAAATATTTGTACAAAAGGGTGTTGAGCTGAAATGAAGGTAGCTCAGTGTTCATGTACCACCAACAGGCAACTAATCATGAATTTGAACCTGCAAATGCTACAATAATTTCTACTGAAAGGAATGACATCAAGAGGAAAATTAAGAAAGCATGGTTTACAGCAAGAGATATAAATGCAATAAACAGAAAAAATACATGCTTTTCTATTTAAAAAAGATGGACTATATGAATACGCTTGCACAGATTTGCATAAATTATTATAGTTGAAGGCTATGAATATGGAAAAGAAATCTCTGAAAGCACTTAGCCATGAGAAATAATTATTCCAACTAAGAATTTAATTTCACTATATGCATCAAGCATATTAACTCTTAAAACATAAATTATTATAAATATTAGTTATATGCACATATACAAAGATTTATATATGCGAAAATGTTATTTATTATTTATTCATTAATATTTCTACCAGACTGACTGTATGTATACATTAATGAATATACATAAATATGTGATGGCTAATAATTTTTCAAATAAAATAGTGAGCTAATATTATTTTTTTCTACAATCCTGTTTTGATTTGAGGGACCTACCAGATAGTACATATTTACTCACTAAGAATTTTTTTATATATAATAACAATGACTTTATTAAGACTAAAACAACTAGGCATTCTAATTTCCAACTATTTTTGAGAATCCTAGAATGGCAGACTTTATTTAATTCTAATATCTTAACAACCCGGTAAATTTTTTGGATTTAGACTGCATACATAAATTTTAGTTACAAGTAAATGACCCAAAAATAATTGGGTAGATGTTATCCATTAGAACTTTTGTTTCTAAGGAATACTTTTAGCATACTATTATCAATAAATAATAACTTTATCATTCAATGAGCAGCATATTATATCCCTAAAACACAAGAGTAAAAGAACACCTTTGACCAATTTATTTCAATAAATTATTGTAATAAAAGTTAATGTAATAAAATTTTGATCTAACTAGTATTTGTTTGCTTAATGACTGTGATCTAACATTAATAAATCTATCTTTGACTCTTACATTATGGGCTTGGTAATTGATTTCAGGCTGTGGGTCACTTTCAGGGCTCATTAAGAGAAAAGCATTTCTCCCCCCATTCCTTTTTATTTGGAATGGTCCATCATACATATTTTAAAAAAAATTTGAACCTGTTCTTTTGTGGATCATTGACTTGTAAATCTTCCCTAAAATATAATCACCAACTTTGAACATCAAGGTTTTATTAGCAGCTTGGATGGTTCTTCCCTATCCTTTTTTAGATGAATTCGAGCTTCCAAGATATCCCTGTTATGATCAGTTTCTTCTTCAGATATAGTGAGTAGTGGTATCCTAATTAATATAGTTTCCCTATATTCAAAGTGAAGATGGACTGGGGCAAATTTGGTTCATTCATTTTGAGTTGATGTTTATATAATACCTCTCTCAACTTATTTACTCAATTTGGTGATTATTTTCTAAACACAACCTAAATAGTTGTCTAACTCATGCATAATCCTTTCACAAGGGTCAGATTGCAGTTTTCTAATGGCACATACATAACACATGCTGTATTTCATGATCTTTTATCCAGGCTTCCCATTCTTTGGATAAGGATAGTGTAGCAAGATCAGTTAGGATAGCCTTAGGTTTTCTGAATCTAAATTAAGATTCTTGTAGGCACTTGATTATGCTCTTGCTATTAGTTTTCATCACAGGGTATGCACTAATAAGCTTGGAGAAAATATGTTATTAGGATAAACTTGTATTTTTTAAAATCAGTCACTAGGAGCCTTTGGTACTATGGGTTGTATTACACCAGCATATAAGTGATAAGCATATTTAGATCTTAAAACAAATTTACAGTATTTAAGCCCACCTAGTATGGAGGCATATATATAAAGCCACTGTAACAATCTGCACACAACCTATTTTACTTTCCTGGGTCCATAATGCCCATATAGGCAGCAAGTATAAAAAACTAATCTCATTATGCATGATGGTATTACAATCCTCCATGACTGGTCTTTATTTTTTGTAATTTTGTAGTTCAATAGCCTCCGAGATATTTTGTACCTCGATATAAACTTTTGATCATTCTTTTGACCATTTTAGATTCACATTTTTTGCTAAATAGTTAGTGATGTGGGGTAGTTTATAGGGTAAGTTACGCAAATCATTTTCAACCATATCATCAATGCTTAATAAGATACTCATGATAAAAAGATTTTCCATGTTTGAATGGCTTTAACTCCACCTTAATTGGATGCCTATTTAAAATATCAGTTACATTATCTTGCCCTTTACAATATTGCCTTGATAATTAAATTGCTGAAAAAATAAACTCCATCTAATGAGCTTCTCACTGTTCAGATAACACTGATTGATGAATTCCAAGTTTTTATGGTCAGTAATGACTATTATCTTAGACTCCCATAAATATTGTCAAATCTTGTGAAAAGCCTACAGTCAAAGCCTCTTCTGTGGTGTTATAGTGCAAGTGTATGCATTTTAATAATCTACTGAAGTACACGTGTGTTTTGTCTGTAGTCTACTTGAAACAAAACCATCTCTAGACTATAATCACTGCTGTCTGTTTGTATGTAGAATACATCCACAAAATTAAGGTAGTATAAGATAATAGAATTGACAACTCCACTGAGTGGTTATCTGTCCATTTCTCACTTTTCTTTAGTAATTTTGATATATAAATGGTATCATAAGCAAAATTTTTATAAAACATATAATAGAAATTACAGATTCCTAAAAAAAAGAGCATACCATTTTTTTTTTCTGGTGTAGGAAATTCATGGAGGACTTTGATTTTTCCATCAACACCTATTATATGCCAAAAAACTCAATCTCACTGATGGCTGCCTTGCTCATTTTGAGATTAATAGTTATGTTCATTTCTTGACATTCCTCAAATAACATAATTAGGTGTTGGAGGTTCTCCAATATATTTTCAGAGGCAATTACTGCATCATCCACATAAATGGTAATAATACTCTTAAATGTATCTGACAAACTACTATCTACACACCGGATTAAACCAGCTCTATTATTGATTAATCTAAAGGGCCATCTTTCAAATATATATGAATAACCTTTGTATCTGAAAGCAGTATATTTCTGGTCATCATCATGTAAATATATTTCCCAGCAGCTAGTCATGGAGGTAAATATACTTTTGCCCCTGAAGCAAATTAACAGTTCTTGAACAGTAGGTAGAACATCATGTTCTTGAATCATTAATTGATTTCTAGGAATCTTGCATCTAAACATATATGTACTGATCCATTATCCCTTAAATGCATTCTAGATATGTACACTTTAATTACACCTGATTTCTTTGGTAATACATTCTTATATTTGCACACTAATTGAAAAAAAAATCTAACATTATTTAGTTCATTAAATTTCTAACATTTTGGGTTTTTTTTTTAAATCTGATTCTGTTGTTGCGCCCTGTTGAAATTTTTTGTGAATATCGGCTTATTGAAACTAAATTATTCTTGACCATATATTAGTTGTTGATTTATGTAGTCAATTATGCATCTATGCTGACTCATGAAGTCAAAACCTATACTAACCTCATGATAAAGTCCAACTATAATTAGGAAATATGTTCAAACCTTATACGGAATAGCGGCATGATAAATAAAAATTTGTTTCATAGATAATTTGGCTTTGTGACCACTGGCTAAAGTAAATTGTGCCTGTTTCAATGTTAGTAAAGTGATTTGGGGTTCTATTTTGAGTGATTTTAACCAGTAGATTCTCTGAGATAATAAAACCATCACTCCCTGAGTCTAGAAAAACTCTTACAGATATCCCTTGGTTTATGCTAATTTATGGGCAAATATTGTGTATGCAACTCTCAGGTTTAGTGAACTTAAGTGGTTCATTATATTACTGCTTCCCAAACTAGTAGTGATATCAGATCTCCACAGTGATGAATATTTCAAAAGGGCTCACCCTAGTTTAAGGACTGAGATTTCAGACTTGACCCTAGTCTTTTCACAGTACTGTCCCATGAGTTGCTGACAGGATAATTGCTTGTGACACCAATGCCCCTATCAAACCTATTACTACCTCTGATGTTATGGAAATCCCTATTGTTTGAGTAACAAGATATTCTGTTGGGGTGACCTACACCCTTTCCTACTCCTATCCCTTTGATTGTGTTCTATTAAGATATACAATACATTATACATGTTATTATCTCTCTTAATTCTGTGGTTACTGGCTAAAGGTCCCTCATTCATCTCAAGAGCACCTAATATTTCTGACACTTCCACAATTAAGTGTCTTTCAGTAGTAGTCATTGTTTTCTTTATGTTTGGCAAGTTTTACCTTATTATCCAGATGACTTTATTTTCCAATAATGGGAATGCAGTCAGTAATTTTAATTTAACTGCCTGCCTCTGGAAAATAGGATGTACCTGAAATTTTCATGTTCTGGCCCTATGACAAAAATTTCCACAAGGCCTTTGTGGATGCATATAGATGACTTCCTGTAATGGCCAGTTTTTCCACCTTACTTATATCTACTCAAAATGAAAATAATTTTTCCAATCCTGTCAAATACTCTAATGGATTCTCATAGAATTCCCCACAAAAAGTTTTCAATTGAATAAACTTGGCAATGTTGCAAATAGATCCTTGCTGATTATCATCTAGATCACTATCACATTTAGTAGGGATATCTAACACTGAGGTTAACATTTATCCTCCCCATGATTATCCACCATCTGATCACCTTTCATACCTATCTCTTTTCTTTATGGATTAAACATATGGTTTTCTACTCTATTACCCATCTTCTGCCTCTCATCATTAGACAACATTTCTGGTGTCTTACTTTCAAAACTTATCAACTAACTGTGAAAACTTTCTTCCTATATCCTTAAATAATTTTGTATATCTTGAATTATTGCCCTATCATTATCCTCCAACTTGTTCTGGGTAATTTCCTACTGTCTTTTTATGATAGCTTCTATATTACATCTTGGTTTGTACACTCACTAGTTGTCATTTGGCTTTTCATGTGAATTATGCTGCTTGTGCTTATAATTTTGTATATCTTGAATTATTGCCCTATCATTATTCTCCAACTTGTTCTGGGTAATTTCCTACTGCCTTTTTATGATAACTTCTATATTTCATCTTGGTTTATACACTCACTAGTTGTCATTTGGCTTTTCAGGTGAATTATGCTGCTTGTGTTTCTTTAAATTCTTTCTGCAAGGCTCTCATTTCTTTTTTAGATTTACCTCGTCTATCATTTCCCTATGTTCTGTACTTAGCCTTTAAATTCATATTGAAGGCAATGCACTTCACAAAGGATTCTAATCTTAAAATCATCTTTCTTTTTCAATTTTATTGACCCTTTTGTCTATTCCTCTACATTTTTTCTGGGTTCTACTGATCTTTTTGTTTAAATCTAATAACCTTTTTCAAAATTTTCTCTAGCTAAATCCGATTTAACTTCCAACCTCTTTGTCTCCTCTCTTATTTCTCCAAATCTCACATATCTCTCTTTAGATTCTTTCAATTTGACATCCAAATTTCTTCAAACTTTGTATCAAATACATTAAATCTATTCTTTAATTCCATCTTTTGCTCCTTCAAACTTATCAAAATCTATTTTTTGTTCTTCAAAATTCTTTTTGATTCTGCTTTTTGTTTTTCAAAATTCATTTTTGATATCGCCTTTTCTTCTTCAAAATTCCTTTTTGATTCATCTTTTGTTCTTCAAATTTTTTGAGCATTATATTTATATCTTCAAATTTTTTACCCATATCTGAGATACTCGCTTCCTGTCTGATATTAATGGCTTCCATAATGGTAAATACGTGTATGTATACAAGGTTGACTTAATAACTTATCTTAGATAATATGAAAATATTTAAATAAATAAATGATATTTCATTATTGTCTACCTCCAGACAAACTACACCAATCATGACTTTAAAAAATATACATATACTAAAAAATTATATTTCACCTTTACCTTAATGATGTCATTAACTATATATTACCAAAATATTTATTAATGATTTATGTGCAATTGTGTGATTCATGCCACATGGCAGAGTGCCAAATTATACTGGTATAAATGTGGTGAATAAAATAGCTTACCAGAAAGATAGAAAATATTGAATTAAATTTTAAAGAAAATAAGCTTAAACAGGGTAAGAGACTCTATATATTTTGGCTGAATTTCCCTACTTATAACAATACAATATTATGATGAAATTGATTAGTAATAAATGCTAGCTCCTAAAATGTAATATAAATATAAGATAATAGTTTGAATACTAAATTTGTATTTCTTGGATGCTATTTATAATGATTATACTACAGATCAATAGTGTATAATGTTAATAATTCATTTACAACTGAGACACAATTTATAAATAATATTAAGAATATGATAAATAAATAGTTTCTTGGAAATATTTGCATCAAGTGTTTAGACATATAATGATGTGGAATAACATATTTATATTTATAATTAAGGGAAAATGTGTACTTATAATTAAATCTTAATACAGAGATATAAAATGAGAGCTTTAATTTATTATGATTTTATTAATTTAATAAATATATAAATAATTTAAATAAGTTATTTATATGTGCTTGAATTGATAAAATTATTTGGAATGATTATAATTATCTTTCTTTAGTTATGTTTTTATCATCCATTCCGAAGAGACAAAACTAATATAAATAATTTTTAAATCAACATCATAAAATTCCAGAGTATAATTTAATAATCCATAATAAGGGTGAATTATTCAATAAGTGCATATTTCATATTTAATAAAATATCCAATGATAGTGAAACACAATAACATGAAGACATTAAACTTTCCATTAGTAGATGGTATAGTTTTATATCAGGAGCATTTGATGATAGTAATCCATTTATCTAGTCACTATGATCAGCGTATTCCTGCTGTATGTTGAATATGGTTAAGTTTTCATTTGGAAAATATCTGGGCAATTTTATTATCTTAATTTCTTAAGGTAATAACTATGCTTTATTCCTCATGTTATGTGACAATCCTTAAATATTGGGATATACATACAAACTGAAGATCTATTCATAATAAATCCAGCTGATGGGCACAAAACAATCTGATAGGCAATATCCCAATGTTGTAATGAAGGTAAATAAATTTAAGAGGTTGATGTTCCTTTATAAATAATCTTTCATTTTATATATTAGCATTATTATTTGCTTTCTTTATTAATAGTAGATAATATTCTATATTGAATACTTTTATATATTTATTTGAAGTCAGATAGACATCCCTTGGACATTTTGGTGAAATAAAATAACTTTCGAATACGAGTTCTAATAGCGTTTCGATCGTTGCTAAGCCATAGATTTACGTTTTGTTTGTCTGGAAAATAGACATCAACTTTCTTTTAAGCAGCCATGAAGTAGACTTTCTTTATATAAAATTTTATAGATGTATACACTTGTAATGAAATAAGGTTCATTAGAAATTCAATTTGCAGTAAACGAGCATATATATATGAAAATAAGCCTTTAAAAAAAATTTTCCCAATATCTTTTACTTTGCTGACAAGTCATAAACTCCTTAAGTCATTTTGATAAACAATGTAATGTCTGTTGCTATTTATTTTGTTCATGGTTATCTTGTCAAGATTTTATTAAGCAATTATCATTGTTACTAAATATATGAATTATTATAAATATTAGTTACACACACATATACAAAGATTTATAAATGAGAAAGGGTTATTTATTGTTTATTCATTAATATTTCTACAGGACTGCATTTGTTATATCGAAATTGGAAAAGAAATATCTTTACTTTGTAAAGAATTTTTATTATTTTCTGATTATTATATATATGTCATGGCTAATAATTTTTTTAGAAAAACAGTGAGCTAATATTTAATATATAAAAAAATCCTTTGTGTGTGTGTGATCCTGTTTTGGTTTGGAGGGACCTATCAAATGGTACAATATATATATTTGAAAGAATAATTCCAAACAAGCAGAATTTGTGCAAGAAGTTATTCATAAGAACTATTATCTTAATTGCAAAAAAATAAATCAAAAATATAGTAAGTATATATATTAAACATCTAAACAAAAAAAAATTGTATAGAAAAAAACTTACAAAGACAAAGATTGATATAAAGAATAAATTATAAATATAAGAAAGATATAAAAAGTAATTACACACAAACAAATAATTTTAAATATTTACATATTAATCAAGTACAATATAAACAAATATTAAAACAGCAATAACAATAATAACAATAAAAACAACAGCAAAAGTGACAGTAGCAGCAACAACAATAACACAGCAATGGTGCAGCGGTGGGGATTCTGTATTTTAAAATAGTCTGTGATGATAGATTTCTTTTTCATAAACTTAAGATTGTATGAGAACTAAGGAAGAAAGCTCTTATGGAAAGGCAATTTATTGGGGATATACAAATCAATAAAACTATTAAGAATCTTTAAAAACCCATCTAAGCAATGATTTACATCATTATATGAATATAATAAATTCCAATTAACTTTAGAAAAGTTTTTACAAAACTCAACATAATTACCTTTCCCATAAGCCATTCTTGAAATATTAGAACAATTAACTTTTGAGTGACAAATATTGATATAAAACTCAATAGGTGAATGATGAGCATCAATAGAAAAATTAACAAAAACAAATTGAAAATTACTAACTACTGTTGAATTACATAAAATATAATCCAAAGTATGAAAGGCATTAACAGATGGGTTATATTGCTTAAGTCCTAAAAATTTACAAAACCATAACATTCTAGAAGCTTTAGAAGACAAAAAAGAAAAGTGTGTAGTAATTCTACCCTGATATAAATCTGTAATATTTAAATCACTAGTAATAATAACATTATCATAGCCAATCAGAAAATCTTCCAAGTGGTGTCAAAAAATAATCAAACTCCAACAGTGACAAAGTGGGTTTAATGTAAACATTACCTAAAATAAATTTAAAATTGTGATTTAAAGTAATGTCACACCATGTAGACTCATAAAAAGAAGTAAAATAAAGTTCTTTATAAAGAACATCTTTATGAAGAGCAATAAGAGTATTACCACATCAAGAAATATTTTTCATAGTGCGATATCTACATAAATGTAGGCTCGCATGTATATATTATTGATTCTCAATAATATTAATAAATAGAAGGGTTCGTTAAAAGAAATAGAGAAAAAAAAAGAAAGAAAAAATTTAGTTAAATGGATTTTAAAAACTTATTTTAAAAGAAATTAGAAAAGCTAAATAATGATGAAAGATTAGAAAGGAAAGGGGAGGGGTGTAAAACTGAACGCGTCTCTTTCTTTCTTTGTTAAATAAGAAAATCACTTGTAAAAAGAACGAAAGAATAATTATAATTGTGAAATTAAAAAGTAAACTTGTACCAAATTTCCAAATAGATTGGTACAAGATAAAGTGAGAGAAAGGAATGTTGCAATTAGTAACATTCAATATTTAAAAGAATGAAAGAAATTAATTATAATTGTAAAATTAAAAATGTAAACTTGTACCAAATTTCCAAATAGATTGGTACGAGATAAAGTAATGAAAAGGAATGTTGCAATTAGTGGCATTCAATATTAAATGTATCAAAAGAATGAAATGAAAATTGTAATTAGAAATTGGAAAAAAATGTAAACTGTATAAAAAAAAATTCCAGATAGATTGGTAAGATAAGAATGAAAAGGAAAGAGGCAATTAGAGACATTCGATAGCAAGACAGCGAGAGAATAAGCAGAGCTGATTTAGAAGTAACCGGTTGTGTTTTTTTTTGCTGGCTAGAATTTAACAAAATAATAATAGAAGGGTACGCTGACATGGAGGGCTAGTGGCAAACACCGGGCGTTTGCTCGGTCTACCTCCGTCTAACCATTCGCTCACTACTTATAACAACTAAAATGCTGCCGAGAAGAGACCGCCGTTACAGAACCAGATCTGCCTGGAGATTCGAAGTAGAATGTTAAAGGGATGAAGACCGACTAAAATGTGGAATTAGAAAGGAAACAAACCCACGTCAAAAGACTATAACTCTCACTCCATTCACTGGAACGTCTGAAAAAGCGAGCAACCATCTCTGCAAAAGAAGGGAAGGTTTTCCCCCCGATGGTTGACCCGACATTGAAAAAATCATACCTAGGTAACTATTAATACATGCATGTCAGAATTAATTTGAAATAAGAAATCAGTCAGAACTAAATTATTAAAAAGTTGCGCAACACTTCGAACAGTTATCATTAAAAGAACTTATGATTGTAATCTATTAATGTATGAGAAAGTAACAATTGAGTTACGATAATTTATTTAATGTTTCATTTGAATTATATTCTTTATTGTATATTTATGTATTTATTATGTTAGTGTGTGGATATATATGTGTGTTTTAGGATTTTATTATTAATTAGAATTAGCGAATTGCAAATTAAATTTTATTTATAAAAGGAAGTACTTAGTCATTTGCGTTTTCTTTTCTCTACCAAGCGAATAACTACTTAGAGTGAATTAAAATTAAATCAGTGAGCTAACAAGTTGATTAATTGAGAAATAAAATAAAGTAAGCTAAATGGATAAATAAATCCAATCTGTATTGTAAATAGAGTAAAGGATAGAAGGGCTATAATTTATATTCCTGCTGTACCGTGATAATTCCGGGAAAATTTATAAATATTCCAGGCGCTGGGCAGAACTAATTATTCGATACAAATAATTTGCCCAGCAGAGAAGAAGCGTTTAATTGGGAAATATAATGCTGGGATGATATTTTATTATGTCAGTGTTCAATTAAGAATATATACTCGATTTTAGGGGTGTATATTGGCTTCTTGCTTGTGGTAATCATCATCATCGGTGGTTAACCGGTCGATCACATAATTAAGTGCGGCTGGGGTCTTTAACCGCACGGCGGTGGTGTTACAGTTTTGGGGGCCAGTCCGGGATCTTGTCACATTCAGAAAAAAAAAAAAAAAAGCAGATTGAATTAAATTATAGCGCCCTGATTAAAATAGATCTACACATATGTGATCTATACAGCAAGGTTAAATAAAGTCAAACAATCGGAAAATCGAATTTAGACTGAGAAATATTTTATAAAAAAAAAAAAAAATGGAAAAAAAAAGTTTTTTTTTAAAATAAAGAAACAAAAAAAAAGTTTTTTTTAAAAAACAAATGGGTTTTGTTCAAGTTAAGAATTTATATGTGTTATTATAAAAATATATATATAAAAACGACAAAATAGTGTTAAAAGAAAAAAGTGTTAAAATAAGGATTAGACGGCATAACCGTATATATGTAGTTATATAGTAGTTGTAGAGACAGTAGAATAGACCTAAGGTTTAGATAAAAATATAGAATAATAATAAAAGATCGCTTGGTGAGAGAGGGAAAGTGGAGCAAAAGACAACTGAATTTTATAAAAAAGAGAGAAAGAGACGGGGTAAAATTTTCTAGGCACGATCTACATTATATAAATAAATAAAATCAAGAGAGGGAAAAGATTTTATTGTTTGAATAATAAAAGCTTGTGAGTTTAAGGGGATCTTTAAAGCAGCATAAACAAGTGAGTTAATGGATGAGGACGGGGCAGGCCAGCAAACGTACCTAATATGAAATAGAGTTGATAAACAGTATTGCATTTAATAATAATTGGGAGAAAATAATTACTTAGTAAGTGATAACATTTAGTTAGAGTCAATGCAAACGAGGTCGAAAGCAAAAATGGACGATCAACTTGCAACCACGAAAAGTACCAGTGAAGAACAAACGGAATTATCCGGAGAAACAGATAGGGAAAGAGAAATAGAAACCAGTAGTGGAAATGAAATGGAAATTAATGATGATAAACAAGAGCCGAAAGTTAGTATAGAAATTTATAATTTAATAAAAATGATGGAGAAAATGGGGGAGGAGCAACGGCAGTTCATAAAGGAGATAAGGGAAAGAGATGAGCAGAGAGATGAAATAAATAAGAAAATGATAGAAGACCAGCAAAGGTTTAGGAAAGAATTAAAGGAAGACAATAAAAAGATGATAGACGAGTGGAAAAAACAGTTGGTTGAAAAATTCGACATAAAAAATGAAGAGTTAAGTAAAAGGGTTGAAGAAACCTCAAATCAGATTTTTGTCACGAATGAAAGGTTAAACGGACAGGCTGAGTTACTCGAGAACTTAGAGCAGAGACTCACTGGAGAAGTAAATAATTTAGAACAAGAGGTTGTGATGAAAGTAGAGGGAAGGATGGCACATTTAGAGGATAAAATAGAAACGGTGTGTCGAAAAGTAGAGGAGTTTAAAGTAGAGCAGGGAAAGAAATTGGAAGAGATAAGGCAGGAAAATGAGAAAATTGTAGATAATATACGTATAGATGTAAACCAGCTAGCCGGAATCGTAGAGAAGCGGGATTCTACAGTGGCGGAGGAAAAACGAGAGGGTAAAAATGTGAGAGGGACAAGTTTGGGGGATAGCAGGTGCAATAACGTAATAACGGTAAATCAATTTTTGAAAATAAGAGTGCATCCTGTGAGTCACCCAGAGCGAAATCTATTCAAGAAAGTCCAACCTATTTATGAGGGGCCATACACTATAAGAAAACGATATGGGAATAATGCTTTTGTTGTGGGTCAAGGAGTGGAAGAAAAGGGAACATACAATGCTCGGTCTTTAAGGCTAGTCCAAAAAAAGAAAGAACCTCCCGATAGGAACTAAAAGAAAAGAAGCAACTGGACAAACACCTGTTGATGACTAAAGGATACCGACCCTGGACTTTGAACACGATAATCCACATGATAATGGAAATGTAGGGGGGAGGGTGAACTACGAAGAGTAGCGAATATATGAATGAGGGTCTGGATTTTGAGACAAATGTGTGCAGGTATGAATCATGCGGGGATTGCATTTGAGCTTGGTCAAGCCGTCTTGCCGTTCATAAAAAGAAAAAAAAAAATAGGGAGTGTGTGTGTTAATCTTGTCTATACACATAAGGATAGACAGGAAAATAAATAAAAAAATTAGAATGAGGACTCAGCAGAGATCTGGGCTCATTATCCGTCGTACTGGGTGAAAATCCCAAAGGTATTGGAAAGATACGAAGAATTAAACTAAAAAATAGAATGAGGACTCAGCAGAGATCTGGGCTCATTATCCGTCGTACTGGGTGAAAATCCCAAAGGTATTGGAAAGATACGAAGAATTAAACTAAAAAATAGAATGAGGACTCAGCAGAGATCTGGGCTCATTATCCGTCGTACTGGGTGAAAATCCCAAAGGTATTGGAAAGATACAAGAATTAAACTAAAAATAGAATGAGGACTCAGCAGAGATCTGGGCTCATGATCCGTCTTACTGAAAAAAAAAAAAAAAATCAACTCTCTGTGCAGAATAATGTTCGGTGGAGATTAAAAGTGTTTGGGCAGTTCAAATAAATCAAATGGAATGCAGATAGTTTAACCTAGTTGTCTCTCTAAGATAATCTCATCATACGGAAGTTATACATACTAAACGTGTACCATTAAAATTTATATCAAGAAGAAAAAAAAATATAGTAATAAAGGAAGATAGGGGTTAAGAATTAAAATGGCTTGACCTCAGAAAATAACTCCAGTAGATTTTAATTCTTAAAAAAAATGGGGAGCGGTGTAATGCGATATCTACATAAATGTAGGCTCGCATGTATATATTATTGATTCTCAATAATATTAATAAAGAGAAGGGTTTCGTTAAAAGAAATAGAGAAAAAAAAAAGAAAGAAAAAATTTAGTTAAAAGGATTCTAAAAACTTATTTTAAAAGAAATTAGAAAAGCTAAATAATGATGAAAGATTAGAAAGGAAAGGGGAGGGGTGTAAAACTGAACGCGTCTCTTTCTTTCTTTGTTAAATAAGAAAATCACTTGTAAAAAGAACGAAAGAATAATTATAATTGTGAAATTAAAAAAAGTAAACTTGTACCAAATTTCCAAATAGATTGGTACAAGATAAAGTGAGAGAAAGGAATGTTGCAATTAGTAACATTCAATATTTAAAAGAATGAAAGAAATTAATTATAATTGTAAAATTAAAAATGTAAACTTGTACCAAATTTCCAAATAGATTGGTACGAGATAAAGTAATGAAAAGGAATGTTGCAATTAGTGGCATTCAATATTAAATGTATCAAAAGAATGAAATGAAAATTGTAATTAGAAATTGGAAAAAAATGTAAACTGTATAAAAAAAAATTCCAGATAGATTGGTAAGATAAGAATGAAAAGGAAAGAGGCAATTAGAGACATTCGATAGCAAGACAGCGAGAGAATAAGCAGAGCTGATTTAGAAGTAACCGGTTGTGTTTTTTTTTGCTGGCTAGAATTTAACAAAAATAATAATAGAAGGGTACGCTGACATGGAGGGCTAGTGGCAAACACCGGGCGTTTGCTCGGTCTACCTCCGTCTAACCACTCGCTCACTACTTATAACAACTAAAATGCTGCCGAGAAGAGACCGCCGTTACAGAACCAGATCTGCCTGGAGATTCGAAGTAGAATGTTAAAGGGATGAAGACCGACTAAAATGTGGAATTAGAAAGGAAACAAACCCACGTCAAAAGACTATAACTCTCACTCCATTCACTGGAACGTCTGAAAAAGCGAGCAACCATCTCTGCAAAAGAAGGGAAGGTTTTCCCCCTCGATGGTTGACCCGACATTGGAAAAATCATACCTAGGTAACTATTAATACATGCATGTCAGAATTAATTTGAAATAAGAAATCAGTCAGAACTAAATTATTAAAAAGTTGCGCAACACTTCGAACAGTTATCATTAAAAGAACTTATGATTGTAATCTATTAATGTATGAGAAGGTAACAATTGAGTTACGATAATTTATTTAATGTTTCATTTGAATTATATTCTTTATTGTATATTTATGTATTTATTATGTTAGTGTGTGGATATATATGTGTGTTTTAGGATTTTATTATTAATTAGAATTAGCGAATTGCAAATTAAATTTTATTTATAAAAGGAAGTACTTAGTCATTTGCGTTTTCTTTTCTCTACCAAGCGAATAACTACTTAGAGTGAATTAAAATTAAATCAGTGAGCTAACAAGTTGATTAATTGAGAAATAAAATAAAGTAAGCTAAATGGATAAATAAATCCAGTCTGTATTGTAAATAGAGTAAAGGAAGGAAGGGCTATAATTTATATTCCTGCTGTACCGTGATAATTCCGGGAAAATTTATAAATATTCCAGGCGCTGGGCAGAACTAATTATTCGATACAAATAATTTGCCCAGCAGAGAAGAAGCGTTTAATTGGGAAATATAATGCTGGGATGATATTTTATTATGTCAGTGTTCAATTAAGAATATATACTCGATTTTAGGGGTGTATATTGGCTTCTTGCCTGTGGTAATCATCATCATCGGTGGTTAACCGGTCGATCACATAATTAAGTGCGGCTGGGGTCTTTAACCGCGCGGCGGTGGTGTTACAATAGATCTGTCAGTTCATAAAATACTAAATTTATCATCTAGAAAAGAACAATCAGGAAATTGTTTATTTAACCAAGTTTCTGTAAGTAATATAAGATCAAAATGTTCTGTTTCAAAAAATTGTTTAATTTGAACACATTTAGTTTGCATACCTCTAACATTTGTGTAAAAACAAGAAAAGCCTATCCTGTTATCCACAAAGATAATGAAAGCAATACAAATATGATGAAAATAGAAATAAAATAAATTCAATCAAAATCTTAAAATCTTAGAGAACTGTCCAGAGATCCATAAAAAAAAAAGAAATGGAAGCACCACAAGGCCATAAATTAGGGGATATTATTTCATTATGTTTATGTGCAGGAACAGAAATATAAAAGCAAGAAGACTTAGAATTATTCATATTAACTTCATGACAAACAATATTAGTTTGTAAATTATTTTCAAGAAATAATTTGATATCTTTTGAATTGAGATTTACTGGCATATTAAAAAGAAAATATCTATTGTAAGTTATGTTGATATTAGAATAAACATCAGCAAAGAATCCAGTAAAATTAGATTTATTAAATCCATCAGTTATATTTATTTTTTTAGTTTTTGAAAAGTCATTTTTTACTAAAAGATAAAGAGGAGTATCCAAAATGATTTATCCCATAGTTATTATTTGAATGAATATTATGCAAATGTGATCTATAAGCTGGAATGAATTTGGGAACAATATCTGGATAACCATTAAGCATCACATGATCATATCTCCTATATTAGTACATTAATTGTTGATAAACAGAGCAAAACTCTCCATACAGTATTGCCACCTGTGCTAAACAGTAATCAATGGATGCCAGAAGGCTTGTGCACAAAATCCCTATCTAATGCCTACTCATCCAATATCCCCAGACTAGTTTCTGGCTTGTGGCCATCATCAGTGATGAGCTTTGAATCTGAGAGCACTGCATCTAGATCTTAGGATCCAATGCAAACCTCTAGCAACCACGTTTTATCTCTACTTAACTACAAAACTATGAGAATGAAATTGGAAAACATAAAAAATATTTTCAATTTAAGCTCAATAGCTTATATAGTCATATGGGTCTGAACTCAGTTCAGCACCCATACATTTTGGTGTCTTTGGCTCTTTTACAACCATAGCCACCACTATCCTATTAGGCAGAATTGGTGTTAAACCATTAAGCATCACATGATCACATCTATATTAGCACATTAATTGTTGATAAACAGAGCAAAACTCTCCATACAGTATTGCCACCTGTGCTAAACAGAGTATTCAATGGATGCAAGAAGGCTTGTGCACAAAATCCCTATCTAATGCCTACTCATCCAATATCCCCAGACTAGTTTCTGGCTTGTGGCCATCGTCAGTGAGGAGCTTTGAATCAGTGCTGTCAGATCCAAAGCTCCTCACTGACGACGGCCACATCCAAAGCTCCTCACTGACGATGGCCACAAGCCAGAAACTAGTCTGGGGATATTGGATGAGTAGGCATTAGATAGGGATTTTGTGCACACGCCTTCTGGCATCCATTGAATACTTTGTTTAGCACAGGTGGCAATACTGTATGGAGAGTTTTGCTCTGTTTATCAACAATTAATGTGCTAATATAGAAGATGTGATCATGTGATGCGTAATGGTTTAAAACCAATCCTGCCTAATAGGATAGTGGTGACTATGGTTGTAAAAGAGCCAAAGACACCAAAATGTATGGGTGCTGAACTGAGTTCAGACCATATGACTATATAAGCTATTGAGCTTAAATTGTAAATATTTTTTATGTTTTCAATTTCATTCTCATAGTTTTGTAGTTAACTAGAGATAAAAGGTAGTTGCTAGAGGGTTGCATTGGATCCTAAGATCTAGATGCAGTGCTCTCAGATCCAAGGCTCCTCATTGATGATGGCCACAAGCCAGAAACTAGTCTGGGGATATTGGATGAGTAGGCATTAGATAGGGATTTTGTGCACAAGCCTTCTGGCATCCATTGATTACTCTGTTTAGCACAGGTGGCAATATTGTATGGAGAGTTTTGCTCTGTTTATCAACAATTAATGTGCTAATATAGGGGATGTGATCATGTGATGCTTAATGGTTTAACACCAATCCTGCCTAATAGGATAGTGGTGGCTATGGTTGTAAAAGAGCCAAAGACACCAAAATGTATGGGTGCTGAACTGAGTTCAGACCCATATGACTATATAAGCTATTGAGCTTAAATTTCATGTTTTCAATTTCATTCTCATAGTTTTGTAGTTAAGTAGAGATAAAAGGTGGTTGCTGGAGGGTTGCATTGGATCCTAAGATCTAGATGCAATGCTCTCAGATCCAAAGCTCCTCACTGACGATAGCCACAAGCCAGAAACTAGTCTGGGGATATTGGATGAGTAGACATTAGATAGGGATTTTATGCACAAGCCTTCTGGCACCCATTGATTACTCTGTTTAGCACAGGTGGCAATACTGTATGGAGAGTTTTGCTCTGTTTATCAACAATTAATGTGCTAATATAGGAGATGTGATCAGGTGATGCTTAATGGTTTAACACCAATCCTGCCTAATAGGATAGTGGTGGCTATGGTTGTAAAAGAGTCAAAGACACCAAAATGTATGGGTGCTGAACTGAGTTCAGACCCATATGACTATATAAGCTATTGAGCTTAAATTGAAAATATTTTTTTTGTTTTTAATTTCATTCTCATAGTTTTGTAGTTAAGTAGAGATAAAAGGTGTTTGCTAGAGGGTTGCATTAGATCCTAAGATCTAGGTGCAGTGCTCTCAGATCCAAGGCTCCTCACTGATGATGGCCACAAGCCAGAAACTAGTCTGGGGATATTGGATGAATAGGCACTAGATAGGGATTTTATGCACAAGCCTTCTGGCATCCATTGATTAATCTGTTTAGCACAGGGTGGTACTACTGTATGGAGAGTTTTGCCTTTGTTTACAACAATTTATGTGCTAGTATGAGATGTGATCATGTGATGTTTAGTGGTTTAACACCAATCCTGCCTAATAGGATAGTGGTGGCTACGGTTGTTTAAGAGCCAAAGACACCAAAATGTATGGGTGCTGAATTGAGTTCAGACCCATATGACTATATAAGCTATTGAGCTTAGATTGAAAATATTTTTTTTTGTTTTCAATTTCATTCTCATAGTTTTGTAGTAAAGTAAAGTTAAAAGGTGGCTGCTAGAGGGTTGCATTAGATCCTAAGATCTAGGTGCAGCGCTCTCAGATCCAAGGCTTGTCACTGATGATGGCCACAAGCCAGAAACTAGTCTGGGGATATTGGATGAGTAGGCACTAGATAGGGATTTTATGCACAAGCCTTCTGGCATCCATGGATTACTCTGTTTAGCACAGGGTGGCACTACTGTATGGAGAGTTTTGCCTTTGTTTAGCAGAATTTCTGACATTACTGTTTCCATTATTAAGATATAAGTCAACATCTACATTATAAAGATCTAAGGATAAACCATCTTTATTTTTGTCAAATTCATTTACAACAGAATTTCTAATATAATTTCCTCTATCAATTCTGCTATTCATACAATTATTTAACTTAACTCACTCAAACTCATTTTCTGAAACAGGACTATTAAAAATATTATCTGCCAAAAACATCTTAGACATATTATTACAATCTATACACTTATAAAAGCCAGAACAAATAGTAAGGAAAATAGCATCAACTTTACTTAATTTAAGACAAAAGATATGAAACTTTCCCTGACATTGACCAGAACAATTGATACAGTTAGAGGGATTTGATATAACAAAAGAACAGACTTTACAAACCGATTGGGATGAAACCAAACTAGAATCAGAGATTAAATCAGAAATAGATAAAACAGAAAGAGATGATTTCATTGTAAAAGTTTGGGATGCATAAAAACAAGCTTTCTTATAATAAGAGCTACAATACTTACATAAAAATTCAAAAGTATTATTGATAGAATCAATGGAAATTATAACATCTTGTATGGTATCTAAGGCAACAAAAGCCCAAGCATTTAAAAAAATTTTGTCTGCCAAAAATATCAGAAAGGCATAAAGGACAAGGAGTATCAAAGAAGCCATATAAATAAAATTAACACATAAAAAAAATAATAAATAAGACCCTTCTAAGTACACAATTAAATCCCTCCAACTAAAAATTATAAAGTGTGTAAATATATTATAGTAAAATAATTTAATTACAAAATAAATAATGGCTACATCTGTTGCTTAACAAAAAGAAAAGAAAAAAAACTATTTACCAAAATAATAATTATTCAGATTCACAAAATAATTAGTAAAATTGGAAAAAAAAAAAAAATCTAAAGTTTATTTATTGGGTAAATTATATAAATATATTAAATCATACTATATGTAAAATAATAATCAAAAAACAATGTCCAAGATAAAGTTATTAAATATATCAAAGTCACTAAGTACTTAATTAAAAAGAAATTGAATTTAGGAAATTTAATTAATGATACAAAAAATATAGAAACTGACAAAATGAATGGAATTTATTTAATTGAATGTTTAAATTGTAAGAGGGAGGGGGGTAAGGTTTCATATATTGGTACAACTAAGAATACATTAAAAACTAGACTTAGACAATATTTATATGACAAAAATTCAAATATTTACATTCATTGTAAAGGTTTAGGTCATAAAGAATTTAGTATTAAAATGTTAGAAAGGGTTAAAAATTACAGTGAAAGGATGGTTAAAGAATTTTTTTATATAAAAAAATATAATCCTACTCTAAATAGAATCAATGGAGTAGATAAGGAATATAAATTAATGTATAATTAAAATAAATGCTTAATGGGTTTAGGTAAATTGTTAGAAGTTTTTTGTATAAAAGAGAGAGAGAGGAATGTAGTTTTAAGATGGGTTTTAGATAAAATTTAAAGAAAGGGGGAGGTTTTTGGAAATTAGAGTTGGTATTTAAATTTGTATAGAAAGTTTCTTGGATGATTTTAAGATATATTTGTAATTAAACAATGTAAAAGAAAGAGTAATAAAATATAGCAGTGAGAGAAAGATGTAAGTAAAATATATTTCTATATGTTTAATATGTTTGTTGCTGTTTATGCTAATGTAAGAGAAAGTTTTTATGTAATTGAAGTTTATTTGTTGATATGTATTTAAAATTGTTGCAGATCCTTGAAAATGACTGTATGAGATAAAACAGTTGAAACGTTGGAGTTTTGTATTATATAAATGTATATATATATGTTCAGTATTGAGATAAAAAAATAGTTTTTGAAAAGGAGAAGGATTTTTAATTTGTTGATACTTAATTGATTATAAAATTAAATTTTGTATTTATTGAAACTTATTTGAACAGTGTTGAGATCCTTACAGTGATAAAAAATACTTTTTCTCCAAAGCAATATAATAAAACAATTTGTTATTTCTATTAACAAAGAGAAATCAGTTTCCCTAACTTAAAAATACTGAAAATAGTTAACAATCAGTTGGAACAAAAAAGTTGGGAAATCACAAAGTTTATAATTTAATAGGAGTGCTAGCATTGAACATATGCATATAGAAATTCCATTGATAAGATAAGCAAAAATCCAAACTATGAACAATAATATTGTCTACTATTATTGTGTTGTAAACAAAGGCATCAAATTCCTTATAAATGTTTAAAACAATTGATATAAAAAATGCTTTTAAAATGATTTTTTTAAAAATAAAACAAAAACCAAGGTTCATTCTATCTATAAAAAGTCTTTCAACATTCCAATATAAAGCAATAAATGAAAAGCCTGGAGCAACACTTTAAAATAAAATATTGATAATTGAAATAATATTTAAAATACTTAAAATATATAATAATAAATAATTTGAAAATATGATTTCTGAAGAGAACTTGTCCATGAATATAAAAAAAAATTAAAATATTCCAAGTAAAACTGATGTCTACCATAGAGATCCATTAAAACTTGAGAAAAATGGGTATTCTAACCCGACGTGCTATGTCGCTACCAGGCGACGATGCGGTACCAGAAAAGTTCTGACCATTTGTTGATGGTACCGCAGCATCGCCTGGTGGTGACATAGCACGTCAGGTTAGAGTACTGAAAAATGTCAATACTTGGTAATAATACATTCAGGACTATGTCACAAAGAACCAATTTAAACAATAATGTTAAATAAGAATTGAAGAGCAAAGAAAAACATGTCTTATTCCAAGCACAATAAGCAGCAAAAAAAGAGTTAATTTTTATCTTCATCCAAGACAGGAAGAGATTTTGATATTGCATGCATATTTTGGATCAATAATATTGATGCAATTAATGCATTTAAATATGCAATGACATTTATTGTATTTGTAAAACATGTATAAAATGTTCTATTTCATACAAAATAATTTTTAATTCTGAAACACATTTTTAAATCTTTATTACTATACAATATGGACATCATACTGGCACATATTTTATTATTGAAACTCAAAATTTAGGATAAATAATTGATATTAATTTCAAATCACTATATTAAAATTTATTTACATTATTATTACAAATATTTTTAAATGTATAAAAATCAACATTTACCACATTTGAATAATTCAAAGGTTAACATAGGCCCATGACCAACTCTGAATGAGTGCTTACTCTACTATCTAAGAATATGTTAACATAAGATAGAGAGTATTTATGTATATCATCTAATTCAATTTTATCTTTTAAATATAACTAGTCTAATTAAAAAAAGCATACTAAAGCAGCTAAATTTAAATAGAAACCAGCACTACAAACTTGTATGTATATAAATGTGTGTAAAATCATTAGTAATATTATCCTTTCCAGTAAACAGATAAGCTGTACTCTAAAGCCTATCCATGATTAACTATTAGATTTGAATTTTGTATTGAAATTACCAAGTAATTTAAATTTACATATGTTTGCATAGTATTTTTGTTATTAGTAAATATTTATTTTGTGATAGAGGATTGCCTTGCTCTTCTCCATATGCTATAAATACATAATATTGTTATTTAAACTAATTCTCTTTAGTATGACCTCATCTTTTATTTGAAGTAGTGTTCCAAGATATAGATTGAAAAATGGACACCAGCATACCATGCCATTCTCTTTTCTATTATACATTGATGGAATGGATAGATTGGAAAACAAATTGGTCTACAAGCCATTCCCATTAACATTATGTTCTTATGTTATATCAAGGTGCAACAAAATTCAATGGCATACTTGGCAACTCATTCATATCCTATGATAATATTAATGAATATAGTTCCAAGGGACTTTTATTATTAATAAGGTATAATGAAATAAAAACCTTCTCACCAATTATATTTGAACCAAGAATTTATTTCGATCTAACTGATTTGTATTTTAAACTCCCAGTATATTCAGAGTATTATAGTCAATCAATATATTTTCTATAGTTTTTTTTATATATGTCAAAGCATTGACCAGGAAGCGAACCCAGACCAGCTTCTTGGAAGGCAGCAATGTTAACCGCTAGGCCACCAAATTTTCTATACTTGTTTCACAAAAAACCATATTCACACACACACACACACACTAGACAAAGAATATTTGCTGAGCAATCTATGAATGTCACTTTAGTCAAATAAATATATACTCAGTTTAGACATATTTTAACATACCATTTTAGATACTGTTGTCACCGTTTCTTTCTATATGTAATTGCTATTATGTTCATATCAAGATCAGTAATTAAGGTATTTAAATAATACATCTGAAATAGAGTACTACAAAAATACACATTAAATTAAAGAATTCTGGTATTTTAATTTAAGATAAAATACCTGGTATAAGTTTATAAAAGTATTATCAATTACATACAGTTTGATAATTATTTAAATTATTACAGATTAATTAATAATAATGATAGAATTATCCACAATTCAAATCTTTATAATTCTTTTTAATAATAATGATTTCTACAAATAATATAAATTTTCTTAATTAATTAATTAATACTTTGTTAACCAACGTCATAGTTTTTATTCTAGTTTTATGATAACCATTTCCAAACCATTTATTTCATATAGTGTAATTCATTTTTGCCTAACCTCATTATTCATTATGTTATGGTTTTGGACTGGTATTATTCAAATAACATACCATTAAAAGTTTTATAGGGTCATAGTGAAATGAGATATTAACTGATACATAATAGCCAGCATATAAATTATAAACTATAACAATATAAAACTCAAAGGAATTATAATTTGATTACTAAAAACTTTCATTCCATTTTACAAACTCTACCAATTGAATTAAATATACATACAACATAATTAATTAGATGAATAAGCTAAATAATGACAATTATAAATGTTTATATATGAATGCTATATAAAAATGCAATAATATAGACAAATGTAAATATACTTCTATATATCTAACCACATGCTGATGCACCATTTGCATTTGAATGAAAGATAATGATAGTAATACAATGGTGTCTGCTGATCCTCATTCTTAGAAGCATGTCTCCTATTGGAAAAATATTTGTAACTGAATATAAAAGGCTTAATATTAGTTGTGGATTAAATACTAAAATCACAAAAATGCTCAGTTCAGTCTAGAAGCATCTGGTGTGATAATTGTATTGACCACAAATAAAATGGTCATATATCATGTTAGTAAAGGTTAATTCTTAGCAATGCTAAGTCATTATTTTATAATATTACTCTTAATTTTGTAGATGTCATCCTTATAATTTTAAACTCTGACAAGTATGTGTACAAATAAAAAATAATAATTTTATTAATTAATTAGTAATAATAAAGTTTAAAATATTCTCCAATAAAACAAATTATTTTATTCATTACTGACTTATTTACAAATATATCATTAATTTTGTTGATAAGATAACAAAACAATATAGAAGCAATATTGTTATACTTGCATACACACATGTATCTAATAATACAAAAATATTTGCTTTCAAATTGTAAGATGTATTTTTTCATATATAATTGGTAAATGGACCTTGATAATACTATATGCACACACACATATTTTATAAATATAAAAATATTTCAGTTGTTTTAATTTTTGATAAACACTTAAGTGAAATTTTAACATAAGTAATTATTTTGTAAGTCATTGTTTACATAAAGGAAATGTAAAGTTAATGATTATTACAAAATTTAATTTCATTTTCTCTTATTTTATATCCTATACTTCATTAGTTATATTTTCTTAAATATAAATTAATTCAGTTTTATATTTAAAAAATAATAATAAAATTTAAAAATAAATTTTTTTCATTTATCATATTTAAATTCTTTTTTTTTTTATAGAACTTGAAAAAGAATCAGCTGTTATGTTTTATTAACTTGCAGCATCTTCCAGCTAATCCCATTAGAGGTCAGCCATTGTTATTTCACCAAAGTTATTTACTAATTCTTTTAAACAAACTATTTTTCTTTTGTTTTAAGACTGGAATTTCTATTTTAAATAATGCATGCAATATATATGTATGTTTTTGGATTTTTTTTTTCAACAGTTAATTTCTTTTCATCTGTGCTTCTATGAAAATGCAGAGTAGCTCAATATATACTACTGGATTCTTATATTAATAGTTATTTTTTGCCCATGCTTCTATATAAATGTAGATTGGCTTCATATATAGATAATCTTTTAAAAATATCTTGATTAAACATAACAAAATTCAACTGCTCACAACTTTTAATTCAGATTTAACTTCTATCTACATCTAATTCTCTTCTTATACAGTAGATTGATTTCTGAAAATAACATGCAAAAGCAATTGTTTGTAAAAAAAAAAAAAAAAAAAATGCATTGTATATATGGAAATTAAAAAGATTGATTCCGACCTAGGAAATCAATGAAAATAATTAAATAAACCATATGAAAAATTTTGTTAGAATATTATATTTTTTGTCTTCTATCAAATTTTAATTCAGAAACATGAATATAAAATAAAAAATGAGTTATGGGAACATAAATTTCATTTGAAAAATAAAAAAACTTGAAAGTGACAACACAATGAAACACTCATTGGTTTCTCTACACAAGCCATTAAAGTTCAAAATGAATCATCACTTCCACGTTATAAATAAAAGAAATTGAAATAAAGATTATTATTGGAATTTATTGCTTTTATTTCATTTAACTTAATTTTTTTTTATTTAATAACTAAGATATTCGAAAAGACAAATTGTAGGCCCCCAGAACTGTGCATTTAAGGAAAATGCAAGTAACATCTTGCTTATCCATAACCCTTTGAGCCCGAAGCATCCCTGTAAGCCCCTGAACAAAAATTTTGACTTTCAACTGAGTTTGCACGGAATTGGTAAGTAGTACACTTACAATTCTCAAATCATTAGATCCGCCATCTTGTTGCGGTTAAAATGAGCTTTAACTTTTATTTTTACGATAAAATTTGGACTTTTTATGAAAGTTTTTGTAAAATACAATTTTTAATTTTTTTATTTTTCTTTTGTTTATTAGATTTAATGACTGTAAATATGATTCACAGTCCATTGGACTTGTTTTACAGTGTAATAATTACGTTCAATTACGTAAGGGCTTTTATAAGTCCTCTTAGTAGAAACAAATGTTTTTGTAAAAAAAAAAAAGGTTAAAGCTTAAAAATAAAAATAAAAGATTATATCAAAAACATATAAGGATTACTGTTCAAATTATTTTTAATAATAATGACTTTTGATGCCTTCATAAATGGATTCAAATTTGAAACTGATGCTAACATTTAGACAGGATTCTGTGAGTACTCATTTTATTATTATTATTTTTATTATTAATTATTGTTTTCTATAATTAAATATAATTAAAAGCAATATATATTATTATTATTTTTGTTATTAATTATTGTTTTCTATAATTAAATATAATTAAAAGTAATATATATATGATATAATACAGATGAAATAATATAAAAACATTTATTTTAATATTTTTTGACCTAGTTTTAGAACTCTCTTTTTATAAGAACGATAAACTTTTAGATAAAAAGCACATTTGAAAATTGAGAATCTTTTACCTCAATTTGTTTTATGACCTACTTTTTACTACTTTTTTTTTATATATAGATATAATATATATATATATATGATATAATACAGGTGAAATAATATAAAAACGTTTTTTTGAATTATTTTTCTCACCTGGTTTATAACTCTTTATTATATATATACACATACAAAACAATATATATACAATAGAATTATATATATATGCAAAAAAGAATATATATACAATAGAATTTGATATACACATATAGAAAGCAATATATATATATATACGATAGAATTTTAGACAATACATTTGAATAATATAAAAACATGCACATCCACACTCATCATATACTGAGACATCCACTCTCATATTTCATCTCCCACACACATATATAATCAGTGCTCATAATAAATTTGTTTATTTTGATATTTATTGATTTTTCTTGTTCAATTTATCTTGGAGAAATTTTTGCTTGATATTTATTTTTTGAGTACATTTTATTTAGTTGAAAAGAATACACATTTTATGTCACACACCGTTTTTCACTAATATAATATAATAAAAGTAATATATAATAATATTATACTGTACTATACATTACTATATAATTTACTAAAGTCCTCAACATCTTGTAAATTATTTCTGTTATTGTTTCCTCACTAAAAACCAAACATATTTCTAACAGATACCTGCATGCAAGGACAACCAAACATTTCTAGCATATACGCTGTTATAAAAGTAGAACATGTAGGGGGGCTAATAAAAATGGAACTTACCAATTGCACTGTTTTTGTAATTTTTGTATAGAAAAATTATCTCAGGTAAGACATATTATATATCTTTTTTTTTCATCATTTTGAGATGCATATGATGAAGCTGTCTATAAAATTGTAATTTTAAGTTATACCTTTCAAAATTGAGAATTTGGAACCAATGTAAAAATAAATATGTTTAAAAATGTAAAAAAATCTCCTTTTTTAATTATTTTTTTTTTTTGGTAATGACTATTTTATCAACTTTATTACATTCTTTCATATTTGCACTTTCTAAAAATGTATATATATATATTTATTGTAATAAATTAGAAATTTCATTTAAAATTATATGTCCTGTAAATTTTTTTTTTAAATTCAAAATGGTCGTCGAGGTCTCTAAGGGATAAAATAGAAAAGTACCTAAAATTTTATTCACTGGAATACCATTGCTATCACTAAAACTTCCAATGTATACATTACCATTTAGTGATTTTTGGCAAAATTAATAAATTTAAACAAATTAATCAATTAAATTTAAACAAAATTAAATTTTAACATCAATGCCAACAAGAAATTAAAAAAAAACAAATGTCAAAATGCAAATAAAGCATTAGTATCAAAAATGTACTTCCCTTTCGAAACAAAATGACAAAAACTTTACAATGCAGACAAACAAATTTTTCTGTTTGCAGGAAGAAAAAGAGATTTTTGTTTTTAAAATAATGAGAAATAAAGAAATGAAACTTCTTTTTTTTAAATTAGATGATAATAACAGACATAATATTTTTTTAGTTTTGTGACGTAATCATGATGAACTCGACCTCAGAAACAGTCTTCTAAAAAGAAAAATAAATTATTTTATATGACTTACATAAAATTATTTAGAATTAAAAAAGATGTTTGATAATAATTTTATACGAGCTAAGAATTATTTTGAGAATGTAAAAAAAAAAGATTTTTTTTTAAAACCTTCCAGACAATAATGTTTGTTTCTTCATTCCAATCATGAATATGTGTCAAAGCTGATCTAATCCCAAAGAACCATTTTTTTTTTTTTAACCAATCATGTTATTTTAAAACAACTTGTGTAGAAAGAGATTTTTTTTTAAACTTATGTTATTTCAAGATCATGCAAAAAAAATTATGTAAAAAGAGAATTAATCATCAAAACATCACATGATCACCATTTCATATATTTACACAGACTGTTAATAACCATTAGCAAACTCTCCATATAGTAGTACCATCCATTGATTATGAAGGCTTGCACTTGGTGGCACTACTGTCATTGAAGAATATTAGGTATATATGAACTTTAGGTTTAGTAAGCAGTGACTACATGTGATATGCTCTACAGATGACAATAATCACTGATACTATGCATCTATGTGAACCGAACTTCAATCAGCATTGAATACTGTTTTATTTATTAGGCAAACCTTTAAATAAAAAATGAGTCTTCACCTTTATAGCCAAATACAAAGAAATAATCAGATTGATAAGGATTCAATGTAAGTATTTTAACTAATAAAAGTCAAGATTATAACTGTAATACAATTATTTTAATTTATTCTATAATTCACCAAAACAACATAGATTTACACTATTTTCAACTCCAAAAATAATTTTTATTAATTTATTTTTCTTAATCTCCTTTTAAATATAAAAATATTTAACTACCTTTTATAAGCACATAAACAACTTTTCTAATGCACAATGATGGCTTATGATGTATAGTTTTAAAATTTTGATCAATCATAAAATTTAAATTAATATAGCACACAATTGGCAAAGACTACATGCATGTGTGAAACAACATTCAGCTTTCCAACAATGTATTTTTTTTGTACAATGAAATTGCATTTTTATGAATGTTTTAGTAAAAGAAGTTTACTTTTTTCTTCATTTTTTAACTATCATAAAATAGAATGAACGGTAATTTTTTTTGTTTACAAAATGAATGATATAAATCTGATGCATATATATGAAAGTCCAAGCATTGAAAACCTAAAACAATCATAATTTTACATAATGCTTCAAAGGTAATATTTTCTATCAGTTATTTTTCTTTTTTTAATATATACAAATAATTTATAATGCTATAAAATAACGATTAACTTGATATTGTAGAATACAGTCTGTTATCTGTTCCAATAAATATAAATGTAACTCCTTGGGTTTGGAATCTAACTAACTTTAATATGAAATTCCAGAGATAATTTTACCAGCTGTAAGTATATAATATTTTTCATATTTTTTTTGACATAAATAATTTGGAATGCTGTAAAATAAGTCTGTTTTTTGTCTTCTCTATAAGCAACTTTATCTCGATACTTTTTTCAATCTAGTTATTTTTTAATTGTTTATATAAAAACATATTTTTTGGCAAGTAATAATTATAATGAAAAATCAAATTTATTTCACTGCCATATTGCTGCGTTTGGTATTTCATATGTCTGTTAGTATGTATCTGAATCATATAACTTTATCAACTACACATAAGCAATAATTATATTTCATTTTTTGCAACCTATGGGTATTTTTATCACTTTTATATACAAATAAATTCTATGATATAATATATATCTTTATATAACAGCAATAATATATACATAATAACAATAATCACACAAAAAAGTTCTTTTTGGCAAATATTAATTTTTATTCTTTTCAATGTGTTGGAACTATTTCACAATTATTATCAGCATTGCATACATTGCAACAATTATAACCTACTATAACAATAATGCAATCTTTACAATGCAGAAAAAAAAACTGTTCAAATTTATACTATATAATTTCCTATTCATTTATCATTAGCCAATTATTAATTAAATTAATTGACATTTTATATATATTCATACAATTATTTTTGTTGTAATTAATGTAATTAGTTTCATATATTTTCCTTCTATTAGGTTCTTCAATATAGTTTAACAGTTTTATACTTTTAACACAATCTATTTTGTCTGAATTTTAAATAATGAATATATAAGGCAGAGATGTACTATCTTTTCTATTAACTGTATTATTTTGCTCTTTCATCTAATTGTTGCCCAGTATTCCAATTTTCTGCAAGTTATGCTTCTAATCATATTCATTATAATAACTGATCCTAATTTTCTTTAAATAAATCCATAAAGGCAAATGGATGGTAGGGCAGATTATAAGAACAGCAGTATTAGGACTACTCTCATTAATATTTTATATTTCACTAAAGTGAAAAAAATAAAATTTGAATTTTTTTTTTCTTATTTATCATCATGTGTAGAAATGTGATATACATACTGAAACAGATATTACTGTTCTATCTGTTTCACCTTTATGTCTCCATAGACACATCTATGCTGGTTTTGAACACTCTTTAGTACAAGTGTATATGTATCCACTCAGTGTTATATGCCTTTACACAGCTGTATATATATATATATGCTTACACAGTTGTATATATCCACACAGCGATATATTCATTTATACAATTATATATATAGTCAGTTTTATATGCATTCAAACAATTATATGTATATTGTCACACATACAAGCACCTGTAAATGATAATGATATTAAATTTTGTATAGATATATTGCAGCATTTTATAAATAATATTGTATAAGGGTTATTTTGTTTAGAGAATGTGGCTAAATATTCTTTAACAAGTTTGGTTTAAGTAAATTATAAATCACATGCGAAATTCACAGATTGGTAATAAGATTTTTATTTAGAATAAATTGCAGGTGGGATCAGACAGTCCTTAGGTTATTGACATTGTTTTAGATTCATTCATTACGATTGTAATGAATTTCTTTTCCCAGATCAAACCAGTAAAAGTTTGGGCAAGAAGATAAAAAAAAGATAAGAATCCAAAGAGACCTAAGGCTAAAACTTAGAAGTCTGAATTGTAGTTTTAAAATAGATGGTCGCTGGCTTTTGATCTAGGGAATATAAATATTGCAGATTTTTTTTGAAATGGACTCTCTTTAGCTTTTTTTTCTGAAAATTGTTGTGGAGACCAAAATCCAAAATGATCGAGTAGAATAATATATTTACTGGCTCGGAAGCCAGATGGTTTCTTTCAATTCCTCTAAACATTCCTGTGAATAGACTTTCCAGCAACCTGCATGGAGAATATGAAGAAATTTAACCTATCTGAAAGGCCACTGAAGATTATGACACTGTCAGACGCCCGATTCCAACCACTATCATTGATATACGCTTCAAGTCCACTCAAGGAGGCAGAGAGAGATGGTAATCATTTTTAAAAGGAGCTGCGGTATGAACTTTAATCTATAAATTCTTATAACATTTTAAAAAGAACGTTCTATCTAAATTATAAAAACTCTTTCAATTTTACCCTCTTATAAAAAGAAACTATCGGTCTGTGACTTTATATATAATGTAAAAAAAAAGAAAAAAATCACTTACTTTGATTTTATAAACTGCTGAAATCTTTTATGAATTAAAAGATTTCATATTTTTTTTTACTCATTAAATGTCCGAAATTTATTCTCTTCAATTCTTACAAGCTAACGGTCTTGCCTAATTTCAGTAGTTTTAATATTTTGTGTAAATGCATTTTGTTATGTTAATGTGATAATATGCTCAGTATTCGAAACAATGAAACCAAGTAAGTAATTTATAAAGGAGATAAGTGTAATCTTCGCTTAGACATTTTAAAAGCCTTGTTTATTTTATTAATTCATTGTTTCGAAATTATAATATTGGTAATAAACGAATGCGCTAACCACTCGTTGTTATCATAGTTATATATATATTGTAAAATCGTATTTTTTTAAGATTTGCTTAACCGATCTTATATTATAACCTTTGATATTTATTAGTTGGAAGGGGATATATATATTGTCTAGAGATGATAAAGTATATTTGCAAATGTTTGTATTAAGTCTCATCGAATATACTTTCCCTCCTTAATTAAGAATATTTATATGCAGATTCAGGATCTTAACTTGATTATTTTTATGTAGTTTAAGCCCATTTTATTAGCATACTTATAATGCTAATTTTAAGAACTGTTTTGAATTAGCTTGACAGATAAAAGCTATCTGTTTTAGGCGCAATTAATTATATGCATACTTATTGCTTTTTATATATATATATTGCGTGCATTGCGGGTGTGTTTTTTATATAGTACACTTATATGTGTTACGTTTTGCTGCCTCTGACAAGGGTTCACGGTAACAAACCGCCCCTTTATTTAGTTCGGGTTATGGCTATCTTCATTAGAACTGGGGGCGTGAGGACCCAGATTATTTTTCCATAAAGCCAATCCGACTTCCTGAACTTTATGTTCATATATCAATAGCAGCAAACCGTCGGTCTCAGAGCAAACCGAGCATTTGATGCTGAAACTCTGGAAGAATCACACACTCGCATTGCCAGTTTATTTCTTTAATATTTTAATATAGCGCCATAGCGCATATATGTGGACCTAATGGTAACCAGTTCTTTTTCCCATATTAATTAATCATTCAGCTTTAGACTGGAGTTTGAATCTGGTTATCAGTTTGAATCTGCATGATTCTGAGTTTATTTAGTTGCTCAGTTAATTAGTATATATAACAGTCTTTAAAACTGGCTGTACTCATCATCATCTCTACTAAAGTATCAACTTCTAACTTAAGCAAGTCCAGTTCACAAAATGAGCATATTAAATAATTAGGCATGACCTCTATAACTCACACACACATGTATTGTAATATGTTTAAAAGGGAACAGATGTACTTGATAACAGTTCCAACTATTGTAACATGCTTGCCTGTATTGAATACCTTGTGAAGATTATACAATCCCTGCCATTATGATATTTTGTGTTAGATCATTTGTTATTGTTTTAATAAATCTTTTTTAAATATAAACTGTTGTATATCTTTCTTGCTCAGACTCTAGATCAAACCAAACCATAGTATCTTATCCAATCCATAGTATTTTATCCAATCCACAGTATATTATTAAATGTCACAGTTCATTACTCCAATTTCTTAATGAGTTTATATGCCGAATGTGTATGTCTAGTATTTAAGATTAATAGAGTGTCAAGTGTTCTATATATCACATATTTAGTTAGGTTAGTAATGACCTTAAGTCTCGTGTTTCTCCCTGTTCTATGTCGGCACGCGGTTAAATGAGAACTGAGTGTAGCTCCAGGAATGTCACTCATAAGGTGTTAAATTTGGAGTACTGGCAGATGAGTTGGAGTTTGGTCGGATTAGAGGTCTCAACCACCTCACTACGGTCAGCTTTGATATAATTTGCTTGGGCTCTGAATTTTGTTGCATGAGTGTACAAATCTAACTGTTACAATACACCCTGAAAAAATTTCATTCTTTCACTTTTTTTTTTATATTATATATTAATTTTTTTGCAGTTATTTTAAAATAAGTTTCATTTTTTGATTACAATTATACAATACTTATTGTTAAATATTTTTACCCAATAGAAAAAATCTGGATTGGCTAGTAAAAATGGAAGCCATTACCCAATAGATATTTCAATATTTAATAATGAATAATTATCTCAGGTAAGCCATATTAATATATCAAAATATTTCAAATTATAAAAATATTACTCATTCAATTAAGATAGATGATTTAAACTTTATTTCATTATTATATAAGCAACTTCTAAGTATATATATTTTTTCTTTATAAAAACATCTGCATATCCACTATCAACATTACTCATTCACTATTTATTGTAACAATCAAATATGCATAGTCAGCAAAACTGATAGATTATGGAAATGTGATATAAATTATTGAACAACCAGCTTCAGCAAATACTATTGCAATAGCAAATTTTCCATTTGAACTATTGAATATTATACAGGAAGGACAAGATACCACTTTGAGAATCCATGTGCATTTAAAGACATTAAAATGTGCAACTAATGACTCAGAAAACTTGATAACAATGACTGGTGAATAAATCACAGCAAGTAACTTGAAATCAAGTGTTGTTTTTTTTTCTTTTACATAGATTTAAGTCGCATTATAATGCACACAGCTCTGTTTACACAAACATATAATATACATTAATGGTTTTTTAAATTTTTATATAGTTAAGTTATATTTTTAATGTAATATTCATTTTATTGTCTGATTTTTTATCTGGAATAACTGGCTATTTTTTGCCCTATAGACAACCATTATAAATGCTTACTCCTTATATATTCTTGCTTAACGATACCCCTAACTTAACATAAGAAATGAATAGCATAAAAATACAAAACTACTCCAGAAAAAAAAAAAAGAAATCATTAGAGTATGAGCCAAGGGATGGCAACACATTAAACAATTTATACATTTTAAATAAATTTTTGATAAGCTAAAATTACTTCCAGTTTTATTATTATAAGATACATATTTGCACATACTTCACCCTACTACTCAATAGTATGCAGATAATAATATACATTCATAGATATAAGAATTAAATACAAATAACCTACCTTCAAACAAAATTGTAAGCATATATAAAGTTACAGATATTAAATAAACTTATACAAAAATTAAGATTAGAATAATGGGAATAAAATATGTGTAAATTATTGACCTAGTCTATGGTATAAGAGTTCAAATGTCAATTTCCTTTACATGCAATGGTCGGGAGTCCAATCATGACTATATGGTAAGGCTATTGGATAGTTTCTCTAGAGGTGAAGGTTTTTGGTTTAACAATCACAATTATCCACTCGAACTTTGCAGGACAGTTTTTATTGTAGAGCATTGTTAATTTCAATTTTTTAAAATTTATTGCACCGATGGATTTTCTGTAATTATAGAATATGAAATCACTTATTCATTTTACTCACAATTGAGAAGAATGATTATACAGCTGTTTCTTAAAAAAATTTGCAAAGACTGGGATGCCATAATTTCCTTTACATTGCTAAGACTGGTATTTTGACATGCAAATAAATGATTTTGTTAGCAACAACAGATTTGGTGAACTTCAATGCTGGAATGCTAGCTCACGCTCAAATGATGGTCAAGCAAAGTGTATCAACTGCTCTCTGGCAGAGTTCTCAGCTACAACAGGTTTTGAAGACTTGGTGTGAAGACCTAGAAGACATGTTTTACTAAGTTTTTATATGATTTTTAAACAAAAGGGTTTCCAGATAAATTTAATAATTTTTTTACTAATACTGACAAATCTAGTCATTTACAATTTTACAAAAATATCTTTTTTACTAATGGTGTCTATTCATAAGTTTCTGGATACCCGTGTTTACACATCACTTCAATAATTCTTGAATAGTTTTGTAAAACCTTTACTTAATTACCAACTTTTGTCAGAAATTTACAAAAGAAAATGTTTTTTCAACAAGTTTAAAAACTTTTAGTTCAGAGTTAAACAAAAGATATAAGATTTTTTACCATATAATCAATTCATTAACAAATTTTAACTAATTATTTGTGAACTTTAAAATTAACTATAACTTCTATCAGAAAATATTTTTAACTTTAAACAAATATGAATCTCTGAACACCTGTGGTCTTTTAAATATATACATTATATTCAGCAATGCTAATGAAAAACTATAAGTCTAAATAAATTTACATGTTTAAATGCAGTTTATGTGCTTTCATTCATGCACATAAGCATACAACAATTAGTCCTAGTTAAAATGTTTTAAAATGAAGCAAATATATGTAGGCATGCACACATATATATAGCAATCGTTTTCTTTATTTAAAAGTGTCAGATAAAGTTTGCAATAACCTAACATGTTACTTTCACAAAATTAATATGACCAAATATATTCTAATATAGATTGAATTCAATTTCATTTTTATAAACCTATGCATATATCAGTAATTGTATTAAAGGGTCAAAACTTATAAATATGAGAATGCTGAAGTATTCTCAATACATGCATTATAAAATAGATAACTTTAATACTTTATTTCACAATGAGATTAGTAAAGAACATTTCAATATATTATATTAATTTAATTCTTTAACTTAGTTTATTATGTTATATTAGTTTATTATGTTTTAATTGGTATTAATATGAAATTGATTAACTAACTTGAAGTGAAGGGATAATAACTTTCCTATGACTTACTTTACAGAATTATGCTGTGGCATATTGCAACTTATAATGAACATGTGGTTAATAAGAAATACAGCAGAGCATAATTCATATAAACAAGCTATAAACATTACATCTGGTTTAATACAAAAATATATATTACAGAGTTAATGAAGTAAGCCCTAGCCTATAATGAAAAAAACAACAGCATGGAACAAAACAAGTATCTGATGTACCCTCGATAGAGCAATATTCTCTCCAACCATAAAACAAAATTATTTCAATTAAAGAAGATATAACAAAATCAAAAATGGAGATCCTCTTTAAAATAATAGTGTTGTGCCAAGTTTATAAGACTGCAATACAAAACATTAATTATTCTTTTAGTAACACTCATCTTTTTAAAATTTTAGTTTCACATTTCTTAAATGAGGGCATATGGATACCTTAATTTCAAACCATATATCAAAACAAATAACCTCTATTAAATAAAGTTCAATGATGTAAAAATCATTTTTTATGAAAATATTTTTATGTATACATTATTTACAAGGCATCCATAGCATAATAACCTACCCCTACCTTTCCAAATCTTTCTATCTTTTACATATATTTCAATTCTCTCAGCAGTTTTGAAATATGCAAGTGAAGATAAAACATTTGCAGTTTTTTTTTGTATTATTTAATTAATATTAAAAATTTTATGAGATCAAGCAAAAGATACATTGCATTCAGACAAGTAGAGATTACAGATAACCTCTATTTATAGTTACAAAAAAAATGACTCATCATTTTCTAATTGTGTGATATTAGGCTATTTCCTTCAAAGCTATGTGTTAACATTTTAGAATTTCACAACTCATTTTTTAAAACTACTTAATTTTGAAATGAAATTTAAGAAAGACTGAAGGAATTCAAATGCTGAACATCTTGGAAAAAATATTAACAAATTCGGGATTCATGCTTTTTCACTAAAAGTATCTTTAAAAATATTGGAAATAATTTATTTCAAATTAACAGCAATGCCTTGTATAATCATTATTTGTCTACTAAAGATTTTATTATGGAAAAAAACTTGAAGATGACTTTTTAATTCAGGGGTCCCCAACCCTATGCCTGCGGGCACCATGGCGCCCGCAGACCATTTTACTTGCACCTGCCATTATACGAACACAATAAAAAATTATTTATCTGATACAAATAAATTTAATTTTTTTAATTTCTTATAAATTATTGTATTATATTGTAATCAAATTGTAGGGCATACTACACTTTTACAGCATAAAAATAAATGTTAATTATATGTTAAAATTTTATTTTTGAAATAAATATTTTTTTGTACATTATCCAACTATAAATTTACATTGAAAAAAATAAATGGTGCCTGCCACCTGGTTGAAAAAATAAATGGTGCCCACCACCTGGCCGGTATTATAGAATGTGCTCTTAAGTGCAAAAAGGTTGGGGACCTCTGTTTTAATTTGTGACATCCATATTTGATTATTTTAGCATGGTTAACATTTAACATTTTTTTTATAAATTTTGATTAAATACATAAACTGAAAAAAATAAATATAGTATATTAAATAAATTAATATAAACATAATTTAATATATATTTTACCTGTATATTGGTAAATTTAACTAACATATAAATACCATATTGTTTCATAATTCTTGTCTTCCATTCAAACAGCATAAAGTATGCATGCACTTAATATATTTATTCATTATTTATAAACTTTCGAATGGTGATAGCCATTGTTTTCTAGAATGGAAAATATATTTTAAAATTTTTGTAAATCCCCTGCTCCTCTCCAAATATTTAATCAACAATAAGGAAATTGTGTGATTGTTTATAAGTAAGTAACAATCAAAGATTAATATAAATATTCTTTTTTTTCTAAAGTAATTGATAAAGAATTAGATACTTGTGAATTTTCCGGTAAAACAAGATAACATACCGTATTCTTGATAAATCTAGTTTTGGAAGCCCCATAAAATGTTTACAAAAAAATGTCTGCTTAGAAAACATCATACTTAATATTTACATATTATTTTTTATTACTGTTAATTTAAAAAAAAAATCATTGTGAAAAAATTAATTACAATATTTAAAGTTTGTTTTCTTTTTTTTTTTTTTTGGATTAACTTATACAGAAAAATGAAAAAATTTAAAAATACAATATCTACACTTTATTTATGTTGGTAGTGTGTGATTACATCATAAACATTAATGCGTGCTTTTCGGGAGGGCAAAATCCCATACCTTTGAAAATAATCCACTGCATTATGTTTCCATAAAGTCACAATTTTTTATCATTATGACAATTTATCAAAAAAAAAAAATGCTAACAGAAAGAAACATGCCGAGTTAAATCAAAGTACAACAACAATTAAGAGTGTTTCGTCGTTACCCACATTATATGTAAAAAAAAAATTGAAATAAAGCTTCTTAATAAAATTTATCAGAATTTATTCCTTTTTTTAATTTAACAATTGATTTATTAAGTTGGTTTAAATTTAACAACTAACACATCTTCAGTAGATTGTAGGCCTTCAAAACTATATTTATCAAAAATATGGGCTAGCATCTTGGTTTACAAGAAAATGCACAAGTACCATGAAACTGATTTCTATAAGATAAATGTATTAAGTTACTATCAACTTTTTTAAAAAAATGAAAAGTTTAATCTGTACAAATAAAAATTGACTAAGAGTATGTGTGAGCATAGAATTTGCTTCATTTAAGCAATTAATGTAACACGCTGTATTTGTGTCAATGTTATTTTTAATAAACATTTGAGAATAATTTATTGCATGCTCTAATATTTATCTTGTTTTTGTGGTTAGAAAAGAAATGATTACCTTCACATAACATTTGTAAACATGTGGGAATAGAATAAAAAATGAAGTATTAAAAGTATTTTTTTTATTTCAATGGTGTCATAACTATCATGAATAGCATACTTCCTATATTATTTTTACCAAAAATTTTGTAAATATAATCAAATTGTTACTAAATGTCAGTTTTAAAACTTGTGGATCAAAATTCACAAATTATACATAAATATAAAATTAATAAAAAATCGGTATTTTATTTTATTTATAACATTTTTTTTTTTTGTTATATTGTTTTTCATAGTATTTTAAATTTATAAACAAAATATATTTCATCTTTCTATCATGAAACTATGCTGGTTGGAGAATAAACAACACTTATCTCTAAATCAGCTTGTTCACTAAAAAAATATCCTTCTTCAAAATCAGTTTACTAAGAAAGTTTGCAAATTTTTAAATTTTTTTTTAAATTGGAAAAAAAATTGGGGGGGGGGGTCAACTATTTGCTATATATCTTTTTAACATTAAGGCTATAACCTTAAGACTATGCACCTGACAAAAATGACAGTAGGAACCTCTGCAAATTTTTAACACAAGATTTGCAGAGGTTGTTTTTTCAGGCACATAGTCTTAAGATTATAGCCTTAATAAATATTACTTTAAGTATCAAGTATATGCTTTATAAATATGATTATTATATTTCTTTTTATTATATAAAATGTATATACTGCAAGTACTTGAATTTTGCCTAATGCTATACTAGTAATAATAAATAAAATAGAAAATCATATAACATTAAATATTAGCACTAGAATCCTCTCATGACCATAGTTTAGACTATTAACAAATAGACTTTCTCAAGTAAATATCAATTGTGACACAAAACACACATATAAACAAAAACAATCTTCCCACAATTCATATCAAAGGAAATTTTTATAAGACTGATGTTCAAGATTTATCATCACAGTTTCTTTAAACTTTTTATTTTATTTTCGAGTTTTTTTTTTTTTTAAAATAACCTCTACATTGTCAAATGGTATTTTATATCTATTTTTAACACTAATCTTATGAACTTTCAATAAGACTTGTATTTACTTTGACCTATATAAATTTATAACTGCAAGGAATCTTATAAATTGTACCAATACATTTATTCTCAATAGACTGTTTTGAACTATTTAATAATATATAAATCAATGCCTTTCTTTCTGACAACTTTCAGACTAAACCAGTGACTATTTTTGTAAACCAATCTATAAATTAAATAGTAAAAAAATAAACTCTTAATAAACTCATTAACATTTTTTTAACAAGTTTATAGATATTTTTATTAAATATAATTCCTAATAAATTTGTGATTATAACTCAGTTCAATATTACTTTTTAAATTATTATGTCTTCTATTCTTATAATAAAAATTTAATAAAAAAAATTATTTATGAATAAAAGGTTAATTAATAACTCAGGCCTTAAGATATTTTTTAAATTTTCATATTTAATAAAATGAATATAAAATAAAGAATTATTACTAAACGTATTAAATCTTAAATTTAAAAATTTTAACTTAATTTTAAGAAATAAAAAAAAAAGATTAATAACAGAACTGTCTAAGAAATCAATAAACAGAGAACAATAAAGAAGAAATAACATATTACATATAAAATACATTCGATCCCCTAATAATAAAAGCAAATAAGGAATAACTCAGCAGAAAAAATATTCCTATTTCCCTAAAACAGAAATATATTACTATTTTTTTAATCTATACTTATTTTCAATATCTAAATTATCAAATATATAATCATCCTCTAAATTAAACCATTTATTTTATGAAATGCATCAACAACAGATATAAAATTGATATAATTTTTAAAATTTTTATTAAGAATTTTAAAATTTTATCAACAATTCACAGCTTGTAAAATCAAAAATACACCTTAAAGAAAAATTATCTTTATGCAGCTTAAGATTAAAAAAAACTTAGAAATCATAAAACTGTTTTCATAACAACTTAAATAAGTTGCACTATCAAAAAAAAAAATTATTTTCCATAATTTTCATAATATCAATGAAGTTAGACTTTATAAGGATCATAATTGAAAGTTTATACTTTCCATTATTTAATTTTAAAGAAACTTTATCTTTAAAATCACTATTATCAAACCATACAAACCAGCTCCCTTACCTTGTTTTAATAGCATATCATCATTGGTCTTCAATCTTTTTTAAGATTTGCTTTGAGGCAAAAGCATTTTTTTAAGTAATTGCTATTAGAAATTGCTATGATCTGGAATATTTCTACAACATTCAATTACTACATTCCTGTTGTTAAAAGGAACAAAGCATCTTTACTTAAAATATATAATTCAAAGTCATTTAAAAAATAATAATTGTGCTTCCTTTGTTCATTTTAGAAATAAGAATGTAGTAATTGATTTTATTTCTGCTATTGAATGTGATAACTGAAACCCAGGCTTATTCTATACCTGTGTCTATATATGTAATATATAGGGTATATGAGCACAGACTTTCAGATGACCCACCACTCTCCACTCTATCTAATAACACCGATACACTCAAGCACATATATGCTGAGAAGATAAATAATCACCAATATACATATTTCATGCTAAACCAGCAATCATCAGTTGGTCCAGATTATCATCTCCCACACATATATACTATAAGTGCTCAGATATATATTAAGATGAATGTGGTAGAAATTCTGTATATCATAATAAAATAATTTTACAAGCAATTTTAAATAGGGAATTACTTCAGAGAAAAAAATTTGTTTTTGACCTAAAGCAAATAGATCTTAGAAGAAAGACTGAAGGACAGTGATGTTTTTCTATTAAAATAAGACAATACACTTTGCATAGTTAGATAAGTGATTTTAAAAGATTTTTTTTAAGTTGAATAATGGAAAATATATAACATTAAATAATAATCAGAACCAAAATCTAAGTTGATTAATATGAAAGTTATAGAAAATAAAATAAAAAAATTTTGATGGAGCAATTTATTTGTTATGCTGTTTTATGCTCCAAAAGTGTTCTTTAATCTTAAATATCATAAAGATATTTTTCCTTTAAGGTATAATTTTGATGACATTTTGAAATTTCTTATAAAAAAAAATTTTAAAATCATATTAATTTTAGTTAATTTTGTGTCTTTTTCTTTTGAGGCATTTAATAAAATAAATCGTTTTGTTTAGAAGTTGATTATGTATTTGATAATTTAGATATAGAAAATAATCAATCAATAGATTAAAATGTATTAATATATTTTCTTCTGTTTTAAAAAACATGAATATTTTTCAGCTGAAAAGATTAATGTTATTCATAATTTGTTTTCCTTATTAGAAGATTCAATATATTTTATGTTTAATAATGTGTATTATAAAATTAAAGAAGGGATGGGTTTACCGATTATATTATTTCTCTTTTAATGTTTTCTATATTGATTTCTAGACAGTAGTGTTATTAATCATTTTCTAGTTCCTTAAAATTATTTTAGATATTTGATGAATTTCTTTGTAAATTTTTGTCATAGGAATAAACAGTTTAATAATTTTGAAAACAATACTTATATTCAAAGAAGTCAATTTGCTTCTGGTTATATTGAACTGAGTTATAATCATAAATTTATTAGAAATTATATTTAATAAAAATATTTATAAATCTGATATTTTAAAAAAAAATGCTAGTGTTAATGGAAATGAGTTTATTTTTTTACCATTTAAAGCTTCAATTTATAGAGTGGTTTATAAGAATAGTCATTTATTGGGTAGTCTAAAAGATACCAAAACAGTCTATTGGTGGTCAATATATTCCTGGTAGAGTTTATGAGATTCCTTGCAATTTAATGAAAGAGTAAGAGCAGAGTTAAAAATAGATATTATAATTTGGCTTTACACATCATAAAATATTATTTGATAATGCAGAGGTTATCTTTGAGGAAAAAAACAAATGAAAAATAAGTGTTAAAAAAACTCATGATAAATTTTGAATCTGTAGCCTTATGAAAACTTCCTTTGTTATTAAAGACAGGCGGTTTTGAAATGAATTTGGGGAAGGTTATGTTTTACATACAAATGTATGTGTGTGTTTTGTCTCTAGTTGATTTTTCCTTGAAGTCTTTTTGTTAATAGATGAAACTATGGTCATGAGAGAATTTTAATATAAATTTGTAATTTTGCTAGTATTTAATATTATTTGATTTTCTATTTTATAATTAATATACATACTTCTTTTAGTATTTTTTAAGTTTTCAGAAAATAATCAACATTAGAAAGAGGAGGTTTATTATTTTTTTATTTATATACAAAAATAGTTAATCTAGAGAGATTTAGTTGGATTACTAAGTATTGTATAAGCAATTTCAAAATAAAACTACAGAGGTTTTTTTATTCCTAAATGACTATATTAGACTCAAGCTATTATTTAACCATTAGCATTTTTTCACAATTTTGTTTAAATGTCAATCTATCATATAACAATAATATTTCTGTAGTGTAATTTTACTACACCACTCTCACACAAGTGTTTCTATCCACTCCTAACACCTTGTACAGCAGTGGATCTCAACCTTCCTAATGGCATAACCCTTTAATACAGTTCCTTATGCTGTGGTGATCCCCAACCTTTAATTTTGCTACTGTTACAAATCTAAAATGTTTTTTCTAGGTGACCCTGTGAAAGGGTTGTTTGATCCTCAAAGGGGTCATGACCCACAGGTTGAGAACCACTGTTGTAGAGGGATGTAATCATAAACATATGACCAAAGATGTGAAAAAAATCTATGATCCCAAGATGCACATTTTATTCTGAACCAGCACTCATCAGTTGACCCAGACAACAATTTCTTTTAACATATCTTTACCATTCTTCAGATATATAGAGATAGCAAATTACTAAAGTTTAATTGATACGTGTCAAATATGCTGTCCTCACAGCTTTGATACAAATCACTTAATATGAAAGTATATTACTAATTTTTATTAATAGACTTGAGATTATTCAGTAATGAATAATATTTCTGTATGTAATTTTTCCTCCTCCACTTTCATTAAGTGATTTGTGTCAAAGATGTAAGGGCAGCATGTTTGACTATTGTCAATTTAATTGTAGTAATTTGCTATCTATATATATACTGAACAATGATAGATATGTGTAAGAGATTGTGGCCTGAGCCAAGTGATGAGTGCTAGTTCAGCATGAAATGTGCATTTTGGGGATGATAGATCTTTTTCACTTGTCCTTGGTCACAGGTTTATGAATTACATCCCTCCACAAGGGGTTTAAAATGGATAGTAACCAATCCCTCACTGAGGAAGCAGTAGCAGAAACCAGTCTGGGATTTGGGATATTCTGCACAGCTTGTTAAGAGCTTATTTGCAAGCTCTATACATAATATTTGTAATATAAGCTTGTTAAATTTGGTCATGTGACATGACTTTATTTCTCTGTAACATTACAGAAATATTATTCATTATTGGATAATCTCTAGTATAACTGTCCTCAATCTAAAATTTAAAAAAATATTATGGCCTCAATTTAGGGTTGATATTTACTGCAATCAGAATAAATAAACATACAAAACTAAACTTACTGCAAGTAAATTGTTGGATGTTAATAGATATTAGTTTCTGCTTTTTTTTTCTTTGCACAAAAATCTCTAAATTAGTTCCATATTAAGAGTGTTTCATAATTGAAAATAATAGCTATGAGAAGACCATGTGTGGAAAACTTTTAAATGGTAGCTGAGGTATGAAAGAAGGGTATTACTGCAATAAGTAATTATTTATCTTTACATGGATAATGTGATCTCCATAAAATCTATTTCAAGGCCATGAGGTTTATTCAGGGATTTTCATTCTTGATTTATTCAAATCATTTCTGGGACTTGTATCATTCTATACTTGCCACCAAACATATGATCTCACCATCATCTTCATTTTGATTATTGCAGATGATCACAATGTAATGCTGTCCTAGGTGAAACACTAGCTTTTGAGCCCCATAGAATACATTTATCTTCCATGAATAGCTCTTATTTTTGCATTTAAAATGCTTTTTATAAAATATGATTTAATTAACAGGTAATTTTACACATATGCATTTTCCCAATAACTGATTATTAATAATTTGATTACTATTTTCTAAAATTGATTATATTAATCATTTGTTTCTCTCTCCTTTCTAATTTAATTATATTTGAAAACCTAATAAATGCATTAACGTGGCAGATTTTTTTTTCAACATATTGCATTGTATAGTTGTACACATTCAGATGTTGAATTACCTTAGCATGTAAGAGGGAAACCCTTTCCAGCATTAAATATGTTTAGTAACGATTTATGAACTGTATAAAAAATCAAGAACTTCCCATAAATGTTTAAATAGAATTTATTGATACCTACAAGCAAGATCATGTTTTTTTGTTCTTGAGAATGATTATTTCAATCCCGATTCAGATGCAAGAATGCAAATACAATGGGTAAGTTACTTCCACATTTAGTCTCATTTTTATTAATGCATTATATCCCTCATAAGGATTGGTTCCACAATAGAATAATTTATGCACTATCTATTTTATCAACACTTTTATCATTCATGTTTTTTGCTTGTTTACAGTTAAAAAACCTCTCATATTAGGTGAGTCTCCAGAAATCTTAAGAGCCTATTTTTTTGTTTATGGAAACTTGAACTCTCAGTATAACCTTATTTTTGTATGAAAAATTTCTTTGCTATAACTATAAACAAAAAAAATAAATTCTCTGGCTTCAAACACCTATCCAGATTTGTTTCAATTCCTCCTTTCTTAAATTTACTTAAATCTTTTGGCTGGATTAAAAATATTACCATTTATAATTTGCCAATAGCAGGAAGTCATCAAAATAAACATGGCTCCAGCTATTTCAACTGTAAATTGATCGACTACTCATTGGAATATGTCTGGA